>JAJEKB010021002.1:65018-186737 GCA_022393335.1 Macrotrachela quadricornifera | reverse complement strand
AAAAAATATCGATGGGGTACCATACGGTTGAGCACGCCCATATATATCAATCAATACAAAATGTAATGATAAATATATTGACGATAAATTCGACTTTTTCTGAAAAGCATAGAATGGCTTCTGACGCAGATTACTAGACTATATATTTTTACGTCATCTATATGCTAGTATTTTGATAATTTTCTAGTCTAACTTCAAATAGTCTCATTAGAAGGAGCAAAAAATTTTTCAAAAATTCATATATAAAACATATAGAAAATAGTATATATGGTTATTATCACTATTTTGTGGCATATCCTGAATTTTAGATTTGTCATTAATTTCTATAATAGTTTGATGAACAAATTTTCTGTCAACCATTCGTAGGATTTTTCATGGATTATATGCTGGTATAATCTGTTTTTTTTTCTAGTATATATTGATTTTATTCTTTTGGATTAATGTAATGTGATTAATTGAGATATATCATGTGTATACTGGATATTGATATATTAATAACCCGTATATACATTACGTACTTGTAAAAAAAATAGATGGTGCACGGGATTGTTGATTGATAACAAGACGTGATTGTTGTTCGAGTAAGTCGCTGTCGAGCTTATTCACCGTTGTTATCGTACAAATCTACTTTCGTTACTTGCAAGAGGACTTTTATTTCAACACTGTTCTTGTCTTCGCACACAAGTTTTATGCGAAGCTACTTGCTCTGCTCTTACCAAACACTCGCTGCTATATATATATATATATCACTCGTTCGTAAAGGATTTGGTTTACATCATCCGATGATGATGTTACGTGTGATATCATATAAGTATGATAGCGGTGAAGGCTCTCATGTGGTACATGTTGTATCACATACGAGTTACTTTTGTACTATCACGTAAGGGGATATCGGTTAATGTTGATTCTATATGACTATGATGTCATTGAGGGGCGATAACGTGTAGTGATGATCTCAGTATCGCTCATTCTTAAGCGATTTGTGTGATTATCAGCACATCATCCCCCTCAAATGAGACGCGCTCCTGAGCGTCTCTAAGTTAGAGTCGTGGTGCGGAGAAAAATAACGATTTACATAAAAATTTTACTCTTCTGAATTAAACATGCAAAAGAAAGAAGAGAACCAAATGACGAGAGAGCAACAAAAAAATGAAAAAGAATGAGATAATATAAACTAAAGTAATCGCTATACGTAACTGAACATGAACACTAGCTTCTTCGCTTGTAATACAAAAGAAAACGATTAATGTTGTTAGTGTATGATGAAAGGAGAAAAAAGCTTTTTTTTTTGAAAGTGAGTTCAGTCTTGAACTTCTTCTGACGTCGGTGCCATTAATTCGAGTTGTTTCATAGATGGCATATTGATTGTCAAATTCATCCGGTTGTTTCTCATTGAACGATTGCGATATATTAAGACACCAATCGCTACGGCTATTATGCCTGTTAGCGTCATTACTGCTACTGAAACAGGATGCTTAGGCCATCTTCTGTATATGTCTGTTGTCGGTGGTGGTGGTTGGTGTGTTCGAGATGAAGTCGATTACCGCTTGCATGCCAGCAGGAATAAAGGGTAGTTTCACCCAATGGTTACTGCTATTGATTATTGAGTGTAGATCTGCCAGTTCTTTTTCTATCGGATTAATCGTTGTATTTTGTATTAAAACAATTTTCGGCCCACTTTTCGTTGGTAATCCTGGTAAAAAAAATTTGTCGCATGTTAATGCCGTAGTGTCCATTGTCGTAATGAGCGCGACAGTAGGTAATACTACCTCATTGTTGTCGGCAATTCTGTGTTTTTCTGGTTCGGAAGTTGTTACCGAATGGCATCTGGTGCTGATATTTGTCGATACTGCCCAGTGTCATCGGATCCGACGGATGAATACCGGGTCTGCATATGGTTCAGTTCGATACGATGTTAGTGGCGCATCTGTCAGGATCTGGTAGAGGCAACTATCCTCCAAATCCTTCCGAATCGTTGGAGTTTCTCGACAGGGTAGCATCACTTCGAAGTTGCGCGAGGTTGCTTCGTGTTTTGACCAACGAATTAATTGTAGTGAATTTGGTTCGATTCCGATGAAAGCTGACATTTGTGCTAATCGTACTCGATTGTTTCCGTAATTAAACGGTATGGGCACTAATTCGAAGATTGAGAATGGTGCTTGATCATTACCCGGCGCTATGAAGTAAGAGATGAACACCAAGTGGCCAATGGTTTCAACGTCTTCCGTTGCTTGTGTCGTGTTGATGGGCATCATATCAATTTATTGTCGCTCAAGTAATCTGGTAATAATTTCTCCCATCGGCATTGTACTTTCTGATTCATCGATGGAGATATTCATAGCTTCTGTCACTAGTTAAATAACCATCGGTATATCCTTTTAGTGGATAAAATGTAAATAAAATTTGTTCATTAATATGTCCTCCATGGATGTGTGGATGAAATGTGTTTCCACGGCATGCACAAATGCTGTTAATTTACTATTAAAGGATACTGACATAGACGTTAGTATTCGTATAGAAACATCGTGATTTTTCAAAATATCAGAATGTTGATTGACCAGATTGATAGTCCGATTGAGTGCAATCTGAGTGTGGTTGAGCTCGCTCGCCACTTTGAGTTGTCCTTCAGAGAAGTGCAGTATTTGAGCTTGAACATACTTCAGTGAAACATCCATTGTTTTCAGGAAATTAGTAATAGCCTTCACTTCGCTCTTCAGGTTTGTTATTTGGATTGTGTTTGCTGTTGAGAAGGCTAACGCCGCTGAACCAACACCAATCGCGATGATGTCGCCAAGGAATCGTTTTTATCGTCGAGGTGTTTCTGTTTTCCTTACATATTTGATGTACGGTCTTTCCGAACTTCCGTTAGTTTTTATTAATTTTCTCCTTTCTTTTGCATTTGACTTTTGCCCGATACAGCTCGAGATCTTCTTCATTGCTATAATCGGTATTAAGTAGTAACACATATCCTTAACCAGAGAAATAGTTACTGTGAATGGGATAATTTTGCTTGATGGACGATGGTCAGACATATAGAGCAGGATTAGTCCTGAAGTGCTGTGGAGTATTTAATCATTTCCGAACTAATGTCAACGCCAAGAATATAATCACAATTTAATTTTTTTAATTGACGTGTATACAGACCATGGCCACATGCCAAATCGAGCACACGTTTGCCAGTCAACAATCCATATTCGTCTAGTAACGACTGCATCATGCAACTACGAAGAGTATAATATTCTATCGGCAGGCGCGAACTATTTTCTCTCAGTTTGACATAATTTAAAGCAATACTGTCGTATTCCACTTGACTTCCAGTTATTACCTGCTGTCAATATAAAAAAAGAGAAGCAAACTTTTTATGGATGAGCGAATAGAATAGGAGTAAGGTAAATATCGTTCGTACGTCGATTATGATTTTTTTGTTGATACCTGATAAACAAGTCAATAGAAAGAACGAATCTGTGTTGAACCAAAAAATACGAGGGCGTGGAAAATCTCAAACTGTTACCAGTTTCGGTTGAATGGCTTAGTACCTCACAAACGTGATTTGGTGAAATTCCATACTTCTGGTAGTGTCAACATCTTTTTTTCTGATCACGAGTAATTTTTCATGTATTTTCCATTGTATGATGGGGTTAGGGCATAGAAATAGCTGGTATGATGGAATTAAGTCAAGCACCTTAATTTCATCACACCTATAACTCGATTGAAACAAGAAAAAAAAAGGTATGAAGATGTAGACTGATCAAAATGAAAAGCATATCAGTCGACAGAATTCGATGCAGGGAATATAATGATATAAGTTTTAATTTAAAAAGTTACAGTTTTACGATCGAAAATATGTTTTTACCAGTAGTTTCATGCATTTTTGCTGCAATGATGCAATTAGGCAGAGGATAGAATGAGACAAATTTTGGAGTAGGTTTTCTTCTCACAGTTACTGCTCATTCAAATCTCATTATTTTTCAATAAAAAGCATGCGAATAAATAGAAAAATATTTACTCTATTACGCAATTTTAAAAATCAGTTCAAATAGACGTAGGGAAGCCGAGACATTGAATTTCTACGAAAAGAGTTGAAAATGGTGATGTAATTAGGATCAGTCACTCTATACAGTTTGTATTTTTCACTTTTCTATTGTTTGTGATGACAATGAGAGCTTCTTATCGGAAAGTTGTATAAATCAGATTTTTGTTAAAAAATCTATTATATTCTTCGTAGCAGTTTTATATTCATTTGTTTCTATAGTGATTCTTATTCCTTTACCGTTAGAGTATAGAAGTAAGTTTTTACATGGAAAAAAAGTAACGCCATACGTAAAAAAATTAATTTCTAGATGCTGACTTTTCTTACTTTAATTATTATTATTAGACCACTTTAGTGTTGAAAAGCAAATGTTGTGCCTTTTTGTTCTCACATAAATGGTATGTTCACAATGAGAAGAAAGAGAATATGATGTATGTAATTGCAGTAGGTCTTTAACAAAAAAGTAATTGAAATTAAATAGCTACTATTCAAATTAACTAGTTAACTAATATAGACTATCGGAAATTCAATAAAGAAGCTTTTCATATTAGATAAATGATTACACAGAAGGTACTTAGATATACTATGCAGTTACTTGAAAAATATCTATTCAATCAAAATGAAATAAATTTTTTGTTGAATAGAATAGAAAAAGAAAGAACCTATAGTTTTTACAATAGTGCTTGCTCATGTAGGAGAGTGATGTATATGGTAATTTTTTTCAGTATCCAAGATGTTTTTTTTAAAGATGAAATTCTTTTTTCAACCAATAGAAATATGAGTTTCACAAACACACCACCTTAAAAAATTTATTTAAAAAAAAACTTGTATTATTGTTTTTCTCATTTGGAAAAAAAAGAAAAAAAGAACTCATTTCATTTAAAACTATCTACTGTTCTCATTCATTGCAATAGATAGATCCTGTAAGTCAGTATTGTTTAACAATTATATATTTCCAGTGTTTTAAGAGAGTAATATTATTCATCCACTACTATCTTTAAGAAACAGTAAGTATAGCTTATGTCCTTTCTATTCACGTGGAACTTCTATCTATTTAACCACTTCATTTGACTGCATCGCCTTCTGAATTGATAGTCACTGGAGAAATAGAACTGGATTTCCTACTGAAATTAATCCTATTTGAAAAAGAAAAGAAATTAGATGTATTACACATCATTTGATGGAGCTTTCGCGTCATTAACTTCTACTATAAGTTTTTGAACTCAAATCTACAGATAATCGGATCTCATATCATAATACCAGTCATCTTAAGGAATTTTTTTTTTAAATGTGTTTCAAAAATATCTGGCAAATAAATCAAATCCAACAAATACGAATTGGTAAAGAATAGGCATGCACCAGCGCCAGCTAACTGGGTCTTAGTGCTACTGGGGGTATCCAGTTCTGCCCCATATACCCATACATTTAATATTTGTTTATTAAATCGTTACTTCTTTAGCGAGTCTATAGAAAATAATTTCCTATAATATCAACGCATCATCCAGCCTAGGGATGCACCGATGGTACGGTCAGACTAATAGGCGGTACACCGGTCAATTTTTAGTTATTTACTGCTACAATGTGAAGCAACTCAAAATAGATATTTTTTTTCAAGCTTAGCTTTTTGAGTTAAGGTGGCAGAACAAATTTCGATTGATTTCACTTATAAATTAAAAAGATTTTTTATAAATCAAGACAAGTAATACAAATTTAAATAATAACTAAGCATCCACCGACCCCGAGCTTTCCAAGCTCGGTTATTCTCGGTATCGAGATTTCTGGAAATCTAAGTACTATACTATGGGAGTACCTAAGCATGCACCGAGCCCAAGCTTCTCCGGCTCGGTCATTGTCGAGCTCGGCCGTTTCTGGTGCGAGGAATCTCGGGAATAATTAGTCACAAATGAGTTTCAGCCAATCAAGCTTCGAGGCATTTATTCTCTATGAAGATAAGGATGCATCATTGGGTTGTGAGGGCCAAGTTGAGGTTGTCATAGGTATTCTACAAAAGTCCTCATAGAATCTCTCACAGATATCTATAAAATAAGCGAGTTACAATTTCCTGCTATCCGATTGGCTGATATAAAAGAGTTTCAACCGATCAGATTTCGAGGCGCGTATTTTCCATAAAAATAAGGACGGAACACAAGGTTTCCGGGCCAATCTGAGACTTCCAAGGATGCTTTACAAACATCCTCATAAAATCTCTCATGGTTATCAATTTCATAAGCAAGTGACAATTTGCTGCCATCTGGTTGACCAGTTTTTCGATTAAGAATCCCCGTCAGAAAAGTTCATTTTTTGAGAAAAAAAAATTGATTTTTGAGGTTTATATATATTCTGATTGTCCTTGTGATGAACTACAAACTGGCATGATTTGTTTTGCCAAAATGTGTATGTTGGTCTTTTTTTTCTAACGACTTATTTTCTGAGGATGTGCTACTGAGGGATACTGAGAATACAGTGTTAATGATACTTTTCATACTTCTGTTTGACCGATAGAGCTGAAATTTTTATGACATACAGAACTAATCAAGATCTTTTAGTTCTGAAAGTTTCAGCTCTCTAGTTGTGACCAGCGGTAGAATACATCGATCAAATTGAAATACATCAATAAATTTTGTTTAGCGATTTTCTCAAAATCAATTTTTTCGATCGTACCGTTTACGTGGGCAAGGTTTTCTCTATAAGGATATTGGCTAAGCATGTCGGCGTCACATTTAACTTGTAGAGTGCCCCGAGGGCCAGATCTTCACGATCTCCGTTTTTTGAATTTCTCTTTCGTTCAGATAAAAAACTTAACTATTTCATTTTTATTAGCGCTTTGAATTTAAACATTTTTCGAAAAAGTATTTTTCAAAATCAAACGAAGAGAATTTTAAAAATCGGAGATCGTGATGATGTGGCCTTAATGGCACTCTACAAGTTAAATGCGACGCCGACATGCTTAGCCAATATCTTTATAGGGAAAACCTTACCCACGTGAAGTGTACCTTTAACCAATAAATTGACTGTAACTCATTGATTTCTCAGACATTTGGGGAGATATTTTAATCAGTCTCTCCTAGCCAAGACTAACATTCTCTGAAATTTCGGTTGAAATCGGATGGAAAATAACAGAGTTCGTTTCTGAGAGTGGGTTTAACAAAATATGATTGTAAGAGGGTTTTTGAATTTTCAAGTGCCTTTACATTATCACATGTTAGTTATATGAAAAGACAAGTAATTGTTGTACTCTCGTATGATTGTTGTCGTTCTCATAAAATTCAGAGTTGCATGCCTATTAATTTAACTTTTTGGGCCAACAGTTTGTGGGCTGTTACAATAATCGTACTATATCTGGGCCGGTGTATATACGGTTCATCGTATACCGGTGTGCTGGTGGCTGGTGCACCGATGTCACGGTTAAAACGATGGACGATGCGACACTTTATCACCGCCATCGGTGCATCCCTAAGCCAATTTGAGCCAGTTCTAAATCCCTTCGGGACCAGTTATGGGCCAATCCTAATGGTAGAATATGATTTTTAGACATTTTCGATCAATCTGACTTAGGTTAACACCAAACACTAGTGCTTGTCGAGTTGGAGTCGCACCTGAAAATATTTGCAGGAATTTATGGAAATTTGACCGAATGTCACCTAGTTTAAGATGAATTATGGTTATGTTCCTGACCATGTTTTGTATAGGGCGCTTTCAGAATTTATGAGTATTTATATGTAATAGCTCGTGAGAAATGAAGTAGATATCTTTTTAGTAGACCTTGAGTGTGTAAGGCTACTGGTATGTAATCACTCTTCAAGATGCACTGGTAAATGCCTGGTAAAACGTTAGCTTGTGGAATGCTTTTAAGCATGCGATAATTTTATGAATATATGTAAGAGATATTTATGCACATAGCGTGGGTTGAGCTTATCCACTAGGTCCTTTCACGGCAGATTCGAACGACTATCCTACGAACAAGTAGTCAACTTCGCCGTCATTTTCGGGATCAAGAATCGGACGACAAATAGTTTAATAGCATTTGGGGATCAAAGACTAAGCATAGTATTATACGTAGTATTTACGGACAAACACAAACACATCGTCAGTTTCGAGATTTAGACCCTGACTACAGTCAACAGAATAAATGTATGCTGTAGAACTGGGTTCTGCCAGTGCCACTGGTACCAAGTTCCCAGTTCTGATCCGGCACTGGTGCATACCTAGTAGAGAATTCAGCAACTGAAAAGCACCTAATCATAATAAGTATTACAAGATTGTGAATAAATTGCCGATGAAAAAGTTGCTATATTTGTCTTATAGCAAAGAAATTCTTGAATACGAGAGTAGTCATCGTATTTCGTGATGTTGAACATTGCGGAATCAACTCCATCTGATTCCGAGAATTTCAACTAATAAACTAAATATTCCGAATTAGCACAAAAACCTTTCAGTATAATTGCTTCAAGATTAAAATGTGAAACACGGTAGCTTACGTCTAACATCTTTTTGAAGAAAAGTAATTACCCGAAAGTAAATACATATATCTTTACTATTTAATTTAACTTTATCAACTAAGAGCGGGAGTGTATGAGGGCCATTTTAGGGCCATTATCAATTCTCATTCGTTCATGATTTACTAGATGTAGAATTCGTGATGAATCATTTGATAGCAAAACAAGTCTGTTTCTGAAGGATCCAAACTCATTTTATCTCAAAACATTATATACACTTTTGTATCATAATTTGATGAATCATACATGCCCGTGCGATCCATGGAAAATTTCCTATACAAAGGCATATCCAACTGAAAACTACATCATTTGACTGTCTATTCTCCAATCATTCTCTGATAAAAGTGTTGCTAAGCAACGATATAAATATTCGAAATCAACACAAGAAGTTGAGCCGACTCATATATGTTTCAAAGTTTTTCTTCATGTTGTGTTTTTTTTTCTCGAAAAGCTTAACTGAATTTAGTTAAACATTGAATCTAATGAGAAAATCATATGAACAGTGAAAAACAAGTTCAGACCCTCTAAAAAGTTCTTAGGAGACAAAACAAAAGATGTCTCAATAATAATAAAGGTGTTTTTCTTAAATTAATTATTTTTTTTGATTAAACCTTGACAGAAATCCCAGTTAAATTTTTCGAGAAAAAAAATACAATATGAAGGAAACCTTTGAAACATATATGAGTTGGCTCAACTTCTTATGTTGATTTCGAATATCTATTTCCTTTTTGTCCTTTCTCAAGATATTAAGAAAACAATAAACAGAAGTGATAATATAATCTATGATTTTCTTGTTTGAAACAATATTTATATCGTTGTTTAGCAACACCTTTACCAGAGAATGAATGAAGAATAGACAGTCAAATGGTGTAGTTTTCAGTTGGATATGCCTTTGTATAGAAAAATTTCTATGAATCGCACATGTATGTATGATTCATCAAATTATGATACAAAAGTGAATATAATGTTTTGAGATAAAATGAGTTTAGATCCTTCAGAAATGGAATTATTTTGCTACCAAACGATTCATTGCGAAATTCTACATCTAGTAAATCATGATTTTTTATCACTGATAAAGACATGTCTACAGGGACTGTTTGTTAAGTAAGCAATTTTTTACCTATATGTGAACAAGTACAGGTTTTCTGTTGAGATCAGTAATGATACTTAACAAAGAGTCTCTGCAGGCATACCTTTACGAATATATTGCTCGAGCAGTAATGAAGATATTCAATTTTTTCTTCAAACAAACAACAAAAAACGCGAAGCAGTTAGCCTGAGCTATCTGCCGTTGTGATTGTTCGCCAGAATTGTCTGTCTTGAGCCAGATGCATGGATTCTGTAGCTGAAGTTCTTGTATCGCCGCAAATTTGATGGACTCAGGTGTTGTGAGGTCTGCCACGTGGTCGTTTCCATTTGGAGTTCGTTTTTATGCCATCTCTCATTTGACAACAGATAGAGAGCGCATGTTTTGCTGGAACACGCGCGGATAATCTGGCGATATGTCCGAATAAGCCTAACCTGCGCCTTCGTACGATTGTTTCTAGATCTTTCATACCTTTCTGGTCCTTAACCTTGTCGTTTGAGATAAAATCGTTCCATTGGATTCTTAGAATGTGTCGTAGACAGCGCATGTGAAATGCCTGAAGTTTGTTTCAGTGAGCCTATGTGAGTGTCCATGACTCAGAGGCATAAATGAGAACCTGTAGTACACAGGTAGAATTAATGCGGATCTTGGTTTTGAAACTGAGTTTTTTTCTGATTAAATATGCGCGAAAGACTTTTCATGCTTGATGATGCAAGCCCGATGCGACGTTGGCATTCTTCAGAAGAGTTGGAGCAACTGGAGAGGACGTTGCCCAGGTATGTGAACGCTGTAACTGTTTCGATTGTTTCATTATTGATGATGGCAGATGGATCGGGTGGACCATATCCAAGATTTTCTATTTTCGTTTTTGTCCAAGATACATGCAGCTCAAGTTTCGAGGATTCTTCTTCCATGGCTTTTAGCGTTATTTCATAGTGCTGTTGATCATCGATGAGCGCAGCATCGTCTGCGTAATTAGTGTCAGTAAAAAGTGTCGAGCCGAAGTGGATACCAATCTTTTTAGACACACATTCCATAATGTAATCCGTAGCCTGGCAGAATAGAGCTGGTGATAGAACGCAGCCTTGTCTTACGCCGGATGTCGTTTTAAACGAGCGTGGTAGTTTCTGTCCGAGACGAAGTTTTGCTCCAGTACCATTATGTAGTTCAGCGAGTAAACGAAGAGCAAGGATAATATCCAAAGTAGAGCGACATTTTGTAAAACTTAATTGTTGTGGGCGGCGTTCATTATGAAGCAGAGGTTCGATGCGTGCAAGTAAAATATGTGCAAAGACTTTGCCTGGAACTGATAAGAACGTAATTGGACGATAACTGGAGCATTCTGACCGTAAGCCTTTACCTTTGTAGAGTGATATAACAATTCCGTCCATCCATTCTGAGGGTATCATGCCTGTTTCACATACCTTGCAAAAGAGTTTCTGTAACGTCTTACTCATTAGTTCAATCTCACATTTGAGCAGTTCAACAGGAATATTATCAGGACCGGGTGCACGACTATTCTTCAGTTTCTTGACGGCTGTCTTAGCTTCGTTGAAGGAGGGCGCATCTTCTTTAACATTGGAATCCCTTGTTGCATGCGCGGCTAAGTCGCCGAGTTCTGGAGAATTTTTCGTCGCAGGATGATCGAGCATCTTCTCATAATACTCGGCCTATCGTTCTAAGATCGCGTCTTCTGAATTACAAGGTGAACCAGATGAATCATTTATCGATGCACTATGTGATTTCAACATGGTGAAGCCACTGAGCGTCTTAATTGCTCGGAAAGTAGTTCTCAGGTCATTACGAGTGAGACCCTGTTCTGCTTCATCGGCTATGTCGTTGTAGAAGCTTTCCTTGACCTTCAGCTCTTGTTTGTCAAACAGTCTTTTCAGACGGTTACGCTCTCGATTATTGCCTGTTATCCTGGCTTGGAATTTTCTTTGTATGATTTCATAAGCATCATTCAAGAACCAAGGTTTGCGAGTAGAGCGCTTCTTTCCCACGACCCCTTCTGCTGACTCCTGTATCGCAGAGCTAATATCAAACCATACTTTGTCGACTTCACCTTGAAAAGAGAAAAGGATTTCGAATTTGTTTGAGACGCTGCTCGGTGTTAGCCGAGCATTCGGCGCCACGGTAAACTCAGCAAGACGTGAAGAGTTTTCTATCTTTTGTAATAATGTGATCTATTTCCTTGGTAGTATGACCATCTTTTGATCTCCAGGTGAAGCGATGGATGTTCCGCCGTCGAAACCAGGTGCCAAGATTGGAGAGACTGTATGTAGCGCAGAATGTGAGAAGTCGATGGGTGTTATAATTTTGTATACCTGAGCCGAAATTGCCGATGACTATTTCGAAACCTGTGCGAGATGTGCCGATGACGGCGTTAAAATCAGCTATTAAGACTACTTGATCGTGAGGAGGAGTATTATCGAAGATTCTTCTGTAAGAGCATAGGCGACCAAGATTTGAGCGAGCGTTTGGCTTGTACTCGTAAGAATAAAGCGACGCCGTGCGTGCGAGTCGTACCGCCAGAGAAAAGTATTGTAGAATCTTCCAGATCGCATCGACCACAATCAGGAATTCTTGCCTCGGTAATTTCGATGATGTTGACCTTGAGACGAACCATTTCTCTAGCGAGAGCCACTTGATAGCCTGTTTTACTGAAAGTGAGAACGTTCCATGTTGCGATTCTCATTGATTTGTGTAAATCCCATCTTTTGGATCTTTCGCTGTTGGAGTAAGATATCGCCAGTGAATCTGCTGGAGTCCGAAGACAGGCTTCCCCAAGGGGGTTTTGGCCCATCTCCTTCATAGTTGCAGTAATTACTGGTAGATGTCGAACGATAGAGTTATCAGGGGCTTTAACCCTGGTGCCGTTGTTTACTTTCTTGATTTGAATTGATTTGACGAGCAATAATTCCCTAACATACAGTGATCCCTCAGGATGAAACATTCGCAATCTCTACGGGCGAATAAAAACGTCTGCCGCGTGATTCACTGGTGCCGTTGAGCCTCCATTGGCTTCTTCCGCCACTAAGCGGCGAGACATGGCTGTTGCCCCATACCACTGTTGATTGATAGTTGACCGTTTATGGAATAAAATCTTCCATTCACTCTAAGCTGACTATCCGGCTCGCCAAAGCCTGCCAGAGTATACCGCCTGACATTCGGTCGTGTGTAGGAGCTCTGTAGAAACAGTTAGTTTAGTTAGTTAGTTAGACCCGCTACCGTTTCCGGTGTGGGGTGAGAAGAAAACAAAAGTTGCACAAAAAAAAATAGCTATTACAAAGTTAGAGTTTTTGTCTTCTTTGCTGATCGTATTGTTAGAAACCGACTGAAAATGAGGCATGAAGATCAGGAAACCACCCTCCAGTAAACCAGTTTAAATGGACTCCGTCATAAGCCATAACCACAAATTTCAGAAGGTGTCTTACAATCATTCGACTTCATTTCCAAATCCTTAGATCTTCTTCCCTTTAAAATTCATTTAATATGATTGTTCTTGCACCAAACTTGAGCACTAACACACAACTTTACATGGTTCATAATTCCTTAAGGTTTAAATTGAAATCCACAACCAGGACATATATAATGATTATTTGCATTTTTAACAAGAATTTCTATTATTTTTCTTTTGGTCACTCCATGGGAAGCAGCCAGGTCATCATTTCTTCGATTCACGGCTCTTCGTTTATATTTATAAATAGTTTCTTTAATATTTTGATTTACAGGTCTACTCTGTACATTTTTGTTGATTAATTCTCTCCAGTAATCTCTGTTTAACGAAGCTTTTCTCCAGTTTTTAATTTGACAGTATTCAATATCTTCTTTCACTTTATCCACCCATCTTTTCCTGATGCCGATGTTACTAGGTCGTTTTTCTTCTGGAAAGTAAGAGAAAGTGATCTTTTTCACTATTGATGGTTCATTATCACTGTTCATCATTCTGTTGGCATGACCAAACCACTTTAACCTGTTTCGACATAAAATCTTTTCAATTGGTGGCTGTCCAGTGATTTCTAAAATTTTATCATTTGACATACGATCACCTAAATTAACGCCAATGATTATTCTAAGACACTTCATATAAAACGTGTTAATTCTTTGTTCATGAGTTTTAGTGATTGACCAAGTTTCACTTCCATAGAGCAGCACTGGAAGTACGTATGCTCTATATATTCTCAACCTTGCTTTAATTGAGATCGTCTTTCTGTACCAAATAACACTGCGTAGCATATTGAACGCTGTGGATGCTTTCAGTAACCTTGTGTTGATTTTCTCATCAGGTTTTTGATCTCTTGATACAACACAACTTAAATAAGTGAAAAATTGTACAGTTTCTACCTTCTGATTTCTAATATTGATATCAAAATCAGATTGACCAACTTCATGATTGTGAATAATTTTATTATTTTGATCAGTTTCTAGTTGTTTCAGTGTCATAATACACGTTTTTTTTCACATTCATTGATAACCCGTACTCTTGAGTAATTTTTTCAAATGTTTCAATGAAAGTCTTTAAATCAACAGATGTTTCGCACATAACTACCAAATCATTTGCGTACAGCAGAGCCAGAATGTCAAAGTTCACATACTTTTCTTTTGCACCGTGAAAAAAATCATTACTTCCATAAGCAAATTGTACACCTGTCACATTTGCTTCTTCAATAACCTTCCTAATGATAAAATCAAATAAAATATTGAATAAAATTGGAGAAGGAATGCCTCCTTGTATTACACCATTATAAATTTCGAAGCTATCTGAGAAATCACCATTTATTTTAACCTTTGCTATTGAGTTTGTGTAAAGCGTTTTTAAAAGATTGACTAATTTTTCTAATATTCCATATTTCCTACATACTTTCCACAATAGTTCACGATTAACGGAATCGTACGCTTTTGATATATCAATAAAACATAAAAATAACGGCTTGTTAAATTCTCTACGTTTTTCCATGCATAATTTTAATATAAAGATTTGATCAATTGTAGATCTATTAGATCTAAAACCAGACTGTGCTTCCAATAATTGACGATCAACCAAGAATTGAATGCGGTTCAAAATAATGCGAGAGAAGAGTTTACTATTTACATTAAGAAGAGAGATACCTCTGTAATTGTCACATAATTGTTTGTCACCTTTTTTAAATAATTTAATCAAAATTGCTAAATTCCATTCCGCTACCATTTCTTCCCGTTCCCATATATCACTGAAAATTTCATGTAACCACTTGATAACTGGTTCACCACCAGCTTTAAGAAGGTCAGCAGTAATCTCATCGTTACCGGGTACTTCCCTTAGCTTCATCTGATTTAAAGCTTTCCTTACCTCAGGTATTGTAGGTTGAGCATTTTGACGTTCTTCTTCCTTCTTTTCTATTCTTTTTATTTTAGTTTGATCAATTAATTGAGGATCTACTGATGATACAACATTAAGTACACCATCAAACAATTCTCTCCATCATCCTAGTTGAGCAGTTGCATTTATGATTAATTTTTCATGTTTATCTTTAATAGGCATATTCTCCTCCCTCTTCCTCTTACCAGTAAGTCGTCTAATAATATTAAATGCATTTGCTGGATCATTTAATTTAATAGATGCTTCAATCTCTTTGCATGTTTCATCCCAATATTCTTCCTGACGTTTATCAATTTTGATCTTTGCTAATTTTCTTAAACGTTTATATTTATTAGCATAATCAGTTTCTAATTTTGTTCCTCTATGGTTTTGCCAATTAATAAAAGCTGTTGATTTCTTCTCCACAATTTCTAATACTTCATCAGTAAGCCATTCTTTCCGTTTACAAATTTCGTTCTTATCTATTCTGAAAACTTTCTCTGCATTTGTTTTCATGTGTTCAACAAATCGATCATATTTTCCATCAATACTAATTGATTTATCTGTTGTATCAGAAAGCGTTGGAATGAGATCTTTTTGAAATTGTTTTAATGCATTACCATTTTTCATTTTTGTAGAATCATAAACTACTTTCTTCTGAACTAATTTCCTTCTGCTTTAAAAATGTAGTTTCATTTTTATTCGCATTAAATGATGGTCTGTGCCAATTGCACCAACAGCTTTTCTATACATCCGAGAATCTTCGATACTTGATCTAAATTTTTTATTTACTAATGTATAGTCAAGCATATGTCATTGTTTACTTCCTGGATGCATCCATGATGTTTGGTGTACTAATTTGTGTTTAAAGAAAGTATTCGTAACTATAATATTATTAATTGTACATAGATCAATCAGCTTTTCTCCGTTTTCATTTGTAGTGTCTACTGTTTAAAGCCCAACACTATTAAATAAATCTTGTTGTCGTTGTTCTTTTCCTCCTATTCTTGCATTAAAATCACCCATAATAATATACATATCTTCAGTTGGTATTCGATTGATAACATCTTGTAAGTCATTATAGAATTTTTGACTGTCATCATTCATTTGGTTGTTACTTGGATTCACAGGAGCGTAAATAGAAATAATAGTTAGATTTACAAATAAGCATTTCAGTCTAATTTTTACGATCCTCTCACTTACCGCTTCCCACTCCGAACCAGAATCTTTCCATACCTTAGCAGCAACTTTGTCCGAACAAATAGCTATTCCATGAGCTTTTCGAATTTTATTTACTGATGGCAATCCGGAAAAAATCCATGTAAAATCATTGATTAATTTTACTCCACAATCATACATGCCCGTTTCACTTAATGAAACAATTTGAATACGATATTTTTGTAATTGTTTCATAATAAGTTCCTGCTTCGATTGTTTAACACAAGTTCTAACATTCCACCCACCAAAGAAGACACTGTGATGTGCGTTCGCGCACTTGTTTTTCTTCTTTTCTGTAGCAAGTTGGGTTTAACGTCTGACTGACGAGTTGCTAGTACGACCGTCCGACAATTTGGCTACCAGCAGCCCAGGATCGCCATCCCTGTGTAAATTAAAAATTCACCCGGCAGGCGCTGTGGAAACAGGAGGAACCACGACTAGGTGTCCGGGCACACAGTTGACAGTGAGAGGCTATGTAGATGTCAAGCATCGTCGCACCAACTGTTTCTTCGGTTAGCTAATTTCTGGATTGTTTGTACATAAGGACAAAAGCAATATTTTTGTATTTTGCTTATAAGTGATAGCTTTGAAGGATGCGGTTGAAGCTTGCTCGTATAAATAAAAATTTGAAATATGTACCTATCATTTAAAATAAAATTAGTTGATAAAGTTAAATAAAGTAGTAAAGAGGTACGAATTTACTTCCGGGTAATTACTTTTCGAACATCCTGTCGATTTCAACAATTTTGTTTAAAATCGATTTCCTTGACAATTCTTGTATACTAGAATAGTTTTGTAACGAAATCGATTATCCATCGCTTGTAAAATTTTTCTCTTATATTGTAAACGATAATTCAATTTTTTTATCTAAATATGTTATTGAAATGTAAAAACAAATTTACGATAATTTTAAATAATTAGCATCTTATCTATCTTCATTTTTAAGCAGCTAAATGCATCTTGTCAAGCGTACGCTACGGTGGTTAACCAAACTCAATTTATTTACTGATCCCGATGAAAACGGCACTGAAAATGAACAAACATTGCTTGATCAACTGCTTAGTACACGTGTCTATCTCATTCTCTTGAATGCAGGTCTCATAATTCTCATTCTGTTCAATATTTTCACTAACAGAACTGTTTCAGTAACAGTATCAAACCCTTCATTGGATACATACGAATATCTACAAGCCATGTTTCCGAATACACTTTCATGTCCTTGTGAAAATATTGCTGTGCCTTATTCAAGTTTCTTATCATTTAAATTCACATATCATCAGGTAAGATATTTTGAATATTTGCTAAAATCGATCTCGATGAATAAACAGGGGTCGCAGCAGGGGGTACGATAAAGAAGGATTTTACGAAGGAATTTTTCTAAAAAAAAGAAGGAAATTCGAACAGAAGAAGGAAAGGAAGGAAAAGAAGGAATTTTTCTGCAGTACAGCGTTGTAACGAATAAATTGAATACGACGTTCAATAAGAAACGATAGGAATGAGCTCAGGCGAGTAAAGTAATTTTCGAATCATTATTTTAACACGTTATGAGACCGTTCTCTCGGTTTTTTACTGAATGCGAACAGAGAACGAATTTCAAAGATGAACAGTTATTTCCTCAGTCACGCAATGTCCGTGCATGTTGTTGTCGTCCGCATGTCTCAATGACTCTTTCGGTAGTTTTACAGATTACGCATATCCCTTACTAGAGCCTGTCGAGTCCTACGCGTATCTGAATCCAAGCGAATTTGGATCCGGTTGGGCTCTTAAAATTTTGTGTTAACTGAGTCCAAGCTCATATTTGGACATTCTTATACTCGTTAGGTTCAACTTCTTATCCACATGCGTTGCCATGCTGGTTAAAGATTGTGAAAATTCGTATGTGATCGAATCTATCCGTTAATGGGATATCAAATATGTGCAGTAGCATTCTCGTTCTGTGCTCATAAAATAGGTAACACAATGCATAATGGCCATTTCCATCTGCCACTTTCACATACAGCGCGAGCAAAACGAAAAGTTAGTCTAAATACCATTCCCACCTTGATGTGACAACTCGAAGGTGATTCAAAGTTAAGTTTACTGGACAACTTAGCTTTTAGTGCTCAAAGTTGAATATAACTCGACACTATCTTTCTATTTGTGAAAAGATATTTTCTATCACCCGATTTTTTTGATATATCCTAGCTGCTTTAAAATGCTTTACAACTTCATCGAACCAGACGCACTTTTTCGAGTTCTCCTTCTGAATAGGGCTTCTGTGTGAGTTGTGTGATTTTTACGTTTCCCATCAAGTTGGATTAACTAGAAAAGTTTCCAGTTTTTTGAACGAAGCGCACTGTACCATATACTTTTCAAGTTTGCCGATAGGCACAGAGCTCAATTATGACTTTTAAGTCTTTCGACCAGAAAAGTCAAAAATCGCCGTTATAATTTGAACTCAATCGAAAAAGTTGAAAAACATTAAAAACTATAGTTCGAGCGGGAAGATCCAAGGTCATATCTGATACTGATTGACTAACTTAATTGGCATAGAAAATTGGACGTTAATTTTTAGTTGAGCTGAAATTAACTTACACGTACCATCCCCGTTCTCGTTCACATGCACTGTCATTGCGTACTACTGAGTGTAATTCGCTTCTCTGCTTATTTCCATCAACAACGATGCCAATAAAAACTGTGCATATTTTGTTCTACTGAGCGACAATCTCAATCAATACGTGACGGAAGGTTACTAGTGTAGGCATCTATAAAACCATGGTTATAATATAATCCAGCTTCGTCACTGAGTATGTCAGACATTTTTAGCAGTGATCGAATTCCAGAGAAGCACCATCTTACGTATCTCACCCTGGATATGGATGCCACGTAAATTGAAGTCTCATATACGTACCTTATTCCAAGCCTACGGGCTTTTCGTTAGACTTATGGTAAATTAAACATTTTCTGGAGTTTTAAGTCCTCCCAATTAGTGGCGGACAACGACTAGGTAATGTTGAGAACTTGTTTTTGATGCTTCTGAGAGTCTATACGTATAAAAAGTGAAAAAGAAGGAAAAGAAGGATTTTAGGAGAAAAGAAGGACGAAGAAGGACATTATGAAAAAAGGAGGAAAAAAGAAGGAAAGAAGGAGCTCTGCAAGGCCTGAATAAAGCAAATGTCTTACAACAGATGCGTAGAATCTCAATTGTCTGTGCAGCAACATTTAGATTTTCATGATATCGATTGTAGCTTTTAATACTAATACTTAACTGACTTATTTATATTTGTCTGAAATCAAATCAGTGTGATTACTTGCTTCATCAATATTCGCTCAACAAATAAGAAATCTATCTGTCAAATCAGTAGATGAATAATGTTTAGTAAATCATTAATAATTCGTGCTAGTGAAGATTATCTGTTACCATACTTTTCCAAGAAAAATACAGGGTGGTAAATAATATTATTCCAGGGGGATAATGGTATAATCCCAAAAAGGAGATATGATGATTTTTATACCAAAGGAAAGCCCGTGAAAAATGGGGTTTATTGATACAAAATAGTGAGGGTTATGAAAGTTTTTTAATATCGAACTTCAAAAACTTTCAGAAATTTTTTGCTTTTTTTGTAGTGTAAAAGTAAGATGCCAGTAATTCAAAACTGAACTCAAGTATTTTTCTTGGACATTTTTACATGGTTCGATAGAGCTCGTCGAGCTCTACAAAATTGTATATATGAAAAATTTTCTGAGCCATGTTTTTGTGATAAAAATTTCAAAAAACTATTTGAAAAATCTTAAAAAATCGTATTTTTGATATGAAAGAAAAACACTCGATTTTTCAATAAAACAAGCTTTTCTCATTATTTTTGCTGCCTCAAACGTTTTAAAACATACATGATGGATGCAGTTTTTCACGCAGCATTAGATGGATATATTTTCAAAACGTTTGAGGCAGCAAAAATAATGAGAAAAGCTTGTTTTATTGAAAAATCGAGTGTTTTTCTTTCATATCAAAAATACGATTTTTTAAGATTTTTCAAATAGTTTTTTGAAATTTTTATCACAAAAACATGGCTCAGAAAATTTTTCATATATACAATTTTGTAGAGCTCGACGAGCTCTATCGAACCATGTAAAAATGTCCAAGAAAAATACTTGAGTTCAGTTTTGAATTACTGGCATCTTACTTTTACACTACAAAAAAAGCAAAAAATTTCTGAAAGTTTTTGAAGTTCGATATTAAAAAACTTTCATAACCCTCACTATTTTGTATCAATAAACCCCATTTTTCACGGGCTTTCCTTTGGTATAAAAATCATCATATCTCCTTTTTGGGATTATACCATTATCCCCCTGGAATAATATTATTTACCACCCTGTACACTGCAACGTATTTATTCGTAATGCTGGATGACTACTTTCATGATATAGGAATGTACAGAGGAACGTTTATCTGACAATGAATGGAGCTATTCTTCGCCTTTATGATTTTTAATAGTAGATTTTTTTCTTTCTCAGGTATGCTCAAGTGACCTGGTGTCATCAAAATGGATTACATCATTGTTTAATATGGAAACAAGCCGCTTTACTCCACTTGATTTTCGTCTGACAGCTGCTAGCCAATTTCGTGTGTTGGAGATGTTTTGCTCGTTAATGAAGGTGACAATGGAAGATCTTCAAGCCGAATTTCTGGCTGGCCAACTCGTAGTCGAGCGAGCGATATCATTCACGTCTTTAAATGATCAAGTCAAGGTTCTGACGGACAAGTTTCAGACGTATACACTAATGCAATTTCCACCACTTGAGGCCAGCACATTAGTCATGGCACTACTTCGCCTGAGTCCTCTTTGGTCGGCTGTGCACACAAATAGACTTCGCGTGGTAGCTCCCGATCCATATAACTTGTACGAATGCGATGCACCTTATCCTCTTAACGATAATGCCATCTTCGATGACGTAAGTCTTTGCAAGAAAGCATTCAGGTTTATCTCGGACGACCATAAAAGAAATAGAACGGATTTCCAGTTAACCTACTATTGACTAACTTCAGAGGAGACTTTCGCTAGGCTATACATGATGCTTATACTCTTAACTCAAAAGCGAATATGATATTTGGGAGTGTATCCTTGCCAGTAGTACCCATCATCAAACAATGGACAATTTAAGAAAAATCAAGAAATTCAAAGAATTCAAGAGACATGTAATTAGAGAGTGAGGAGAAGAGAGAAGATAGGGAACAGTTATGAGGTTCAGAAAAAGAGCACAAAAAGCCATGGAACAACTTTTAAAGTTTCATATTTGACATACATGAGCAGTATAGCGTAGCAGTATTACAATTTAACCATATCTCTATACCGCTATGACATATCTCCATACTGCTAATACTTTTAGATATTAATCTTTTCTAGAAATTAATTTTTCTTAAGGAAAATGATTTTAGAGCAAAATCAAATTCACCATCATATACGTTTAATAATTGCATAGAAAGTGAAACGAAAGCATAAACAATTTGAAACTTGACTCATAAAGCTACTTAGAATGTAATAGATCGATAAGTAGCAATATAGAATGACTGTTCTACTTCCATCGATCGACATTTTTTGACTATTTTTCGAATGACTGTCATGTACATTTCATTCTAGGTTTCATGGGATAACTTTGGTTTTTGCGTATACTCGTGGCCTGTAATATATAAAGCCGGTATTTATGCATGGAGTGCTGAGCCACGATTTTTGTGGCACAGGTTAGATGTCTACCCACCGGCCATATTCATCATTCCTGGAATGAATATAGGATGTTCTCCGTACGAAGCTCTTATCGCCTCCAACCTTCAATGCTTCTTTAATTCGACATGCCTTAATATCACTGCTCAATTGATCTCGAATCTACCAGTCTCTGATTGGCCCAAGCCATTGAGTTCACTACGGTCATTTCGATATGTACCAAACGATACCATCGGAAATATTCTGCAGCAGATGATGATTGAACAATGGGAAATTAACAAGAATTTTTCAGGTTATTACGCGGCTTGCTCACCTTCTCAATGCACTTATACATATATTAAACGGTTCGATTTTCTCTCTACGATTACTACCCTTCTTAGCTTGTTCAGTGGCTTGACTATTGCTCTTCGTATCGTATCACCGTTCATTGTCAAACTTGGTCATTGGTTGCATACAAAATTTGTCAAGAAATATCAGCAACAAAAATCACAGAAAGGTATTGTCGAAAACATACTTATTTAGCATTTCGATTATCTTTTATAAAATGCAACAATTCTTGAGATAATTTTAGATAGAGTGAATACTATTTCATCTAACTCATTGGTTCATACGAGTACACAACAAGATGAAATAGCACAAGTCACTACTGAAAGTATTAGACTTTGTTATGTTGTTTATTTTCTAGCAGTCTGATTTTTTTTGCGTAGGTCTTCATAATCGAGCCAAATCCATTTTAATTTTTATCAAAACTAAACTACTCTCGTTGAATATATTCAAGGTATATCAATGTTGTCTATTTTAATTGTTAGATCACAAATGATGTCACCTACATTTATTTGTTCAACTGACATGATCTAGAAATAAAGATAATTTCAGTTTCTGGTAATTAATATCCGATATTATTGGTTTTCATAAAATCAGGATCAATACAGTATTGTCATTGATTTGGACATTAAATATGTTATCAATATCTCTGTCAATTTTTGACCACTAACTAATGAAAAACATGAAATTTCATGGTAACAAAAGCACACTAAAGTTTTCGACTTCATTTTAATTTGACGGATTGAAGCAAGATTGAAGAAATCTAGAGAGACTTAAATGTAAATTTCGAAAGATGTTCGCAATTTTGATGATATTTTCGTTGAATCTCGTTCTCGCATAAGATTCGATGCTCATCCTCAATTTTCTAAGACAATTTTCTCATTCGTATTAGAACTATGGAATGTCATTTGGGTGTTCGAAAAATGGACATCTACAGGATCTATGATTTATTCATTCTTTTGCTTACAAATTATCTTACAGTTAGTAGAAGAATTTTGAGTAGAAAACAGACATCTGTATATGAAAGAAAAAAGAGAAAGATGAACAGAAAATGGACAAAAGGATAGAGGAAGAAGATAACAATCTAACATTATCAAAAGTATATATTTGACAAAAATAAACAAAGATGTTCATGTGCTCGAGAAAGAAACGATGTCATTCATATATTTTTAGGACTCACATAAAGCCAATATTAGATTATAGTCATCTTACTCTTTCGAAAATGCCTTTTCACCTATAGAATGAATATACAGCAGTTGAAATGTTGAAACAGTCGAAGAATCAGTTTTTGATGAAGGAATGAAGAAGAAGAAGAAGAATATCCCGCCTTTCGGTTACTTTTCAATATAGGATGCTGTTCGGGGATAGTTTCGACAAGCCCGATAGTTTCCTACACATATTACTAAATGTAGATCTGGTCAGAAGATCGGCTGACTCAGAGTTCTCGTCGTTTAATCAGTTCAGTTCCCCGTACATAGTGACTGACCAGATGAAGACATGATTAGAAATGGTTTAAATAATGAGCTATTCAAAGAAAAATCTATAAATACGATTTCATTGAAATATAATAATACCTAGCTATTATTCGAAGGAATAACAAAAGTACTATTGATCTCTCTCGAACTTCGAATCTCAATAGAAGATTCGTAAACAATTTTTTTTTCTCTCAATTTCGACTTCGATCTTTTATTTTAAAAGAAAGTACGTAATCCATACTAATTCAGCTTGAATTAGTGCTGATTGCCTACGTTTCTTTTACAATTAAAAATAATATCGAAGATTTTTTTGTTTTGAGAGATGAGATAAAAATGACGATCACGATATAGACTGAACCAGAAGATAATTTAGAATACTATCAGAATTTGACATATTTTAGGATAAGCTGACAAATGAGTTTCTTGGAATTCAAGCTACACGTGCTTATATAATTCTTCTTATATTGGCTATTACTATACTTACTTTCTACACATCTTTCACAATCCATACGCGATTAATCATGGTGTCAAATCCATCACGTGCCACTTTTGAAAAACTTCATAAAAAAAATCCAGAAACACTCGTATGTCCCTGCTCGAAGGTTTCAGTGCGTCATGACAAAATGATTATGACTTCACCTCTACGTTTCCACCAGGTAATAAATCAAACAACATAAAACAAGTTAGACTTGATTCTCTAGTTTAGTGAAAGTGTAGTAATTCGATGTCAAAGTAAATATATTTAACAACATTCTCATCAAATTACAGTTGTTTATTTATCATTAGTACAAGAATCTTCTTTAAAACATGTTTTTGGTCATAATATCAAGATTCGATTCCTTTGATGAGAAATATAATTGACTTATTAGTGCGATAAGGAAAATGTAAGTATTCATATTTATTCTCTTTAAGTTTTCCAACATCAGTCTTTAGAATGTAGAACGAATCTAAAATGCTAAAATTTATAAAAACTTCTACTTCTTTTGTTCCGATGAACTTCTTTGATCATATCGTACAGTATGACAGATAGATCGACATGCTATTTTGACAATCTCACTGTATGGTCTATACTAAATGTGGCATAAATTATTGTTTGACTTCTTTTAAGCAGACTCCAAACTATTTAAGCATTTGACCTCAAAAAAATCTGAAAGAACTTTTCATTGAAATAAATAATTGATCTTTCAACTAATCGCTTTCAACCATAGACTAATGAATATTACAATTTTAAGGGCTGTTCTTTTTATTAACCCATCTGAAAGAAATTTTTATTATCTGAATCTAGTTACTTTCTATTAGTATGAATATGATTTCAGACTAGAGACCAAAAATGAACCGAACCGAATTTGAATTAATTGTTTTTGAAATTCATTCGAATTGAATCCGAACTAATACTTCAAAAGTAAATTCTAACCGAACCAGACTTGACCTAGAAAAGCCGGTTCGATTCACTCTTTGTTACAAACTGATTTGTTTAGCATTTTTCAATCTTGTTCTACATTGTTCACCTTTTCATCACTACTCTCCCGACAATAGTAACAATACATATTAATGATTTAGATTTGTACAAGTCCATTCTCACAAGACTATGGTTCCTGGTTAGGTGGTTACTTCGGATTTTTCATGGACGACTACTCAGGCTTCCACATACCGCCAGAAAACGATTTTCGACGTTATGGAGCCTATTTTTTCTCTCAACTTGAAGTGTTATGCTATTTTTCGATTACATATATTACAAAAACTACGTCCGTGTTTCTTAAGGATGAATTCATCAGTTCTCTGGCATATTCACGTAAGTGAAAAAATTTATTCGTGCACTCCTATCTTTTCACACTTCATCGAGTTAATTTCTTTTAATTTTCTTAAACAGATATTTTGGAACTACCTATCATCAAGTGTCATAAACGGACTATTAGATCTATCCTTTAATATCAGAAAATTTTGTATATTCCTAAACAAATCTTATTGAGAATGAATTGTCTGTAGATCGAATGTCTAATTTAATGACTGATGACATGTTTTCCTATTTTTTAATCGCTTGATATTTTCAATCATACTTTCTGTACTAAGAAAATGCAGTCAATAGGCTGATATAAAGCATTTATTTTGTGTTTAGAATTCCTCTACCTATGTATACCATTTGCAAATGAAATCTTTGTTTGGTTAGCTCAAAAAATGTCTAGATAAATGATAGACATTCACAACTACTATAGTTCTTTTATGTTGCATTTTCAAACGGAAACAATTGTAAGAAAAACGATAATGATAGAGAATTCATTAAGCTCATATGATGTATAAGAAAACGAATTAATTTCTATATCATATAGCCATTTACTAAATAGATTCTAGAATTAGTGTCGTTTATCTGTTAATTAGTCAATATAATAAAAACTGAATTAACCCATGTAACTACGTGCGGATAAATTAACTATGCACAGTCCTCCTATTTTAATGATTTGCTAAAAAAATGCCCTGTAGTATCTAGTTCTTGCGTATTCGATATAGATTTTTCTAGAGTTTGCAAAGAAACAAATAAATCAAAAGAAAAACTCAGACCATTTATAAGAAGGCTGTTGGAGGCCTTATTGATTCAACTAGTTATGTAAGGATTGACGCTATTTCTTTTCAAAAGCTACTAGATAAGTAAGAAAGAGATATAGAATAATCCACAACGTTTCAATAATAGAGTGCCTTTAATATATCAATTCTGCACAATCTACTCTAAAAACTATTTTTCAAAACTTAGCTTTGGATCAAATTTATGAAAGGTGGCTTAGTGAATAAATAGAAATCTATAAATTCTCATTAACTTTATGACAGCTCTAGCTCACGTGAGCTGAAGCTATATATCCTCAAGTCCTATCCTACAGAAATATCCATTTGTGTTCAAGCTGTCTCTTATGAGTATTGATACGTAATCACGGATTATTGAGGTTTGATATCGTTAATTTTTCAAGGACTGTATTGAAACAATTCTGTTCGTCAAAACTTTCAGTTATCTATATATGACAACCTTTGACAATTTATGAGCACTAATATACGAAAGTCCTTCATGACTTACGAGTACTGCAGTAGGTTAGACTCGAACACCTACGAGCACTTCTATATAATAGGACTTGATGATCTAGATATACCACCATAGCATAGCTGTTGGAAACTTATATGTAACTCATAGTGTAGGACTTGAAGGTCTCTAGCTTCAGCCTATTATAAAGGAGTTTTGAATAAAAATCAACGAGAACAGCTAAAACGGAGTGATTTAAATTCGGATATCAATTCGAAATATAAAATATGGCAGATATTTCATATTATTATAGCATGTTGGACAGATCTTTACTGAGAACAGTAGTATATACTTTTGGTTGTTTTTTCAATAATCGCTGGAAGGTAAGATAGGACGAGTGTAAGTACTATAAGTAAAAGTATTTTACTTGTATTTGAAAAAGATACAGAATTCTGAAGAACTTTATGTATTCATGATATTAAGTTGAAGGAGCATGATCGTCTGAAGATATTCGTCACAATTTCAGAGAAACTTGAATAAATGAAAGCAGAGGATTTTTACAAGTAATCTGCAATCAATTTATCAGTGTATTAGATTAAAAAGGTTTCATTAGAATATTTCTATTATCATCCACTTTTTAATCCGTTAATATTATGATGTTACGTAAAAACGTATCATACCTAATTAATTCTAATAGAAAATTTATCTTATGCATGTCTCAAGTAAAAGGTACAAAGTATATATTTTTTTACCTAAGTACAAATACCAAACAGATGCAGATGTCAAGTACTCTTCTCAAAATCCAAATCTCATGAATACTTAGACAATCTTATGTACTCAGGTCGAGTAATCCGATGACTTTCGAAAGAAATCCGACAATTTCTGAGAGGATTCGATAGAATCCTGACAGATTTCTGCTGATGAACTAAATCTTATCTGCAGTAAATTCCCAACTGTTGCCATTTTAATTATGACTGATAGTAAATCTCATATATACCTGATACATTATAGAAACAGCATAAAACGAGACACAGTTGAAAAATTCGACCACAACAGTCAGCATTAACCCTTGACGATAGGATCGACCGTATATCAATCGACTCAAAATAAAGAAAACAAAATTTTTAATTAAAAAAAATTACTATTGAATTTAAATGTTCTACTTGGTTTAAAATGAAATTATTTTAGGTCAATTGGAATAAACAAATTTCTTCCACTTTTGTTTCACATACATGATCGGAATTAGAATAGGGAAAAATTATATGATTTCATTTCATCAGTTTCATTGGATCCGACAGAATCTGATGGAATAAGTTCCACCTGCGCAGTTTTTTCCTTGAAAAAGTACGAAAAGTTCAAGTACAAATACTTTTTCAATAGCTCTGATTGAAAGTTATTTTGACATGTAGAAGACAAAAAAACTTCATATTTCAGTAAGTTCGATATTTGGTATATGTTTTCTTAATTATTCTTTAGGTGAACAGTTCACAGCACGAATAACACCGATTATCAATGAATTTCAGATGCGCACAAAACGTAATCCTATCTTGATGACCTTAATACAGAATACAGCGACAATGGCTAGTGGAATAGAGAATGGAATACAACATCAAATATTTCAAATAAATGGTTCCTGGAAGATTCGATATCATTCACCAGCACCTTCCACTTTTAATGAGTGTGCATGTAGCGTGGCATTTGACTGTCCTGATCCCATGTGGTCTGGAGGTCAGTTTACATGCGTATACGGTTATAATTGCGTACGAGGGACTGTTGTATGGAGTGTACCAGGCATAGTCAAGTCTTGCATATTCCTAGAAAAGGTCCTTTCATCTGATCTTCGATGTTTCTTCAATCAAACTTGTATCAATATGATACTTTCTATGTACAATGTTGATCTACCGAGACGATCTCCATTGTCTGCAGCTACATTAGCTCTAACCGCAATGAACAGCTCTGTTCCATCCCGATTCTTACCCAACGATACTATATTAGTTCTGTTATCGAACCTTATGACCGAAGAATGGCAATTCAACATCGATTATGATGGTTATTATGCTGCTTGTGCACCTGCCATTTGTACTTATACAATATCGCGACGACTAGATATTATCTATATAATCACTACTATCGTTGGTCTATTTGGAGGCCTGTCTGTGAGCCTTAAAATAATTATTCCAATTCTAGCACAACTTATTTATTGGCTATTCATTACTTCTCGAGAGCGGCAATTTGCGGAAACTAGAGGTAAAATCTAAATTTCGTCATCAGACGGAATTTCCAGGAATTCCGTCTAATTCCGGAATCACATATACATTAGCCTTTTAGTGATGGTCCTCAGTTATCATAGTGAACGGATCCGGAATTGAATTTCTGGAACCGGATTTACCCGGAATCAGATGGAACTCCTAGGTATTCCTTCCGATTCCGGAATTACTCAGCGGAATCGCTTCTCAGACTTCATGCAATTCCGGAATCGGTGGAATTAGTTCTCTAGGCGGAACTAATGCCCTAATGTTCAACATCGCGGAATAGGATGGCTGGTCCTCCCAAAAATGATTTTTCGTTCCGTCGAAATTTCAATTCGTCCCTTTGGAGACGAAAACCTAGGATTAATACTGATTGAAACCATCTATTTTCATCTGAGTATGTCATTTTTTCTAAAATTGAGTACAATATGGGAAAAAACTACACTTTAAAAGCAAACAAATATTTTTTGAACTTCCTCTATAAATTTAACAAGATATTTTCAAAAGAAAAATTTTCAGTGTAACTCCTCCAAGTAGACACTTCAATCATGAATACAAACAATGATGGATTTAAAAAATCTCGACATATCTCTGAGAATCTGTGAGGAAAGTTGAATCAGATGATGTTTACATTTCTCTCTATAGAATTTCTTCAATATTCCAATTAATAATCGTATGTCACAGAAAAATAGTTTTGGATACCAATCTAAAAGAAAAATAAGAATTACCAGTTCTTATGATGAATATTTGAAGTCATTGCGATGTATTCTTTGTAATATGATTTTCAAACATATTCTTTTCTCTTTCAGGTCATTCTACTCAATTTAATCTCATATTGGTCAATATAAAGCAATTCTGGTCTAAAATTAATCTCTTCAAACAAGAAAGCACGACCATTGAAACATCAAATAGGCAGAAAATAGCTTTTGTAGCGAGTCGCATTTATCCTATAGTTCTCGTTTTTTCTGTG
Source organism: Macrotrachela quadricornifera (assembly GCA_022393335.1). Classification (NCBI taxonomy): domain Eukaryota; kingdom Metazoa; phylum Rotifera; class Eurotatoria; order Philodinida; family Philodinidae; genus Macrotrachela; species Macrotrachela quadricornifera. Next base: position 156,844 of record JAJEKB010021002.1, on the reverse strand, counting down.
GTTGTTCTTGCATTTTTTAATGGCTTTAAACAAGTGGTAAATCCTGTTTCAATACAAATATCTTCGATCGCTATGTTCGAAAAGATGCATGCCATATACCCATCCAGCTTGTCATGTCCATGTCAAAATATATCTATGCCATATAGCACCTTTATTTCTGTGCTACCGACTTATCATCAGGTATGTCATATGATGAAATTGATATGAACTCAATCGTCTTTGAAAGCATAGGATTTTCACGTGTCATATTTCTTAGAAGAAACATATTCAGCCAAACAATATAAAAGAGTTGTCTGTGTGAGTGTGGAAAGAAAAAAATCTTAGGACTTAATCAGATATGAATTTAGAACAGATGAAACATCTAGTTCTTCTGAAGTTTCTAGAATTTATTTTTCAAAGTATCTCGAATTCTGAACTTATGTCTGCATCTGTCTCGTTAATAGTTGAATATTTGCCTACTTATTATTAATGTTGCCAAACCAGAATCCAGTATATCTTTACTTAGGTCTGACCAAAAGTTCTGAGATTTTTAAAAAAATATATAAAGAAAAAGAGAAAGTTTGAGTTTTATTTCATTAAATGTTCGAAGTAGTCCCCATCATTATTTATACAAAAGTCCATCCTCTCTAACAGTTTGTCAAAAGTTTTTTTATATTCTTCTTCTGGAATATTTTTCATCACCTTGGATACCGCACGAGCTAATGATTTTTCATTTGGTTGATCAGTTAACTTACGCTTGATGTCGTCATTTAACCCATAATCACATGGTGCAAGGTCAGGTGAATATGGTGGATGCGACATTATTTTGATACCTTCTTCTGTTAAATAATTAATAACATCAGAATGACGATGGGGTCCAGCATTGTCGTGAAGCAATTTTATACCTTTTGTACCTGCTGACTTTCTTTGTTTCCGTATTTCCTTGACAACAGGCTTGAGGCAATTTTCAATATAATAGTTGTGGTCTATAGTCTTGCCTTCATCAACACTATGCACAAGAACAAGACCAGTTGATTTAAAGAATATAGAAAATAAATTTTTTGGTTCAAATTTGCTTCGACGAACGACAATAGTTGGTGATTCACCTTCACCAACCCAGCTTGCGTTTGCTGACTTGTGATGAATCTGCCTATGGTAAATCCACGTCTCATCACCTGTTATAATATCACATAATCGCCAAGAACCACCTTTAAATTTTGCCAAATTTTCACGACAAAGTCGAACTCGTTGTTGTTTTTGTTCATCAGTTAGTTGATGGGGCACCCAACGCGATGTAACTTTTTTCATCTTGAGACAGTCGTGAATTATTCATTCTATTGTGCCATGAGAGAGAGCAGTCTCAGCTATAATTTCATCATAAGTTGAATGGGGATCATTGCTGATAACTTGTCGAACCAGGTCAATATTTTCATCTGTAATTTCGGATACTGGACGACTAGATCGAGGATCATCATTGACATCTTCTCTTCCTTCACGAAAACGTTCGGCTCATTTTGCAACTGTTGGATATGATGGAGCATTGGGTCCCAAAGCTGTTGCAAGTTCTTCATGAATTGTCTTTGGATCCACTTCCAAAATGGTTCGAATTTTTATATAATATCGGTTGAGTTCATTATCCATTTAAAAAAAATTTTTTGGTTCGAATTAAAGTTTATCTGAAAAATTACTATAACTAAGTCCAAAATAGATTTATTATATATATTACTATAGACAAGACATTCCGCTATTTTTCCATGCAAAAGTCTCTTGAATGTTAATTGGTTTATAAAATTGCCAATAACGTTCGCAGAACTTTTGGTCAGACCTAAGTAATATTTAATTTTAGGCAGTTGAAATACACACTAATCCTTCTTCACAGTTATATAAGCACTACTATTTCGATAAATGTGTTTCTTAAATATCTTTTGAATTTCTAATATATTTGTCTTTTCACTTGTTAGGTATGTTCGAGTGATTTTATCGAAACAAACTGGATAACTTCATTGTATGGATATGGATCCATGGCAAACAGCTACTTACAACTTGATCGACCCTTACTTAGCAAGCATCATCAAGTGTTGAAAAAGTTGTGTGCAGATTCAAAGCTCTTTGTAGATGATGCAATATCTACTTTCAATAAATCAGTATTAATTACTGCTTCAGTATTATCTCGAACTGCTTTTGAATTGCAGACAAGAGGAATTATCGATGGGTTAGTCGATCGAACACCTAACTATTATCGACGTTTACTCTTTTTTATAATTGAGCTATTACGCCATACTTTAGCGCCAACAGCATTTAGTACTGATTGGCTGGTGGAATTTACCGATTGGGCACGAGACTTTCTACTTCAAAGTTTCCCACGTATGTATTCCAATGGTACATGTAATTGTGTTACTTCAAGCACATGTCAAGAAGCAATGCGGATTGGTCCATCTGATCTTGTGTTTCCTGGTCTTGTTATTGGTTGTTGGCCTATTGATGGATTACGCATGTCAACACTTGAATGTTTTTATTCATCAAGTTGTATCGAATCAATTATTATTTTTTTAAATTATTATACACAAATGGATGGATCACCACCAGTTGATTTTGTTCTACCTACACTGCCAACATTAATTGTTACTCCTCTTAATAGTTCTATACCATCACGTTTTCCACCTAATATGACTATCGGAAAAATTCTCGACGAACTATTTATTGAGCAATGGTCCACTAAAAGTATTTATGAAAACTATTTTGCTGCTTGTGCACCAAGTGTATGTCGATATGAGTATGTTTCACGTAACAGTATTGTGTATGTTATAACATTAATTCTGTCTCTATATGGTGGACTTACAATTGCATTGCGATTCATTGTCTGGAACGGGACACGAATTTCTTACAAGATCAAAGGCCGATTCAGTAATCGTAATACTACAGTGCAACCGTTCAATAATGATAATATAGAAGTCAAAAATTAATAGTGTATTGATCTAATTATTATTATGGAACAAAATATATTTAATTCAAATGAAAATAAATGAATATCTTTGTTGTGTTGTATCTTTAATCATTGTATCAGAACTTATCATTATAATTAATCTCAATATATTCTCTGCTTTTGTGTAATTTCGATATCTATGTCTCTTTTTATGTTGTATACTTATATAAAAAATAAACTAGAGGAAAAATTCTCAATCAATCTTGTCAAATAAAGTTATATTATGTAAGACTAATTGGTGAATTTGTTGTGATGATTGATTTGACTAAAGTTAGTTTTACTGAAATAATAATATTATTCGAAACTGCTGAAGTTGACGAAGATACTCATAAAACAGTTGTTCGTCGATTTATTCATATTGTTAATAATGGAGGTGCTACTAGTGATTGTTCGAAATAAAAATGTATGGAACCACAATTACGATAAAATGATGTATATGTTTTTTTATTTTAATTGAAATATTTATCATTTGAATCAGATTGACAATGATTATGTCCCAATCAACCAACAATTCTCTAGTTAAATACTCATTTAATAGATCTGTAAATAAAGATAAAAATTTTTAGATGTGATTTTATTAATAAATACCGGATGAGTTAAAATGATTGCAATATTCAGTATTTTAAAAATATGTCAGTACAGATACATCTCTATAATCTGGATCTATTTTTAAAAAGATACGCTGTTAAATTCTCAAAAAAATTGTTTTTCATGTTTCTTCTATGATGCATCATATTAATGTGAAGTTTTTACTAAATACAGTAATTTATCATTCATTGAATTATATATCTTGTATAAAACTAGATAATCCAATACTTTCATTAAGTATTTTGAACGGCAAGAAAAATCTTTGATTAATGAGAAAATAATCGTGATTTAGGAATTTTTTTGTGTGTAATGAATGAATCTGTATGAAACAATGATTTTTCAATAAATTCAATATTAAGTATAAATGTTTTTATAAAACTAAATATTTTTTCTATTATTCTAATTGATCACAATATCGGTAAATAACTTGATTTGTATATTTCCTAGAAAAACTCTTTATTGTTTCTTCACAGATTTCTAGAGGATTCAAATAAGACCTTGAAATAAAAATATCAAAATTTGAATGATTCTCACTGAAAGAAAAACTTTTAGTTGTATCTTTCAGAATCTTAGGAAATATTATCATATTTGTTGACCAGATCTTGTTGGGATATATCAAAGTTTCATTCAGAACATTGTTAGATTTGCCATTGAACTTCTATTTAAAATATTTCTCCGTATTATTATTCCGAGGAAAAATATTCGTTTTAGTTGAAATAAAACTCTATAATAGATGCACTTCGAAATATTATTCATTCGACGCAATTTTTCACGGTATATCTAATAAGTATATTTCGAAACGCATCTAACGGTAAAAATAGTGAGAAAAAATAAATTTATTGAAAAAACTACACGCTCTTCTTCTATGTAAAAAAAACTAAATTTTTAAAGTTTTTATTTGAATAAAATTCTCTTAAAATGTGTTTTAATAATTTGTAGATTTATGGAGTTCTCTATCATCGACGGAAAAAACAACAGCAATATCATTCCAATTATCATTATTTAAATCGGAATCAAAGATTGAAGAATACTATGTTTGATTAGGAAACGTTCCATTACCATAACCAAGAAGAAGTTGAACATTATTTGTTTCAAAATTAGCAACAGTAATATCTAAAAAATAATCTCGATTGAAATCACCAGCAGCAATCCATACATATTGAGAACTATCACCCATTATATAAGAAATCAATTTGGAACAAAATTCCATCAACATTACCAATCAATACAAGAATATTGTTTCTATTAGAATTAACAACGATAATATCTAAGAAAGAATCGCATTGTTAAAATCATCAATAGATATTGAAGAAGAATCAGAATATCTACTAGTAGATAATGTTGTTTGTCCTCACAATAGTTTATTACCATTAGCAAGAAATATTCGAATAACATTATATTCAACATCGACCATAGAAAAATCTGTGTAATTATCTCCGTTGAAATCAGCAACAGCAACACTATATGTAACTACACCCCCTCTCCTATAGAAAACGTTGATATAGAACTAAATATTCCATCTTCATAACTAAACAAGATACCAACATTAGTACCAGTCTCATCATTAATGACAATATTGAGTTGATTATCTCGATTAAAATCAGCAATCATTAAATTAGTTGGTTTCGAACTAATACCAGTAATATAGAAATATAAATTTGTCAAATGTACCATTGTCCATGACTATACAGAATGGAAATACTAGCTGAAGTATAATTTACAAGATCAATATCCAAATATCCATCATGATTGAAATCACCAGCAGTAGCATATCGAGGAAAAATATTATCACCAGTTGGAAAAGTTAATTGGGATTAAAAACTTCCATTACCTAATCCTAAACAAAATTTCAACTTGATTCAATCCTTGATTAACAGTTATTATATCGAATCGACCATCTTTATTAACATAAAAAATACCAATCGATCTTGGAAGAGAACCTTCGTCCACTTGACAATATTATTAAAGGTTGAAATGAACCATTTCCGTATCCAAAAAGTATATCAATATTATCTCCACCATAATTAGCAGCGATTATATCAGAAAAATAATCGTTATTTAAATCACCTACAGTAACATAGATTGGACGAGCATTCGGACTTATATAATATTCAATCGACGGTGTAAAACTTCCATTTCCATATCCTAAAATCACTCCAATAGAATCGATACCATTATTCGCTGTTACTATATTTAATTTATTATCATTATTAAAATCCCCCGACAGTAATACACAAAGTACGAGACGATGGTACACGAGAAACGATTGATAATGACGAAAAACTTCCATTTCCATAGTCTAGGAAAACGCCTATATTATTTAAACTAAATAATGCATAAATCATATCTAAATACCCACCATTATTAACATCACCTATAGCAACTGAATAAGGACCAGAATTTTCTCCACAATCACATGGTTTTAATTTGTCAAAAAATGTGTAATAAAATCCAAAAAAAACACCAATATTATTACTATTCATATTAGCAACAATTAAATTAATATATTTATTATTGTTGAAATTAGCCATTGCCAATGATTGAGGATTAGATTTTAGACCTGTTGAATATGTTATTTTTTTTGAAAATGTTTCTTTATAATATCCTAAGAGTACAACAATATTATCATATCGAGAATTAGTTAGAACTACATCCATTAGATTATCTTGATTAAAATCAGCCACAAGAACAGATTGAGGATTTGAACCAACACCAATTGAATAGTTTAATGCACTGATATAAGTTTTATTAGTATTTCCAATGAATATTTCAATATTTTCACTTTTTGAATTGGCAACAATAAAATCTAAATATGTATCATTATTTATATCAGCAATAGACATTGAATAGGGACGAGCAGTAGAATCAGTAGAATAGATTTTTTCACATTGAAACTCTGCATAATAATCACCTAATCGAAGGGAATCGCTGTTCGTTGTTTTTATTGGATGTCCAAGTAATATAACAAGATTATCAGTTCCAGCATTAGCTACAGCAATATCTAATTGTTTATCTTTATTATAATCACCAATCGCTAATGCATATGGTGATGAATTTGGATCAGTTGAATAAATTGATTGATTACTAAAATTTCCATGTCCATTACCGATAAAGACTCCAATATTATTTAATTTTTGATTAACAACTACAATATCCAAATAACCATCATTATTTAAATCCGCAGTGTTTACCCATATTGGACTAGAATCCGAACCAGTAAAATATGTCACTTGTGTAGAAAATGACGTATTTCCTAATCCGAAAAAAATGCTAATACTATTTTTACCATAATTAGCAATAATTATATCAAAATAATTGTCTCGATTTAAATCATCAATTATGATCATTCGTGGTAAAGAACCGTCACCTATTTCATAAGTATTAAACATCCGAAAGGTTCCATTGGTTGATCCAAGAAAACTCGTTACACTATCAGTACCATAATTAGCCACAATAAGATCTGGACAATAATCATTATTAAAATCAGCAACAGCTAATGCTATTGAACGAGCATTCTTTCCAGCAGTAAACTTAGTTAAGTTTGAAAAAAGTCGATTAGAATATCCAAATAAAATCCCTAATATATTCCCACCGTAATCACCAAAGACAATATCAAGATGATTATCATCATTAAAATAATCAATTACAACAGATCTTGGTGATGATGATGACGATCCAGTAGAAAACAAATTTTTGCTATAGGAAATTATCCATTTCCATAGCCATATAATGTTGATAATGATTGTCTGTAATAATATCTAAGTTTAAATCTTTATCTAAATCATCCATAGCCGTTGCACGTGGATGAGAATTATCTGACGTTGAATACCTTGTTTCATTACTAAACGATCTATTTCCACAACCTAGACAAACTCTATTACTACTTGTAAACCCCCCCCCCCCCCCCCCCATAATAAAAGACCTCAGGTCTTCTATTGTGTTTTAGCGTAAAAATTTTTTAGGGGGGTCTTCTATTATGAGGGGTCTTTTAATAGGATTTTGGAGTAAGTTTTCTAAAAATCAGGTCAAATCCTTATACCAATACATGTTCTCTCATATCATCTGATACATAACATATATGCAGACATTTTCTGAAGAGAAGAATAGATATTCTGCAGAAAATGTTAAACAGTAATAATTCATAATTTTAGTTATACAAAAATTTTCTCATTCTATTTCTCTATGGGAAATTCACGGTAAAGGAAGACTACATTCTTTTCAGCTTCCATTTACATTAAGCTCCTATCTAATTCATGTATTTTAACATTAGTTACAACAATTAAGGTAACCAATCGGTACTTTCATCTCGCCCCTATTTTGAACTTATGGCGTAAACCCAAACAGCATACTCATACTCCTCGATACTCCAAAGCACTAGCATACGATACTCTGTTCGCTTCAACTATTTATACCCAACGAAGTGGTATATCAATTGTAAAAGTAACTATCATTAATGCTAGATCTCCAGACAGAGAGCAATTTTTAACAGCTACACTTGGAGATAAAACTTCAACCATGTGGAGCAACTAATGCATGTCCATCTATAAATTATTCATGAGTATTTTTGAGTAATTCAAGAGCGAAAGGAGATATAAAGTCTCGGCTTTACTAGTCGAAAGAAGAGACATTGAGAGGTTTTTTCCTCTAGAACTGTATAAGACAAAATTGTTTTGAAACCAGTCATTTCTACAAACCATTCGAAAAAATGCATAAATCGATCTGTCATCCTGATGAAACTGTGGTTGTGATATGTGATCCAGATATACAATATCTCGATGTATTGCAAAAAGGTTGATTTTGAAAATATTTCTCCTTATATAATATTGAAGAAATAGACATCCCAATATCTGCTCGGTAGACTGGTACAACCACAGGTTTATAGCTTTTTTCGTTCTTGAATTATTACCAAAATATCCACAACCATTTTATTTTCGGGCAGAGTAGATTATCGACCCGGATTCACTGAAAACAATCTCTCGATAAAAGTCTCAGAACATATATTTTGTAAGTTTTTTGAGCTCTTCTTTTGAGTCGACGTGACTTTCACTGTTTATGGAGCACGTTCGTCTGAGGAATATTTTTCTGGAAAACATCTGACAAGAGAACTAAAATTATATTTTAGTTGTCCTTCTTTTCCTATCGTAAGAGCTTTATTTACTGCTTTTTCGAAAATATTTCAATTGGTCAATAATAGTATTACTTACTGCTACGTGAGATAGATTAAAAGCTGAAAAACATGGCTAAATTGCAATTTACAAAAGACTTTAACTTAATACTCACTGAACTCCAGATAAGATGGATTTCAAAATCAAAATCTGAAAAAATATTTTAAATAGAAGACCCGGGTCTTCTATAATGGATTTCACATCAAATTTTCAGGGGAGTCTTCTAATATGGGGGGGGGGGGATTACCATAATTAACTATAACAAGATCAAGTTGATTATCATTATTGAGATCTCCCATTAGGATTTGAACCATATTCTGCTGGATATGATGTTGGATGTTGTGATCGTATTATACTATATTTAATTAATAGTATTATATTGTTCGTTGCAAAATTAGCTACAACAATATCGGAGATATTATCATTATCAAAATCGTTGAAAGTCAATCCCATTGGATCTGAATTGATACCAGTCGAATGCATCGTCGTAGGTGTTGAAAAACTCCCATTTCCATAGCCAATAAATATACTGAGATTATTCGCATAAGAATTCCAAACAACAATATGAAATTGATTGTCTTTATTGAAATGAGCAAGAGCAATCGAACGTGGAAAAGATTCTGGAGAAATAAAATACGTTATTTCACTTGTAAAACTTGCATTTCCTCGTCCAAAAACTATTCGAATAGTATTTGTTCCTGAATTGGCCACTGCTATATCTACATAAGCATCATGATTAAAATCACTCGTAACAATTGAACAAGATTGAGATTATGGACCTGTTGAAAGGATAAGAGAAACGGAAAAATTTCCATGACCATCACCGAGAAAAATCATTACATTATTCGTTCCATAGTTTGTTACAGCAATATCTCGATTATTATCATTATTAAAGTCATAAATAACAGTAGAATAAGGTAATGAATCATATCCAGTAAAATATATTATCTCATCATGAAATTTTCCATTACCATATCCAATAAATATTCCAATAGAATTTGTACCATTATTTGTTGTTATAAGATCGAAATAATTATCATTATTAAAATCATCAATTGTAATCGATAATGGACAATAAACACCAACACAAAATAGTTTCTTGTTTTGAAAATGTTCCATTGTCCATAACCAAAGAAAATTCCTATATTATGATCATCATATTATTTACCACTGGATCGAGAATTGGTATCATTATTTAAATCAGCTGAATTAATGACAATGGGCTTTTGAATTATTTCCTGTTGAAATTGTTATCTGAAACATTGAAGTTGTATTTACTATATAAAAAATAAATTTCAATTGTATTCGTAGCAGAATTGCCAACTGCAGTATCAATTAAATAATTATCATTGAAATCATCAGTAGTAATTGCATATGGATGTGATTGATGAGCATTGGAACGTCCAATTTAATAATCGATGTAAAACTTGATTGATATAAATATCCTAGAAAAACTAATTAATATCATTCAAATTTAGTAAATCGTTTATTTGAACAATCAAACTTAAGAACATACGTGATTTTAATGTTGTTAAACATACAACAGTGATTGAAATAATCATTACTAATTGGAGAACATGAATCAAACGATAGGTTTGCTCTTTTGATCTATTTTTTCTACAAAATATTGAAAATAAATTCAATTGAAATAGAAATAATTCTAACATACTTATCATCTGATTCCAATCAAATCATATTTTGAAGAAGAAGAGATTTCTCTATAACTAATATCTATTGATTGAGACATATTTATTTCCATTTTGGAATGAATTTATAATTGAATATTAGAATTCTCTCTAGACATTTTATTCATTAAATCTATTTAGAATAATTAATATTAAATGTATAAATCACTTTCTAAGAAAAAGAAACAAGTTCAAATATCACAGACGATTTCCTTCGTAGATATACTTATTTGTACATATTTTGATCATTCAGGGAGAAAAACAAAGAGATAGATTATACTTATATATATATATATGAAGTGAAAGGTAGAAATATAAATTCATTCATCTTTATATATCATTAGATCATTTAAAGAGTAAGCAAACATCTCTATGATAATCATTTGAAGAGCAAGAAAGAGGAAATAAATTCTATGTGTGCATACATTTATTCTATTCTACACTAAAGTTAAAATAAAAAGGAATTTTAAAAAACATTTACCCAACTAATTTCAACGTTATAAGAAAAATGTGGGAGAATATATTCTATTCTTCGATGTTGAAAAGAACGGTACCAATTCATTTAGTTCGATATCACTTCCATCCGATTCCGAAATTCCGAGAATCGAGTCCGAGGACGGAACTGATTTCATAGTGTGCAACATTGAGGAATAGAATGACTAATCACAGGTGAATGTTCTCATTAACTTAACAGCTTTTAAATATACAGTCTTTGTTTTCAAAATGAACAAAATTCTATGCGATCAATTTTCGACGCTGAAAATGAGATAAGTTTTAATGTATTACGAATTTCATCTTATTATCTATTATATTTCATTAAAATAAAGCACAAAATATCCTACAATATGTAACGTGAGAAGCTCTACAATTTACGAGGAACAATTTATTTAATATATCTGTACCTTTCACTTTTAAAATAAGCAAAGTTTCGTACCCGTTAGAAACAATAAAAGTCACATAGTTAGAAATATGTTGATCATTTCATCGGTAACTGTCACAAATGTCCTTGATGAAATGTGTCCGGATTTTAATTCTTCAGTGATAAATGTTCTTTGAAAAATTGTCTCTTAGAAAACATATTCTCTCTTATTAAAATGTTCTCTCGATAAAAATAAAAAGCGATAAGTTAGAATATTAATCGGATATTTTTTATTCTAATGAACAACTTTAGAATTTGAGCAGTCATCCCATTCCCAAAAGTTACACATTCCTGCAATCGCATGCACTTCCAAGCTCGATATCACTCGATGCAGGAATTTCTTTCAATCCATCTCTATCAAAATCATGCAATTTCTGCATTTCCTGCAATTGCACATTGATGTTGACTAAATCAAGGATGAGCCTGGAGATCTAACAAATTGCACACGGATTTCCTGCAATTCCTGCACATTCCTGCATTTCCTGCATTTTCTGCAATTCGTTAGATCTCCAGGCTCATCCTTGACTTAGTCAACATCAATGTGCAATTGCAGGAAATGCAGAAAATGCAGAAAATGCAGGAATTGCAGGAATTCCGTGTGCAATTCGTTAGATCTTCAGGCTCATCCTTGACTCAGTCAACATAAATGTGCAATTGCACCAAGTGCAGGAATGTGGTACTTTTGGGAATAGGAAGCATTCTCTAGAATTTATTTTCGATGTACAACATAAAAAGAAAGTTCTTGTAAGAAATTTTCGACTGTAATTTACACAATCGTTGAACCGATTCTATACTTTTTAGTCAACAACTGTTCATAAAGTATTTTTTTGACGAGGTCGCATTCCAGAATTTGATCGGTACAATTCTATAGTTGAATGAAAGTGTGATCTAGATTTCTGGCACGTTTTATCTTAAACCTTTTAAGCTAAGGCTAAAGAACATTGATGGCAAGATTGATCGCATAATACAAGTGACAACAAAAAGCATTTTTTCAATAATATCAAAATTAGGTCATTCGATTTCGAATTCAAATAAAAGTAGTGCATAAATTTACACTATCCTTTGGACTGTTAGATTTATTATTCAAAAGATAAGAATATTGCATTTGTTTTGAAGATAAAAATAACATTACTTATCTTTTGTTAACATAAGAGACACATGTATAAAATAATTTCAATTAAGTCTACTCATTGTTTTGTGAATTTTATTTCCGCGAATAACATAACATGTATAATTATCAAATATGCAGTGAGTATGCCGCTGAATAATTCTACTAAGATTCTCTTGCTTTTTTTTTAATAGTTTTTACAGTTATTTTATTGTTGATGTTAAATCTTGTCATTACTTTACCGACGATACCACGAACTATTACTACCATTGCAACTAACAAATCTGGTAATGTTGCAACCTATAATTCCTATTCCTATCATCTCATAGATTTTTATTTTTAAACCTATCGAAAATTTGTAACAAAATGAAGTATTACTAGTAATAAGTTTGTTGGGATTATTCGTTCCACAGCTGTATATGATCATTTTCTATATACTAAAGATTAAGGATACGCTGTGAGAAGGTCTAATGCTACTTCTGATCTTATAAAAAACTGAATAAAACAGTATTTGAGAAGTCTTTCTTATTATGAATCTGTCTTAACATGACCAAATGATATAGAGATTTCTTGAAAATGTAACAGGAAAGTTTCCAAGTAGCAAACGATTCGAATCCGTTTCATAGGCATAATTAGTCACGTAATCTGGCTATACATAGTGGGATGGATCGGTTTATCAATTTAATAATCGAAATTGAAGTTCTTTTATGAAAATAATTAGACTTTCATTTTCTCACCCTCAAATATAATTTCTATTTCAATATTCAGTATGATAGAGAATGATTAACTGGCACTATTTCAATATATTTTGTTAATTTTCGAAGCTATCTGTGAAACACCATATGGATCGAATACTTGGTTTCTCGTTGACTTCTTACCACAGTGGGTAACAGCGGGTGATTTCAATCATGATGGCAAGCTAGATATAGCAGTAATAACCTATGATAGTATCAATATACTGCTTGGAAATGGAAATCGATCATTTCAGCATCGAACAACATATAAAGTTAATTCAATTGCAAATTTTATCATCAATGCTGATTTAAATAATGATACTAACTTGGATCTAATATTCACCAACAGTAACAGCAACTATGTGACCGTGCTTCTTGGCAATAGAGATGGATCATTCCAGAATCAAACTCTGTTTTCAGTTGGTCAGACTCCAAGCTCGATCACTGTAGGTGATTTCAACAATGATAAAAAGGCCGATCTTGCAGTGTCTAATAGTTATGACAATAATATTAGTGTGCTTCTTGGTAACGGAGATGGAACGTTCAAGAATCAAGTGACGTATGCAGTTGGTTTCGGTCCAAATTCTATCACAACAGGTGATTTTAACAACGATTCAAAACTTGATCTGGTAGTAACCAACATGTTTGACAATAACATCGGTGTGTTACTTGGCAATGGAAACGGAACATTTCAAACAGAAATGACGTATTCAGCTGAGGATGGTGCAGTATTTGTCGCAGCAGCTGATGTTAACGATGATGGAAAACTTGATCTATTAGTCGCCAACGAATTGAGCGATAGCGTCAGTATACTACTGGGTAATGGTGATGGTACATTTCAGCATCAAATGGTATATTCTGTTGGTTATCAACCAGTATGTCTATCCATTAATGATTTCAATAATGATACTAAATTAGATGTGGCAGTGGTCGACTACACTGGCGGTAGCATCAGCATATTGCTTGGTAATGGAGATGGAACGTTTCCGAATCACACAGAATATATAACTGGCCTTTTTTCCACATCTATTGTATCAGGTGAATTTAATGATGAGGGAAAAATAGATCTGGTAGTAGTCAATCCCGAAGGTAACAATATTCGTATAACATCGGGCAATGGAGATGGAACGTTTTTGACTCTAAATAATTATAATGTAGGGTCAACGCCGTACTGGGTAACAGTAGGTGATTTTAACAATGATAAAAAACTTGATTTAGCAGTGCCTAACTTCGATGATCATGATGTTAGTGTACTACTTGGTAATGGTAATGGAACATTTCAGAGTCAGATAACATATCGAACCGGTAAAGGTCCAAGTTGTGTCATAACAAATGATTTCAACAATGATACTAAACTAGATCTTGTAATTGTCAATCAACTTAACAAGAGTATTAGTATACTACTTGGAAATGGTGATGGATCATTTCAAAAGGAAATGAGATATTCAACTCGTTCTCGTCCAACTGATGTCACAACAGGTGATTTCAACAATGATAATAAACTTGATTTAGCAGTGTGTAATGGCTATGGGAATGACATCAGTGTACTACTTGGCAACGGTGATGGAACATTTCAAAAACAAATGACTTATGCAACTGGAAATCTTCCATTAACTATTGGAACAAGTGATTTTAATAATGATGGAAAACTCGATCTTGCTGTAGTTAATGCTGATGATACTAATATTGGCGTGTTAATTGGTAATGGTGATGGAACGTTTCAAAAGCAAATAACTTATTCAGCTGTTGGAGACATAATCTCTCTCGCTATAAATGATTTCAATCAAGATGGTAAACAGGATATAGCAGTGACTGGTGGCGTACTATTTGGTAATGGAGATGGATCGTTTCAAACAGAAAAAACATATACTATTGATATCTCATCCATTTCTCTTATTTCAGCTGATTTCAATAATGATACCATACCAGATCTTGCAACAGCCAATTATGATGACTTCAGTATTAGCGTGCTTATTGGTAATGGAGATGGAACATTTCATTATCCTGTAACGATTACTTCTGATTACGAACCAATATGGCTGGCAACAGGTGATTTTAACCATGATTTTAAATTAGATTTGGTAGTGGCCAACTCCGGTCACGACGTAGTCTCTGTTTTTTTGAATTC
Organism: Macrotrachela quadricornifera; assembly: GCA_022393335.1. Lineage (NCBI taxonomy): Eukaryota > Metazoa > Rotifera > Eurotatoria > Philodinida > Philodinidae > Macrotrachela > Macrotrachela quadricornifera. The sequence goes on along the minus strand of JAJEKB010021002.1, from coordinate 141,555 downwards.
ATGTTCATAGTTTTAAAAGTTTTTTGTGCCATCCTTTATTTCCACTTCATACGGTTTTATCTTTCTAATATATAATCAAATGATTATCAATAAAGACACAACTCTGTCAATGAGGATCATTAACTGAGAGCAGGAATTGAATCCACATTTTCCAATAGCCCGACAGCTATGCAACTTCGTGACATATTTGGATTGTATCTTTGGCGACCATGTTGATCTAGATCGATGAAACTCGAATATAACAGCTTAACACAAATAGTTGGTAGTATGAGAATGCAAATATTGCGGCTTTCATCTTGTTTTCTGATGGTTGCGTCTGTCTTGGTTAGGTTTTTTGAGTCGTATTAATTATCATTGTTTTAAATTCATAGTTATATCATTTGTTTTGCAACACGTAAGTGAAGCATTCGATTAGGCATCAAGCTCGTTTTGACTTTCTGTCATAATGTTCGAAAGTTGAGAGTCTGGTCTTTTTTCTGTTAAGTAAAAACGATTGTTACTGGTATTCGAAGAGTCCTGGATTTCAATCGGAACTCTCTTTTCTAATTATAGTGCATTGAGTGAATTCCTATCTTTATCTTCTGCAGTTTGATATCATTCTCGATTCTTTCGTTCAACCTGCTCGATTGTCAAATGTGAGACATTGACATCTGACGGTAGATGCATCAATAGTCTCATATAATTCCCATTCAGTAATCAAATGACTGCAATATTTGTAAGTTTTTTGTTAAAGAGGATGGTAGAAACTTAAGATTACATGAGCAACAGATAGGAATTATCTCTATTTGAAACAAAGTACGAACTTTATCCTCTTCTAGTTTCTTGTTGACTTTCGGTATCAATTGTAGCACTTGTTAACAAGGGGAAAAATGCCGATATTCAGCACTTTTTTGATAGATTAATTAGTTCAATTATCTAGAAATAATTCACAAAATTTTAAACAAATAATATGGAATCGAACAACAAAAAACCTATTTGGAAGAAAAAGAATATGCTTTTCTTTTATCGTTTTTGAAAACGTTGTAATCGATCATTTGACAAGCGACTTTTACTCGTTGTTAACAGCCAGTAGGCTGTCTGCTTATGAATATAATTTCTTGATGAAACAATATTTTTTCACTAGCGAGATCCATGTAAAATGTGAATGTATTTTAATAGAATCAAAAGTCTCAAATGCGATTTTCAAAGAGTATGCGGATTTCTGTTTTTTTATTTTATGAAAAAATATTTAGGATTTAAGTCCCTGTTTTTTCTTATTATTGTCCGTGTGTAACATAGCGTTGTTTGGACCAATCCTAGGGTATGTCAATTTGTTCTTTTTTACTGAGCGAGGAACCGGATCTTTCACCTGAATTCTGATTGGTTGAAAAAATTGATCAATTGGAAAGGGACCAGCAGTGATACTCAAAAAGAGAACATTCAGTAGAATTATGATATCGAAACAAAACTCATAGAGAACGCTATTAGGCTATGCCAATAAATAGCACTTTTCATTTTGGAAACATTTAAACTGCATCTATTTTTCATATTTTTGTGTACAATCATTAATATAGTATATTTAAATATTTGAAAGTTGAAGAATGTATTGGTGAGAGAGTACAAAAAAAACGAATGATCTTGTCTCTTAATTGAGAATGGTGAGCATTTCTTCAATCAACAGCGGTTTTTGATGGTAGAAAGTTTTAGAGAAATTATAATTCAATTGATTTTTAAGTTGCTCATTACTGGCAGCATACTGTTTATAGAGAAAAGAGCAAGAGGAACAAAGCAAATTTTAGCATCCATAATCTTTTGAAATCTTCAAAAATTATTTTTCTTTCTTGATTAACTATATATGAAATAGAATTGATGCTACATTCAGGATAACATGTACTGGATATATGTCGCGTGTCACAGACATGAAGAAACACATGCCTTCACATTCGTTATAAACTATCTGCATCTCTTTGCTTCTTTCACATTCTTTCTTCTTGCATTTCTTATCTTGTTGATGGATTTATTTATGTTAGAATTCGTGTTGTAATCGATGCAAAACAAAGAATCCCTGATATTATAACATATCCGTGGTGTATAATCCTGAAATTGCACTGACAACATGCAGACTTTCTTTTATATTAGATCATTTTCATGTTACTACTTGTGTAAGAGTGTTTAATGATGCCTCAGTAACATCGTATACTAGATATTTCAATGGTAGAGCTGGAATCATTAAAAAATTTGTTGTAATACTTTCGGATCATCTCAACTCGATATATTGTTTATTCCATCATTCTATCACATGAGAAACTAATAATTTGCTATATATTTTGTTACTATGATAGTAAGTGTTCAGCAATTGTCGATAACAAAGTCTAGTTTCATGAAGATATAACCAAGTGAAGAACGCGTACATTTTATAAAGAATTTTTATAACAACAACACGCTGTTATTCCGTATATGGCACACCAACGGTTAAACAATGAATAGAAACGTTGTTTATACTTTAACTATTATTGAATAATCCAACTGTCTTTAAAAAATACAATGACAGAACAAAAAAATCAACTCTACTATATTTCACATGAAAACAAAAGATGAAATCACTCATTCTCTATTAGCATACACGCATATTTACTGATGAATATATTCTTTTAAAAAACTTGTCTATTGTATTAACTCTTTGTTGTTTAGTCTCATCTTGTAAATTCATTGTCATATTCACGCATAGTCTGCAAGCTGACTGCAAAAAGTCTCGATCAATTCTGAAACACGTCGTCACTGTTGTGTATTTTCTTGCATCATTCATAGAATCATTTGTTCATATTAATTGATAAAAGAAAGAAGATGAGTAACTAAGGTTCAATATCTAGATTAAACTCAAGATTTTTATCGCTTCTATGACATCGAACAGTTATAGACATTTAGTACTGGCTACTTTTTGGCATGTCAGTTGTTTTGTTTTGTTTTGTATCCTAAATCTTTTTGTTCTATTTTTTTATATGAATGTTCTACTTTACCTGTATTTTGCTCTACAATTACACGGTTATTGTTCTACTTTATGAGAAGAAGGCAAACGAAATAAATAGAACAATCCTTAAAAATATAGAACAAAGTCTATTACTGATCAGAGACCGTCACAGGGCACTTTTTTGCCCTGCCCTGCCCTTTGCCCTGATCGGTCCTGTCCTGAGGACAAGGCAGGGCGTTTCATTTGATCTTGCTAATTAATAGAGTTGCTGATATGTTAAAAGTATATAGGCATTTTCAGGTTAAACACGTATATGTTATTTATATTAATTCGAAAAAAATGTTATATATAAACTGGGATTATCATAGAAAAAGTCTAGTACATTTAAGCATAAAAAACAATCCAAATCATCACAGGAGGAAAATGCAAGTATTAGAAAAAAATATAGAAATAGTAAATAAACATAGTAAGTTGTTCTGTTATATGAACGCACATTATTCGACGTATTCCCTTCTTGTTTTTATTCATCCTTTTCTATATAAATGTAGACTAAATTGCATCCAATAAAATCATAAAAAATGCCACAATCACATCCATTAACACATTCGACCCGATTCAGTTTTTGTAAAATTTTTTTCGGATTGTTCCTTTTCGTGAGCAATCATCTTCTAATAAATGCACTTAATGACTTTTTGGCTATATTTTACTCGTTATTTGCCGTTCTCTTGTTTATACTACTACACAATGGTTCATTTTTTACTGACCAAATGATGAATCACTCAAGTTAGTTTTTCGTTCTTTTGTATATTGTACGAAACATGTCTGAGAAAAAGAAAGATATTTTCAGTATTTTCTCCCTTATTCAGTGAAGTGAGTTCACTGAATGATGAGTTTGATACAATGCACCTTGATTTTAAGAATTCTGACGAAGAAGTTACTGACGATGGCAATGACGATAATATGAATTCATATACCTGGAATGAAATAGAACCAGAACCTGATGCAGAATTCAAGAAAAACTACACCAAAAGCAAAGTGACCATCTTGCAACTTCGTGAAAGTCTTGTCCGATCTTTACTATTTGGCACGCCAATCGAGAAATTGAAACCTGGTTCAAGATAACAATCAGCAAGTTCTTCAAAATGCAAACTAACCGATCACAAGCTTCTGGGAGTAGAAGCGCCTGCTCGCGATGTCCAACGACGTTGTGCTGACTGCTATGAGAAAATTAGACAACAATAGTCAAGAGAATCAAGTAATGCAACAACAAAAAAATAAAAACTTTCTGTTCTAATTGTGACATATTTTTTTGCCTTGATTGTTTTAATGAAAAGCATTACGCTATGTAATGAATAATTCAGAAAGTAGTGTAGCAGATTAGTCGACGCATCTCGTGCACCCTTTTAGTCAAGATTTTGAACCGACCGGTCCGGATCGGTCGAAAAACTGCTACCAGTTGCAAGTATGGCTTCGCTTCTTCGCCCCCCCCCCTCCGCACGCTTCCCCTGATGCTTAGTTCAATACAAAAATATAAACCGACTTTCCCATATACAGGAACCGCGGAAAACTATAGGACGCAATAAGTTCTTATTGCTTCCAAAAATCTATTTATTTGTTTTAGATTTAAATATTCAAAAAAATGATTTCATATTTCAATTGAACTTCTCCGCAAACAAATGATCGTTAAAAAACGTCAGTTCAATGCTAATGCACAAACTTCCAAACTACTTAATTCTCTACTATAAACTCTGAGTTCATCTAATGATCCGTTATAGTATCCCATTCCTCCCAATACACCTGTTGGTGAACATGTACTTGATGGATTTGGAACTGGCTGTAGAGTACTTGCCAATGTCAGATACATTGGAACAGTACTGGCAGCAAACGTTGTAACTGTCGAATCTTGTGCATACAATACACCATTTATATATAAACTCAAACCACTAGTAGAACTCCAAGTATGTACAACATGTGTCCAAGAATTTAATGGCACAATTGGACCGAGAACATAATTAGCTGTACTACCACCCCACACTTGGATGGCTATCTGTGTGGTACTAGCGAAACCAATAAATGGAAGACACCAACCACCATTACCTTAAAAAAAAATACAGATCATCAACGAACTTGGATCAAAACTAACACTAACATATTCTAGATTTTCTCATTAAACTTGGAGGGCTTCTGTCAGATTTCGATATTTTTTCTAAAAAAGTTTTTAGTTTTGCAAAGAGAAAGGATCACAAGTTTTTTAACTTTAGTGTTTTGCTTTAGGTGAACTGTTTCCTTGTAAATTTGTATACCATTATACGTTGATATATGGACAATTGTGCCAGACAGAATATTTGGATTGATGTAGAGTGAAATTGAAAATGGATTATTTGGAGTTCCCAATGATACAACATTACTGATTTGAAAATAAGAATCGATAGCGCCCATAAATGAAAGTCCTTCATTCCGTTCACCAACTACGCTTGTTACTGAAACAGCTGTTGCTGTTAGAGTTGCACCAACATCAGTTAAATAGGATGGAGAAGAATCCATTGGAAAATATCCAACTAAACTAGAATTTGAGGCAAATACAGGACTACAAGTTGTAGTTGTAGTAATTGATGTAGAAGTTGAAGTGCTTGTGCTTGTAGTTGTACCTAAAATAAACTTTTCCATTTAGTCATGTACTTTTAAATTAATCTCTCTTAAAATTGTCGAAACACTCTTTTCACATAGTTTTCTTCATATCGTATATCTTAAAAAGCATTCAGAAAACATTTTTCAAACGCGAAAAAGATTTCATTTATACGATCATAGGGAAAAAATACCGTCTTCCATTATTCGTCAATTGAGAAAATCCGGAATCACATCGCAAACCGAATGTCCTTGACAGACCTACATCGCACTTCAGAACCATTCATATCCGGTTAGACTAACTGTGTTAGTGAGTTTAGACATACAAGAATTAAGTTCAAATTTGAATGAGTTTGAAGTTTAAGAAAGCGATCGATATTTTGAGAATACTATAGTTGATTATGCCGAATATACTTTCTCGTTCTTCAAACCATTTCGTTTTACTAGAACAATTTTCTCACGAACTCCAACCAATTTAACAAAAACTTTTTACATACATTGAAAAAAGGTCTGTTGCAACACAAAGTATTCTATTTCAATTATGAACAAGTGTATTTTTCTTCATGTGGCTGTTCATTATGGCAGAAGCATGTATATTTACCTAATACACTAACTTTTGTACGTGGCTCGTGCACAAATATGAAGCGTAACATCGATATTTCCGCTCCTTTCAATGTTGTGAAACCTCCAAGTTGCACAAGAAATTCAATTTTCAAAGCCAATATAATATTTTAAGAATTTAAGATCTTGGTGTCAATCAAATAATCTATGCTATTCCAAAGTGACCATCTCCGCAACCAGTAAAGTTGTTTTACGCAGTTTATGCTAAATCTCAATCGATAAACACTCAAACAAATCAATTATATTTACTCGTGCTAATCGTGGTTATGGTGCTTGTAGTTGTCGTCACGGTAGCTAAGAATCAATAGAAGTATATTTGACGTCTAGTATTATTTGAATGATTTACTATCGGTTGATGATGTTGAAGTAGTTTTGCCTAGAATAGATAGTTGCCATTCGTATTAAAATAAATAAATTTGAATTAGATTCGCTTAGGAAAAAAATCTCAAATAGATATATAGTGGCAACTAACGACATCGGAGTACGATGTACTTTTCTGTGCGGTGAACAATTCCAGAACGCAAAGAAATTAAGTGATGGTCTTTATCCGCTACAAACGTAATATATAGAGTAAGTGATGATTCTAGTCCCTTAGTTCTAACCCATATAGAACAGAGAGCTTAATCCGATGTCTATGTTCAATATGTAATAGCATAGAAGGCACAATATATTTGACTAGAGTTATCAAATGATGATTAATTAGTTCATGAATGAGAAACCCTTGAAGTGAGATGGACTTGTCAGATGTCTAACTATACAGATTTCTATATGAGTGGAGAAAATTCCTCACATATGAATCCAATTGAAAATAAATTTTGTTTATATCTTATTGCTTTTTTTATTTTTTTGTAAAAATCCTCTTTTGATGTTGTCATTTCTTGATATATTGAATTGTCTTTTTAAACAATTGGAGAATTTTGACGCTTTTGACATGGTTCGTAAAAATAGTAAATAACGTGCTTGACATAGGAAATATCGCAACAGTAAACGGTAGAATTAAACTCAAAGGTGTGAAAACATATAGAATCAATATCAGAAAATGATATGGGCACAAATTTGTTATGAATATATTGATTATTGCGATTGTTTGAAAATCTTTCATTCGAATATTTCAATCATCTTCAAGAAAATCATTAATACAAAGCTCTCTGTCTCTCTCCCTCTTTTCTATTATTGAGATGAAACACACGAGTAAGTCCAAATATTCTGGGGCGCGAAGAAGGGGAACATCATTGGAGTGACTCCGAACCATTTAATCTGAGTTGTGTTAACTGTTATTTTGTTGAAGATAAAAGAATAAAGAGATCGAAATATACAAAGGAAAGAATAATGTAGACTCACTTGTTGAATTAGTAGTTGATTGATGAGAACCGAATAGACCCAGAAAGAGTGCTGCGAGTCCAGCCACCAGAAGAGTTATTCCTAACGCAGAGAATATAGCGCCGCACGGAGAGCACAGAAGATAGCGGCAAATTTTCATTCTGCAAGAATAAATCAATCTAATATTAGTTATCAAACAAAAAAGACGAACTTGCGCCACTTCTGCGACTGGATTTTCGATGATGTTGTCAACTGGTCAAAGATCAATTAGAAATTGTAAAACCCTTATGGATTGTGATACTTACCCGCAAGTCATTATCTTCATTCGATTGACTCTGAATGGAGTTACCACCCAAACTTTTTTTCAATGGGGAAATTTCATTTACTTCGGTTCTTTTTGGATTGAAACGGTTGACCGATGGCGATGATCTTGTCTCCTTCTCAGTGTTATTCCTATCAAATCCATCTTTCAATGGTGACATGAATGGGAAGGGTAAGAATGATTGTGAGATTTTAGTCTGTCCCAATTGGTTATTGTTGGTTGCATTTTGTCTGTCTTGTGGATGGAGCAACTATGGAAGCAAAATGATTACTACTTGTCAAAGATGAATTCTTAGCTGTATAACTTTCAGATACTCACAAATGAAATATTCGCCTAGGATGAATTTACGTTTCTGACCAAAACTCGCTCTTGCGCCGTGATCTTTTTCAGAAGAAAATCCAATAGATTTTGGTGGGGAAATTTGATCCTAGTACACTGAACCGTCGTCTAAAACTTCAACACAAAATCCAGTTTTGATCTTAGAAAACGACCGTGTACTAGATTCATCGTTTGGACCTCTTAACAGGTCCTGAGTGTGTACATCCTTGGGGTAAATAATGATTACTCAGAGTCATTATGCGTACAAGATAAGATATTCCTTTACTAAAAATATATCCTGATCAATTATGTTAAAACATCAATATATTCAAATAGATCAATGTTGACTGTGCTAACTGACAGTGAACAAAGAGCGTCAAGAAGTGAAATTTGTCACTTATCGTAGAATTCTTTGATATTGAGGATCAAAAGACAGCTTGATGGAAAAGAACACCGCAAACGGTGAATTCAATCAATTTCCCTAATCTTGGGAGTAGGTTTGTCAAATCTCTACGAATAATAATACAATTCAATCACTTACTTCATTTTTCAGGCGTGAATATATGTTATCATCTCTGTGCCTTTTTTTCTTGACTACACTTGTGAGAAAACGTCTTACCTCTATTATCTTCAGGCATGAAACAGAGATCTTCTTCCGTGGCTAGTCAAAAGATTTCGAACGTGTTGAGACAAACGTTTGATTAGAACTACAGAATCCTGATGAGATATGAGTTTAATTAATAAGATATTGGCACATTTTTATTAAGATAGGATCCTTATATTCGGTTTTTGCTAAGTAAGTGCTTCGAAGATCTTAGTGAGAGATATAAGACGAGATATGAGTGAAACATAGAGACACGACAAAAATACTTTCGGGGCGTGTCCGCTATTAGATGGTACAGTACAGTATAAAACTCAGGCTAAGTAATACATCGTACGATACAGTACATGTTTCCCGCAATATCTGCAGCCTCTGATGGGGAAGCGTCTTTTAAATATTGATTTTTCTTTCCTCTAAAGGATTAATTGATAAAGAAAGAAAAAAAAATGCTATCTCATAGTGAAATAAAACGGCGCCCGATTCATTTAACTCACTGAATTGAAAACTTTGCCCAGATTGACGTCAGTTGCGTTAATTCTTCCATCTAATCGTCGTTCAGTATTTTTGCCTGTAGAAACGTTTTGCGGACAAATAGACACAGAGTGAGTGATTAATTCCTTCGTTGAGTTCACCTTTGGTAGAGAATGTTGCCGTCGTGATACTTTAATCACTTTGTTGGTTGCATCAGAATGTCGTGTGCGATGATGTTTCTTGGTTACCAACTGAATTTAACACAATAGATTAATAATGATTATCCTGATGACTTACTGATTTCTTTGATATGATATCAACATTTGGTTTATTTGTTGGTTCGTGCAGTGAAGTTTCTTTTATAGAAATATCAATTGGATTTATTCTAGTAATAGAACTTTTGAAGCTATGAACAAGTTGATGTGCCATCTCGAAAGAATCGAATGTTTTTTTTTGCTTGAATTAAAAAAGGTATGAAAATGATTGATTAATAAATTAGTTGGGCTTCACATTATACTGTACTCTTTTGTTGTCGATCTCCTTTAGAAAAGAAATATTTGAGAGTGGCACGCGGCAATGCTGCAGGTAGAAGTGTTAACATTAATGTTCTTTGTGTATACCCTCACAGTTTCTCGTCGCGCTTGCTCTTTTTGAATCACGAAATTTTTTATTCCCTCTAAACAGCACACAGAATCCGTCCATCTGTCTGAAAAAGAAATAGGCAAAAATTTCTTTTTTATTAATAAAGTTGATTAAATAAATATTTAAAATTTACTCTTTGAGATCTGAAGTTCGTTCGATAGTATAACCAAGTCCTTTATTAGTTGTTTAATGATCTATTATCCTTGATAAAATGAAGAGCACACCTAGTGTTTTTGATTATTGTTCCCAACCAACTATTGTTGTTTAATTTGATATTCTTATGAGAGATATATGTTCGATTAGTGAATATAGTAGTTTTATAGAAAAAGCAAAGTTCAAAGCTGTTATGTATTGATGTGGCACATATAAATTTATCTATGTTAAGTTACTTATATTTGATTATAGATCTCGGACAATAGTTAGCTGCCTTTTGAACATAATTTGCAGAGGGAAACATCGATGATGAACTTCATTATTACATGATCGGTTATCTAATAGTGAAAAATGAATGATGTAATGCTCCATTGCGGCTCAACATCATTACTCTTAACTACGTTGTAAAAAAAGAGTGGAGCATAATAAATCTTTAATTTTCGTTTATTACCGTTGCAGAAAACTTATTTAAGTTTATGATCTTAATCGATCCTTTCATAAATCATTTTTTTATAGATGTTGTCAAAGGTTTGTTATACGTTGAAAATATATATATTCCTATAGTATTTTTGCTTCTTACCAGATGGTACGCAATTTTTAGGGTTTTCGATCTAGTTTTTTCACAAAAGAAGTGTAAACATATCTTCTTTGTTATTTTGGATACTTTTTGTTGGTATAAAGCCTGCTCCTATAGAAAAAGATGAGTCTGTTTGTTTCAACCCGTTAGAATTCATCATGAAACTCTTAGTGTAAGTTATAGTTTTGTCCCAACATCCGTACCGTAGGTATCGTTATTCGCCAGTCAAGATACCCCACAGTATAAGTATCCAGGATTCAATGTGCTGATGTGAAGTATTTACATCGATATTTTTAAAAATTTGAGATGGTTTGGTGTATCCACATGAATATTCTCTTAACTAAATACTTTTGTGAAAATCTTGAGGTGATTTGTATATCCAGTTAATAAAGTATTGAAGTGAGTACACCAATTTACCTCAAGATTTTCACCAGGGTGTCCTGACTAGTGAATGACAATACTCAAGGTATTGATATTGAGACGTCTCTGGTCATAAATAACTACTTAGATTTGATAATTAGAGAAAACAATTGTATCAAATGGGGTTATCCGTTTGTGGAGATCCGTATGTCTCAGGAAGTTTTAGTTTTGAGCAATAACTATCGTCCGACAAAAATAGTGGGCAATTGCCCAATCGCCATCCTCTTGTGGCTACACCATTTCTGACAACTACGCTGAAAATGAAAAGAATGAATTCAGTTGAGGATCAAGCGAGTGGCCCTCGACGAGCATTACTGGTTTCTCATCTTATGTAATATTGTGTGAACAGTCCAGAAATTCTACAAAGAATTAGAGTATGATTGACGAAGATGTTCAATATATGGTGATTCTGGCAAGAAAGCATGTCTTTGACATGACTGATTTCTTCTATATACTGTGAGCTGGAATGATCTAGGCAAAAAACTGTTCGGTTTTTGAACATGACTTATATTTAATGACTTTTGTCGTTACTCGCAAAAGATGCAATATGTGTACAAACCGGTAAATGACTACGGATTTCTCTGCGTTTTTCTTTCGTCAAACTGATTCTCTTCATTTTTTGGTTGTGCAGTCTTGTTCCTATATATATGTCGTATCGAAGTTATTCGTAAGACTGAAACAATATATCAACTGATTTTAATCTTTACATATGCATTTTCTTTACGTTCTACCTTGTTCGTTTTTTCCTTTAACACATCACATATATTTGGACTTTTCATTGTTATCACATATGTCTGATCCTTTCCTTCCTTTTTCTATTTAATCTTATCATATGTTTTCTGTCATTCGGATTTGTTCCAAACGCTCCATCTTGATCATCTCTGGACTTTTCCCGAAGATGTGTGATCCGTTATGGTATATAAGCCTGTGATTTTTCATCAAACAAACATGTACTTCCTGTTTACTGACAATTCACCACTAATACTGGAATAATAACATGGCTGCATGGACATCGTCATCTTCGGTGGTAAGTGCCATACTGATAATACTCAATGGAAAACGCAATTCAACGAAAAACTTCTAAAATTCAGGAACAATTCGTTGAACAATCCCTTATTCACATTAGAACGTTATTAACAAACTATTGAATTCATTCTGGCTGCGAAACTGAAGCGATTTTCTTATAGAAACGAACAAGAAGTATCACTACTGAAAATCTACGATGTGGTGAATTTTGATGCTCAAATGAAGTTGTAACTTCGTTGTCATAGGTTGTCGAAGTTATAACTTCGTCGAACAGGTTAACTTCGATACGACATATATATATATCTATTCAATTCGAAAAACTGGTGAATATGAAATATGATAAGAAAAATAAACTTCAGTACTAACAATGGAGGTATTTGTCCTGTCCGCGAGAAAAATAGCACATATTCGGACCAAATGAAAGATTTCGCCGCCAAACTAACAGGGTTAAAATATTATCTACCCTTGGCTTGTTTAGAGGGAGATATTTAAATTTTAAATTTAGGTATAAAAATGAATCAAGAAAGGTTTTCTCTACTATTATAAGGGCAAAGCATAGTGTTGTTCGGGGCATATGGAAGAATAGACCCAACAAACCCTATCATCGGCCCGAACAACACTATACTTTGCCCTTACAATAGTAGAGAAAACCTTTCTTGATTCATTTTTATACCTAAATTTAAAATTTAAATATCTCCCTCTAAACAAGCCAAGGGCAGATAATATTTTAACTCTGTTAGTTTGGCGGCGAAATCTTTCACACCAGAGCTATATCAATTGAAATGATGTTTCATAACAATATCAGACTAAAATTAATTACCACACTGTGTTCTCTCACTGTAAAAAAAAACGAAACTTTACCGAACCAAAAATGATATCCGGGGGCGGGCACACCTCCCGATCCTTTTTTGGTTTCATGAAAAGAAAGTTTCGTACCAAACTCTTCTTTGAGGAATGACAAAAAAGGTCTCGTACACAAGGTTCAGTACGAAACCTTTTTTGCCATTCATTAAAAAAAAGTTTGGTACAAAACTTTCTTTTTACGAAACCAGAAAATGATCGGAAGGTGTGCCCGTCCCCGGATATCATTTTTGGTTCGGTAAAGTTCCTTTTTTTACAGTGATCTCTACGTTGCATCTGTAAGTTGATCCCATTTTGCTTTTCATACTCAAATCAGATTAACTTACGAATGCAACGAGGAAATTAAACTGTTTGAATACTTCTAGAGATTCCGTCAACAGTTAAAAATAACATTTAATTGCCAAATAGTTTTTCGTAGTAGTCTACAACAAAGAGTAAATGGATTGATTTTATTTAATAAAATAAACTTACCCATATAGTTCATATGTGTGTTGGCCTAAAACGAGAATACAAATATGATGGTTTTCTATCGTGAAATTTACTGGTGATTTTGATATAAAGATGAATTTGAAATAAAACACAAGTCATTTTGGATTAGATAATAAATATACCCATGAATTCGATGTGGAGGCTAATCTATAACAGAAAAGAAAGTCATTTATTGAAAACAGCAAACTTACCCATTAATGTGCAAGGTTTCGAAAGATATTGGGTTCGGCAGCGTTGTCAATGAACCTGTAATTATATAAAATTAATTAATTAATTAGGATACTAGCTTATCATAAATTTCGCTACTTAGTGATGCGTAGGATGTCTTCTACAACATGACAAGATATTTACACAAGCACTTAATCTTAAAACATCTATTATATAATGATAATTTTTCATGAACTCACTCGTATATCTATATATAGCTTGTATTATCGAAACAAAACGGTGAATGAGTGGTGGACAAAAAGGTTCCGTAAGTTTTCAACAGATCCGTGAGGGTACTTAAAACGTCTTCTACATGACAATAGTTTTCTGTGAACTCATTCGTGTATATATATATAGGCTGCGCCATCAAAACAAAACGGTGAATGAGTAGTGAACAAAAAGGTTCCATAAGTTTTTAACGCAAATTTAAGGGTACTATAGGTAACTTTTTGAGCGCTATCACAGCGTACTATTGGTAACTTTTTGAAGGCTATCTCGGACTATTGTTAGTAAATTTTCAACGACTATCTTCGAATACTATTAGTAATTTTTTGACGGCTATCTCAGGACTAATACGTGCAACTTTTTGAGACCTATCAGACAGTATGTCTCGTAACTACTTAAGACTGTTTGGTTGCGGAATCGATAATTTTTAAAAACTATGTTTGTGTGCTATCTCTACCTTCCTATGAGTTGACTAAGCATAGTTCATGCAAGGCTTCTTTGAGTTAGCAAATTCTAAAAAAGTTGATGTTTTATCGAATTTTTAAGATTTGATACTGTTATATGAGACGATTTTAAGTGTTGTGGCATGAAAATTGTTTGGTAATTTTCATGTACGACCTTTCTAAGTGCTAAAAATTGAAGAGAGTTTTGAAGTTTTACTATGAAACTGTTTAGAAGTTTCATGCACCGTGTATTGAAATTTTGGCAACTTTGCATCTTTTGCTCAAAATCGCTGACAGTTTCGGAAAACAACTAAAAGCACCGTATATCTTACATGAATCAATCGAACGCTTCGTATAATATTATAGGGTTCAACATAAATTAAGCGAAATTGTTCGTAGTTTCATAAATGATATAATGGTTCGGTAGACGTGTTACGAAGTCACGAACAACTTCGTAAATGTTGCAAAGCTTCCGCCCATATTTTACGAAATCTTTGATAGTTTCAAAGGCCATATAATAGTTTGGTATATTCTATACGAAGCCATTAACAGCTGCGCCAATTATCTGAAGGTTCAGTACACACGTTACGAAGCCGTCGACAGTTTCGTAGGGCATCTCAAGGATACGTATAAGTTTTACAAAATCATTCATAATTTTGTAAGCGTTCTAATAGTTCCGCACATATTGTACGAAACTAGCCATGGTTCCATAAATGATAAACCAAACCATTATATCATTGACAAAACTATGAACAGTTTCGTGCAATATACGCTGAACCTTTTGATACTTTACGAAACTTTCGATAGATTCGTATAAGGTATACGGAACCTTTAATTGTTTCACGAAACTATCATTGGCTCCGTAAAATATGAAACGATTCAGCGTACATTGTACGAAACTGTTCATAGTTTTGTAAATGATGTGTTGGTTCGGTATGTCTTTTACGAAGCCATGTCTAGTTTCGTACAACGTATCTAGAACTATTAGAGCATTTACGAAACTATGACTGGTTTCGTAGAATATATACGGAACGTTTAAACACTATGCGAAACCGTCAATAGCTTTGTACAAAAGATACGAAACTATCGAAGGTTCAGTACGTGGTGCGTGGAACTTCTAGAGGGTTTCGCGAACAAACTTCGGAACCTTCTGCAATTTTCGGAACTTAAAAAAGTTCTTTATAATAATTACGAAACGATTTGTATGCCACGAAACTTAAAATTGTTTCGTAAAACTGTGCCAAACCTTTAAAGTTCGGTAGACTTCCTATTTTTTTTACAGTGTAGTTTTCAAGAATCCTTTAACTCCGCTATAAATACATACCAGAACCAAACCAATTGTAATTAAGCCTATGTTAATCTATTGCGCAATATTAACCAAATAATTCATTGCGCTTCCCTGATATTCGAATCATTTACTACAATGAACTAATGGAACTTTCTTACGACACGGATTTATAAGAATTACTTCTAGTTAATGTATTGAGATTCTGATGAATATTAGACTTCAGATATTTTGAGTTTTGTCCATGCGCGCTTTAATGAACGTTGTAAATATCTTGAAATGTGAAATGTTCCTTTTTTTCTTGTCCATATATAGTAATAGAGTCTAATCATGAGCGTACAGATGTACAAATGAAGTCAACGAGGGCCCATTAGAAGAATATGACTTTACCAAAAAGCTCTGAGTGGTAGCCATTATTATCTATTTAGGCGGTACATCTATGAGGATAAGGATATAAGTAAGGAATATAGCTCTAACAGTATAAGGGTAGGATACAGTTACAACAGTGTAAATATAAGAATATAAAGATAACGTTATACATCGATGTAGGAAGATAGGTATAAAGATGCACTATACATTTGTGCAGAGATGGGCAAGTTAAGTCATTTTTGACTTGACTGGACTTGAATATTGTCTTGTAGGTCAAATCACAAGTCAACTGAGGAAAACCGATCTGATTATGTCCTTCATATATCTGTTTATTGGAAAATTAAGACTAACTCTCAATATTGAAAGGAAGACACAAATAGTTTGATAAACTATACATAACTGTCAGCTAAATAAGAGGTCGTGGCAAGTTTTCGACCTGAATTATGTCATATTCGATCAAGAAACATTTGACTTGATTTGTAAAAACCTCTAACTTACCCATCTCTGCATTTGTGGTTATAGAGTGGGTAATAAGAACAAGCACATAGACATAAGTATATACAAACCCGGACAAAAATCTCTCCTCTCTCCGCATTTTATGCTATCATCCTTTATCTCAAATTTATTACCGAGTAGAAATATGACATGAGATTTTTGTTTCAGTATGATTTGTACACCGTGATACAATAAAACTCTCATTTCATTTCTCTACTTGGTAATAAATTTGATGTAGATTATGATACCATAAAATGAAGAGGGGAGAAAGGCTTTCGTCCTGAGGTGTAGCTATATTTGTGCAGCCATACAAATATAGCAATAAGGGTATAGGTATAATGATGTAGTCATAAGACTTCAATGTATGAAGTTCTTCGTATATTATAATGCATTATCATGGAATTGCATCCATTACATTTCTATTGGATAATAATGCATTACAATGTACTTTATTTGTGAAAATTGGCTACATAGGAAGGATATAGTAATAAGGGTATAGATACAATGATATAGCAATCTGGATATAGGTCGAAGTGTTTAGATGGAAGGGGAAAAAGTTAAAAAACCCTGGACGTTTAGGAATGTTTATCGGCATTTCAAAATGCGAGAGAGAAATGTATCCAAATAGTAGATGCAAAAACGCTAAAAAATTTTGAACGTTTCTAGATAGCAATCGCGGTTTCGGATTATGAATTAGAAACACTTTCAAAAAATAGATGAGAAAGCGTTTGTAATTATTTAGCGTGTAAACCTACGAAATTTTCAAGTATGCTAAAATGCAGCGTTTTCGCGTATTAATTTATTAACTGTGCTTGAATGGCGTTCGCAGTTCCCGATTAGAGATCAGATACAGTTAGTAAAAATCGACAACTAAACGTCTACATTTTCGGTGCGGAGCTCGATGTGAAATATTTGTGGCAAGTACTCACCAAAAGCACCAGCTCCTGCAAAAAGTTTTCTGTTTAAATGCTCTGTTTTTTTACCCGTTTTTTTAGTAGCAGTCGGGAATCGCGATTATGGTCGTAAAACGCGGAAAAATTTTATAGCGTTTACACGCGTCTTTTTAACTGGTCTGTCTGGTTGGGTACTCCAAAAAACTGCTCCTAAATCTCGTGGTTTGTGTCCGGTTTTAGAACTCTTTCGGCCCTACATGCCGTGATTATGATCATTTTAAATATCGTAACTTGTGCAGTTTTTTCCGCTCTTTCAAATGAAATATGATGGTAAAAGATTGATTGGAACATGAATGCACAGCGAGCGAAGGAAAAGAAATTTCAAAATAGGAAGAAAGGTCGAACACACGGAAAATGCCTGTTTTAGTGAAAATACGTTCTTTTTTCATAAAAATTTCGTCTTAGAGGGTTCTCAATAAGGGCGATCGAATAGACATATCGACATTAAAATTTGCGATTTGAGCATGTTATGTGAATTCTCAGTGGTCGTGTCGAGCTTCTCTTATATGTTTACTTTCACTAGTATTTACATGAGTGACGTGTGAGTTTTTTACTGCGCGAAAATAGTATGCAGATCAACTGTTATTTGAGCGATGCTCTTACTGAGTCTGTCTGCCTGAGAAGGAATCGAGCATCTCAGAGATTCAAATGCTTCAGAAGTGTGACCGATTTACTTCTCTAACTTAACACCTCAACATGCAGTTAAGTATTTGTAAAACTTGATTTGTAGCGCATGGGTGTTGTAGTCTGAGATTTAAAACTGTTAGACACTTAGATCTAATAACAAAGAGATGAAACGATCTTTGAGAGTTTGATTAAAATACCGAACCGACTACGTCATGCGGCGTTTTTAAGCATTTATTTCAGTGGTACACGGTAAAATTATTCAGATGTCTACAATAAAACATGAATCTTTGCAGATTTCACAAGCAATAAACTCTCTGTAGACGGTAGACTTAATGAATAAACCTTAGCAAAGTTTATCGTAATTGTGAGTTCCATTAAATACATGATTTACTGTTGCAGTCCTATTTTTGTAGTGCATTTATCATGCCAAGAACTAGTGCTAGTACGGTACAAATTGTCTATCTAAGCATATTCCTGTTTATGAACGTTTACGAAGCTGGCTATCCAGCTACACTCAAACAACAACGTATAGAAGATGGCTCGTTTGATGGGTCCATCACAAGCATAAAAGGTATACTTGTTGGTCACAGCTCAAAAGCCGAACGTTCTACTGGATGCACTGTTATTTTATGCAATACTACATGCATCGGCGGTGTCGATGTTCGTGGATCGGCTCCCGGCACGCGTGAGACTGATCTTCTCGATCCGATTAATGCGGTCAGTTTTGTTAATGCTATTGTTTTATCTGGTGGTAGTGCATTTGGACTTGATACAGCATCCGGCGTGGTCCGATGTCTTGCCGAGAAGAACATGGGCTTCCCGGCACCCGATCGTCTCGTTCCAATTGTGCCAGCCGCTATACTTTACGACTTAGGTGTTGGCAATGATTCATCAATAGTACCTGATGCTAAAACAGGCTACTCAGCTTGTATGGCAGCTAATAATTCACGTGTCATCGAGGGTAATGTTGGGGCTGGCAGCGGAGCTACTATAGGAAAGTTATTTGGCATGGAATATGCCATGAAAACAGGTCTTGGTAGCACTTCGATGACTATCCGAGATGTGTCTACAAGTGCTACAGTTACAGTCGGTGCACTAGTCGTTGTCAATGCAGTGGGAGATGTGTATAAAAATGGTACATTGATAGCGGGTGCTCGCACGCCGGATGGCAACCATCTGTTAAACACAATAAACACCTTACTTAATAATGGTTCTAGTATTACTAACTCTTTTCCTATTGGCGTTTCAACAACACTTGCCTGTGTAGTAACTGATGCCAAACTCACCAAAGCTGAAGCTAAAAAAGTTTCCCAAATGGCTCATGATGGATTTGCTCGAGCAATCAATCCTGTACATACAATGCTCGACGGAGACATCATCTTCACGCTGACTACTGGAACTTCTCCCGTCTCTGATGTCAACCTCATTGGTCTAATGGCAGCTGAAATTGTCGAGCGCGCAATTATTCGAGCCGTTGAGCAAGCGACTGGTCTTCCAGGACTTCCCAGTGTGCATGAACTAAATTCAACAGGTCAGAAACTTGTATTCAATGTTGCTTTATTAACGCTCTCATTATTCTTAAGCTGTCTCTTGAGTATATAATACAAATAAAATATGGACGAACAATTTCGATGATTACATCATGTCGTTAGAGAAAAACGTGATGACGACCAAAGGTCTTTCGGTGTCATAACAAAAGAGACGGTGTAGTCTTATATTATAGCATAGTTAAGAATAAGATATGAAATATTCTGATGCTTTACAATCTCTCTCGTTGTTTGAGAAGTTTGCCAGCTTCTAAAAAGACTCAGCATTCATGATCTTCAGGACAAAGCTATACTGAGAGCAAGCATGTCACAATATCAATACAATATCGAATTGTATCAGTGCTGAATGATATTGACTGATATTTAGTAGGAGAGGAAAGTTACATTTACGGGCCATTTATATCACCAAGTATCTGTTAATGAGTAATGAAAATTCTGTAATAATATGATTTTCACTAGGAAAGACCTATTTTTCAAAAATAAAGACATTTCATAAAGTTTGATCAAAAGTTTCCGCGGTCGAGAAATTGAGGCTGCTTTTCCAGGAAGTTTATTCTTCGCTATTGCAAAGATAAAACACGATGTTACTAGCGTCATAAGAAAGAGCGCTTCTCGAATACCCTGATTGGTCAAAAGAATAACATGTTTTATTCTTTCAATAGTAAAAAAAAGCTCCTTTGCAATTTAATTCGTCGAGATAAAAAAGCTCCTGGCCAATCAGATTCTACAAGAAATTTTCTGCATACTATGTTTTGTCTTTACAATAGCAGAGAATAAGCTTCCTGAAAAAACAGCTGTTCCTTAACACATTCACTAGGATGGGGTCCACCGGTGGATCCCACTTTGCATTTCATATTCTAATATCGAAACACGTTTAATAAGAAAACGGCATAAACCATAAGACACAGCGTGAAGCGCTCTACAATCTACATCATAAAGCTTATTTTAATTGTGTAGAAACTTCGGCGTAAGATACTATAGTCCCGAAGCAACCTCAAAAGTTGGTCGCACACAGTTTTGCATTTTATTGAAAACAAAAAGTATACAATTGAAATAGGTTTTACGGTGTAGGTTGTAGAACTTTTCACGCTGCATCTTGTGATATATTATGTTTTCTAATAAAACGTATTTAAAAATGTTAGTTTCTATGGAATATGAATCGTAGTGAATGTATTAAAGGGCTCCCCTCAGAAAATCTCATTTTTCAAAGAAAAGGCAAAGTCAAGATTTTATCATAGGATGATGCATCGAAGTTTCCTCTTGCTGAATATCTATAATGTTTTGAAAAACGAAAAGATTTTGGCGGAGTTACCATCTAAAACTTAGACTCTAATATAAAAGTTTTCGAGAAATTTTCTTAGTTTTTTTCTCAGTTTTCCTGATTTTTAGGCTGTCGTTCTCTTTGCATGAGTATTGAGGGAAGTTTTTTTTTATATAAATCACTACGAGATGACTAGTACTCAAGATAAAAATCACAGATCTATAGCTTGTCCTGAGTATAGATATATAATTCACCAGTGTTTTACAATAAACAACTTCTAAAACTTATTTTACGTTTTTCTTAAAACCAGTTTTTTCGACAGTACAGTATACGCAGGAAAGGTTTTCTTGATAATGACACAATAAAGAAGTGATAGTTTTTTGAATTGCGTGGCTGACAGTTCAGGCTAGGCCGTCACAGAGTCGAACTTTGGCATTTCTCTTTTGATGAAATAAAAAACTTAGAACTATCATTTTGATTAGCGATTTTTTTGGGCATGAATTTAAGAAATTTTATAAAGAGCTCTTTTGAAAAACAAACAAAGAGAAATTAGAAAATCGATCTTTGTGACGAACTAGTCCTAAGGGGTATTCTACAACTTGAAAATCGGCCCGGCATATTAGCTCATACCCTGGTTTCGAAAACTTTGCCAGCGTATAGGGTAGTTTTTACTCATAAATTGACTATAACTCGTCAGTATCTTAGAGATTCGAGGAGATATTTTAACCGTAATCTATTCTACCCAAGAATAACATTCCCTGGAATTTTTGGTTGGAACCAGACAAAAAATAAGAAAGTTAGTTTCTGAGGGGGCCCTTAGTAAGATGCTCAAATTCACAAATGTCAAGAACTAGTCTTGCGATTCCGATTCCTCGAGCACGGAAACCTTTGATCAAACTTTATAAAATTTAATTATTTTTGGAAAATAGCTCATTCTTAATGAAAAACACGAAATGAGAGAATTTTCGTTACCCGTTAATAGATAACTGATAACGTAACTAAGCAGCTGAGGTAGCTACACTCTCCTACTAAATACCAGTCAATAGTAGATGGTATTAGTATTCATAGTATTCCTATTGTGACACGTCTAACCGTGAGAGCACGCACGCTGTTTACCGAATAGAATTTAGTATATCATAGACTTGTCCATATTATAAAGTGAAACGGCATAACTGTTTCACCCATACCCATTGCTAGATAGAAATGATTCTGTGAAAACAAAAACCTATCAAAAGACCAAAACAACAACAGTGTTTTGTCAAAATTTTTATGTCAGCAGCAGACGATCAAGTCTACTATACACAATTTCTCCCGAGAAATAAACTCTAAGAGCAAGTGAAAAGAATCAGCAGAATTAAATCGAATTCCATAGTTCTTAGTAGAGGGTAAAGGTTTTCGAAACTCAATGCCGCTAAAAATCTGCATAGGCTATATTCCTTCTCAAAACAAAAATTTACTAAAAATTTAAATATTTCAGGAGAATCTGTTTCAAAATCATAGAAAAAAAATTTCTCAGAATTATTTGAAACATATATGAATCGATACAATTTTCAACGCTGACTCTGAATATGATATTGGTTTTGATTTAAATCATGATTTCTGAGCTAAAAACCACCTAAATCAACACCCAAAACGTATCATACTATGTTCCAAGACCAGTGTGTCTAAGGATGTCTAAAGCGATCAGTGGCTTTTGGTTTTGGAACATATACAGTTTTGTACCTTCTGAAAAGGACAATCGAACGATAAAAACTCGAATTCGATCGTTGTTGACAACGGTAAATTATTATCAAAAAACTGATGCATCTATCTATCATATACTCTTAAGATGGACCGATAATGTTGACCACATTTGATACAAGAGACTATTTTAAAATAGCCTATCCGTTCAGTTTTGCCAGCTGAATACGGAACTGATTTTAGTTCTTGTTATTCCTAAAGAAGATGCATTGTTTGAGGAGGCAAGGTAGGACACAGTGTGATCTCTACTCCGTTAGCCACCGAGCTTTTTCGTCTTGTTAATTTAGTGTCAAAAGACGTGCATTGATGGAATCTATGTCTGATAACAAAAAGAATTCCAGGTCTTTCTACCCCACATGAGAATTTCATCTAATATTTGCGCTGCTTGACTAGAATGAATTTGCGGTCTATACTACTAACTTGTCAACAAATTTTTTCCGTTTTTTTCAAAAATTTCATTTTTATTTTTCAACTCCAACGGTACAACTAACTGTCAATTATATATGCACCACTACTATCTACCACTTGTTGCCAATGTTCTGATAGGGAAAAGATTCCGCGTTCGTAGAAGTTCTGAGACTTTTAATTGAAGTAGTTGATGAGTTACATTTTGACTGCGTTCTCCTCGTCGAACTTTTTCTTACGTAAATAGTTCGAAAGAGAACGAAATAAACGGTAGTCTGTTGGAGCCAAGTCAGAAGAATAAGGTGAACGAGGAACGATAATCCATTCCAGTTTCAATAGTCTTCAGCGGGTTGACTTTGGAAGATAGAGTCTGCCGTTATCATGCAAATAATAAATCTGATCCTGCTTTCCCTTGAGGTTTTCGGCAACCCGATCCAGTTGCTGGTAATAGAGATTAGCAGCGATGATGCAAACCATTTGAAAGAATTTCTCAATGAATAATTCCATTGATATTCAACCAAACGCTCAGCATTACCTTTTTGGGCTGTGAATCAGTCTTAGGTGTTGCTACGCCTGTTTGACTAGTGCTCAACCACTGACGTCTGTACGTGTAATTAATGTACAACACCCGCTTCTTATCGCTAGCGATAAGAGTGCGGAGCCATTGGTAATTGCAATAAGATGTCATTAAAGCCATACAAGCATCAACCCTGTGTTGAAGCTGATGTGATGATAACTCGTGGGGTATCCAAACTCCATATTTCCATATCTTGCCTAGTTCGTTCATATGTTTTTCCACTACAATATGAGAGCATCCAAGCTGATCTGCTAAACACCGTAAAATCAATAGAGGATCTTCCTTCAATAAGCTGCATTACGAGGTCCACATCTAGTTCCATTGGTCTACTGGAGCAGGGTAAATCGTTAAGTTCAAAATCACCGTTCTTAAAACAATCGAACCAGTGTTGTGCCATGCAAATGGAGAGTGCAGCCTCGCCCATCGTGCTGCATATGTTTTTGACTGCTTGCATTGTTTTGCGACCTAGACGGAATTCATGATCAACATCCATATCAATAGTTTTCTTATCACTCGAAAGATATTTACATTCCATATATACACCCTTGATAACGAAACTTCTACAACTTTCTTGAATGTTTTAGAAAATTTTAGGAAATAACGCAAGAACTTTGTTGAGAATCCAATATTTTCTATTAAATAATACATCTTCGGACTCAAAAGATCAAGCCGTTCTTGAGTTTATGTTAAAATACTAAATAGATCCTCAAAATAGACGTCTGAAACTTGCTTTAGCTCACATTTTTCACAAGTGAAACCAAGTAACCAAATAGCTTGCAGGGCACTATAGTTTGACTAAACCTAACATCTGAGATAATAAAATCGAAAAAAATATGTTTTTTCTCTAGTGATCTTTTAATATAGTAAGCAGATCTTCTATGGTGTTCTTTCTGAAGTTGATTGAACTTCATTTTCATCCCACATTATCAATACTTATCATTGTTTACATTTTAAACTAGCACTACAAATGGGTTATAAAATAGTCTATCCATAGATAACACACTCACCCGTTTTTGATCTTCGACTTATTTTAACTCGATAGCCTACAAAAAGCTATAGTTCACACTATGGCAGAATATATGAAAGCTTGAGTTTCTCTCGAGACGTTTCTAGAAGAATATGAAGTCATGATAACGCACTTATACAGAAGGACTCATTCCGTCAGAGCTCTCTAAGAAAAAACTCACATCCCTAAAAGTTTCCTCGGGTTGTACAAAATTTTTTTGTGTTTGCAATCAACACAATAGATCTGACTATGGTAAGATTGTTTTTTGGGAGTTTGTTCTTACAAATAATTACCACTAATACATTATGATAATGAAATCTTCAATTTTTTGGACTATTTAAAAAACCACGTGTTTTTATCGGTTCAACAATAATATGAGATGATCTACTAATGTCAAACAGAAATTTAATCTTCGATGATACTACCATGATTTTCGTTCCTTTGAATGATAAAATAGTGTTCAAAATACAATAAAAGATAATAAGACCTTTTTTTCATCATTTTCGCACAAAAAATGTTTGATTATGACTGGCCACTACTGTTGTCACTTATCAGTTTTCAAAAAATTAATATTGATCGATAGAGAGTTCGGTTACTTTATGCTGGAGAAGCTACCTGCTCAACTTTGGTCAAGCATGGTCGATTTCAGCTTGTCAGACTGGAAATGTGACGCTTGTTTCACATGTCTCCAATTCTCTAAGTTTTCTTCTCTATATTTTTTGCAATTTATGAGACTTTAACACTGCGTTATTCACCTGATGTGATGGAAACATTACTTTAAATTTACAAAATGTCTTATACATTGATCCCATCAATGAACTTCAAATAAGTGAAGTTTTCGAGTAGGGTAGGATCTAAATTAACAGAAAGCCTTTATAAGATTGTTGTGTTCTGAATTCTTAGTTTTCGGAACCGTTGTAGTAATGAAAGACTTTCTCGTTCTTTCTTTTCAGGCTACAAAAATACCGACATTTCCATTGAACGTCAAAAGTAGGATTTGGCGTAAGTACTTCTAGTGAATAATAGTGATTTCAACCGTGTCTCTATGTTTCTAGATCTAAAATGGCAATGACAAAAACGACTGAGCAAAAAATACTGCATGAAGATAGTCAAGGATAAAATACTAACATTATATAGATTCACAAACAATAAATTTGTAATTTAAATACACTTTTGTTTTGATGAAGAAACCAAATAACAAAATGAGATGGCTATAATGACAAGCTGAAGGAGTAGATTTACCGCCACCCTCGATAATGATGTTTATTGAGCTACTTCATATCTACAAAATATAATGTTTTCATAATACAATGTAAGCTTATATAAGACGGAGATGAACACAGTGGCCGTCTTTCTGTCACTAATCACAAAGGAATTTTTTCGTTTTTATGGTGAAGAAGTCTCACGTTCATGCCGAAAAGGATAAATTTAACAGTGCACAAACCAAAGTGAAGTCACGGGTTCATTGCTAGTATAACATAGAAAAAAATGCGTAACTAAATCAAGTCGAATACAATGTGGAAAAGGTCAAAATATCTGATTTCGATAGTAACAGACTTCTAACATACAAAATGATAAAACTGAACAGTCAAAATCGAATTTTACCAGAGGATCGATTTGTCCACCTAACGAACACTCTCCTTTCTCCGATTTTCTAATTTATTTTTAATTACCATTCAAAAATGAAAGATTTTTTATAAGATTCTATTAGAATAATAAAAATCAATTTAATCAATCAACTTTTTTTAAATTTCATTTAATTTCTATTCTTAAAAAAACTTTGATAAAATTCACATAAAATCAAACAGATGAGTGACCAAACTGATGGAAATTTCTTAAAATTATTTTAATCGTAGTATGAAATCAAAATCTTTAAAGTTAGCAATTTTAATAGTTAAATAAAACCATTTTAAAATAAAAATAAATGTGGAAACCTGGGATTTAAATTCGAATGTTATGTGTACTTCAAAAAGTAAAAAGAATTGACGACAAATTGATTTTGATCGAATTGTCTAAAAACTAGCTATCTTGAGTCTATGCTCAGCATTTTGACCTTATCTCGTGAACGTTTTGGCCATTTTAGTTCAGAGACGTCTCAATTTGACAGAGCACACTTTAGTCTACAAATTCATTCCAATCAAGTGAGTAAAATATGAGATAAAAGAAGTGATATATGTCAAAAACTTCGTAAATCATAAGTAATACTAAACCCCGGAAAGGTACTTAGGTTTGACCAAAAGTTCGTGCATCAATAGAAAAAAATATGAAGATAAAGAGAAAGTTCTAATTTCATTTCATTAAATGTTCAAAGTAGTCACCATGATTATTTATACAAAGTTCCATTCTTTCCAACAATTTGTCAAAGGTTTTTTAAACTCTTCTTCTAAAATTTTTTTTACTATCTTGGAAACCGCGCGAGCCAAAGATTTTTCATCTGGTTGATCAGTTAAACGGTTCTTGATATAATCGTTTAACCAATAATCACATGGTGAAAGGTCAGGTGAATATGGTGGATGCGGAATTATATTGATACCTTCTTCTGTTAAATAGTTAATAACATCTGAATGGCGATGGGGTCCAGCATTATCATAAAGCAGTTTTATACCTTTTGTACCATTTGACCTTTTTTGTTTCCATATTTCCTTAACAATGGGCTTGAGACAATTTTCAATATAATAAGTATGATCAATAGTCTCGCCTTTATCAACAGCATGTACAAGAACAGGACTATTTGATTTAAAGAATATACAGAATAAATTTTTTGGTTCAAAACTGCCTCGACGAACTATAGTTGCTGGTGATTGACCTTCGGCAATCCAGCTAGCATTTGTTGACTTGCGACCAATTTGTCTGTGGTAAATCCATGTCTCATCGCCTGTAATAATGTCACATAATCGCCAAGAACCAGTACGAAATTTGGCCAGATTTTCACGACAAAGTTTAACTCGCTCTTCCTTTTGTTCAGCAGTTAGTTGATGGGGGATCCAACGTGATGTAACTTTTCTCATCTTGAGATGATCGTGGATAATTCGTTCGATTGTACCGTGAGAGAGAAATGTCTCAGCTATAATATCATCATAAGTTGAATGTGGATCATTGCTAATAACCTGTCGTACCAGTTCAATATTTTCATCTGTAAGTTCGGAAACTGAACGACCGGATCGAGGATCATCATTGACATTTTCTCTTCCTTCACGAAAACGTTCGGCCCACTTTGCAACTGTTCGATATGCTGGAGCATCAGGTCCTAAAGCTGTTGCTAGTTCCTCGTGGATTGTCTTTGGAGCTATTCCCAAAATAGTTCGAATTCTAATATAGTATCGATTGTATTCATTATCCTTTTTTTTTCGGTCGAATTATATTTTATCTGAAAAAAATGTTGTGACCAA
The DNA here is from genome assembly GCA_022393335.1 of Macrotrachela quadricornifera. Classification (NCBI taxonomy): domain Eukaryota; kingdom Metazoa; phylum Rotifera; class Eurotatoria; order Philodinida; family Philodinidae; genus Macrotrachela; species Macrotrachela quadricornifera. The sequence goes on along the minus strand of JAJEKB010021002.1, from coordinate 113,633 downwards.
CTTCAAAAACGAGCTGTTATATATATTATTATAGGAAAGACCTTCCACTATTTATTTATGAAAAAAATAAGTCCAATGTTAATTGGTCTAAGAAACTGCCAATAGCAGTGCACGAACTTTTGGTCAGACCTAAGTATGCTCATCAGATTCTCCCTTTTAAAAGCTTTCGATTGATATATAATAACAATATTTAAATTGTCATTTCGTGATTTTATTTTGTCAAAATATTTCTAAAATTATGTGTTTTATTATGTCAAGAAATCTTGGAAACTATCCATTTTATAATAAAGTTCGATTTTTTTTTCTGAAGTGAAAAAACTGACAGTTGGGAGAATATTTGATTCATACACAACTGGTAAAGCTCTATCGAATGCACAATGCAAGTTTGCTTTATAGTCACTTTTATTTTTTTCAATTTTTTACGTCAAACTGTACAATACGGGCGCAATTCACTTATATATATATATATCTATATATATATATATGTGCTTGTTGGTTGTGCACACGATCTTTCTTCAATAATAATAAAATCAGCAGAAACATATGCTTATATAGAACGAACAAAAATAAAGAAGAAGAGAACAAAAAGCAAGAACATATCTGATGAGACAGAAATAGAAATAATATAAAATAGAAAAATATTTACGAAAGCGATATCATCCTGTAACATGTATACAAAATATTGTATTGATCTTGATCTTGAAATTCTGTTTTATCAAATGATTTTACTTTGATGACAATAAACACATTATGATTTTTGTGTTTGTTGCATATAAAGAAATACTTCATACAACAATAAAGATAACTAATACAGATTTATTGATCGAATAGTTGTGCTGTCAGCATAATTGTGAGATTTTTTTTCTTTTTTGGCAAAGGGGCATTTGCTACGAAAGAAAAAAGGAAAATGTGTATTTTATTATTCTCGTGTCATTCTCTAGAGAAAGACAGACTGATATAACTTATCTTTAACCAATAAATAGTGCTTTGATTCTGTCGAATGAGTATTTTTATACTAGAAATAAGTTCAAAAGAATATTAAAATGTCAACTGAGGTCTCGTTAGAAAATGTACTTCGACGATGCGGTGATTTTGGTCGATATCAATTGATTCATTACATTTTTTTGAGTTTTATCACCACTGGCAGTGGTATTCTCGGATTCTACTATGTATACGGCGTTGCTGAGCCATTATTTCGATGTCGTCTCCCATTAACTGTATGGCCTGATGAGGATCGATTTGAATTTATCAATAGCACTCATCAATTTCTAGTTAATACATGGGCACCATTGACGTCACAGTGCGAAGATATAAATGGATCAATATGTACGGAATTTGTTTATGATCAAAGTGTGTTTGGAAGAACGTTCACAGAAGATGCCAATTTTGTGTGTAGTCGCGCTGTGAAGAGAACATGGCTTTCGACAGTGTACCAAATTGGAGCGTAGGGATGAATATTCTCACTTTTCTTTCTTATTATGTCATTATATAGATGTTCTGCATTATTCACCGGAACGATTAGCGACAAAATTGGACGGAAAAATGTCATTCGAGTGTTGACCATTGGTATTTTCATCATTGCTGGTATAACTCAACTACCACTACAGTTTATTAAAATGAGTGTTGATACCAAGTAAATATAAAGCAAAGCTGATGGGTCAGAAAATGATGCTCTTTTTTTCTTCAGGTTTGCTCTCTTGATTGTCAATCAGTTGTTTATTAGTATGGACGCCTTCAATCTGGTTTTCCTTCTTCTTATGGAGCTGACATCATCTTCACACACGAGTTTCGCTGGCAACCTTGCTATGGTCACTTTTACATTTGGCGAAATTGTTGTTACTATTTTCGCTTATAGTGTTCGCGACTGGCTCAACTTGAAATGGTTGATCACTGGTTTTCTAGCTTTTACTCTTCCCTATCTCTATTTCATACCGGAGTCACCCTATTGGTTGTTTAGTAAGAAAAAATACAGTGAACTAGAAGTATGCTTGCGAAATATTGCCACAACCAATGGTCGTTCAGATAGTCAATGGTTTCCATATTACATACATTTGATTGAAGATCCTCATATTGCATTACGCAGTACAAAACAAGCAAAACGGACAAATAAAGAAAATATTATGCGTTCCTTGCCAAAACTAAGTATTAGTAGTCTCATCGCTTTTGTCGGCACACTTCTATATTTTAAAATTTCGTATGGACTCGGCGCGATGAATGAAGCTGTAAGTCCTTACTGGAATATCATCATTGGTGCTGCTGTGGAAAGCGCTGGCTATATTACCGCCAGTATTTTAATGACTACAAGGCTTGGAAGAAAATATTCATTGATAGCTTACGCATTGTTGACCTCAATCTGTGTGCTAGTCATCCCATTCATCATGGAATCTTATCCTATAGTTACCACTGTCATCTCACAATTGGGTAAACTTACTATCAGTGGAACTTTATCAGTTTCATGGATATATGTTCCTGAACTTTTCCCAACATCGATGCGCGGTTTGGCCAATGCTATCTTTCTATTTGTTAGCCGTTTGGGAGCCATTTTAGCACCCATTGTCGATGTTGCACTTGGCAACAAATATATGAAAATTACATTTTATATCTATGCTACGCTGACATTAGTCATGGTTGGCACCGTTTGTTTTCTTACAGAAACACGCAATCATTCGTTCAACGATGAAGAAGAAAGCGACGATGATGATATAGACCAAAGAGACAATCGTGCCAGAGAAAGAAGTGAAGGAACAGTAATATCTCCGAGAAGTAATCAAGTTGGTGTGATAAATACTATAGACTGATCTATCGGATACTTGAACAACCTTTGCAAAAACAGTATCACATTCATTATATTACTGTTTTTACGCTACTTATCGAGATCAATTTCTTGTTCTGTTCAATTCAGAAAAGTATGTACAGGTCAGAAGTTGAATTTTCGACTGAAAAAATCTTTTTCAAACGACTATATTTGAACTAAGAGATTTTATATAAAGAATTCAGTTGTTACATTGAAAAAGCGCAAAAAAAAATAAGCGAAAACAAAAATACTAGTTCTTTGCTATTCACAGACTACCAACTGATTCAAGAAATCTGTAGGAGATAAGAAGAGCCAATACAACAAAGTGACGAGTAAATGTATATTGTTTTCAATCCTTCACGTGTTTCGTCCGCCACGGATTTAAAACGATGCAGCCATGAAAATAGGAGAAACGTCGACATGATTGTAAAGGTGCATCAATCGATCAGACTAGTGTATCCTTTTGAATCTGACGTACTAGTTTCCTTTTTAGATATGGAACTTTTAAACGATTCTCTTCATAAAACATTTTTCAATACATAAATATAATGAATACATCATCATTTGATATTCTAACACTTGAACATTATACTAGGTTGGAAATAATATTTTGCCAGGGAGGTACCGCTATTATTTTAAATAGGACAACTAATGAATTTTATACCAAAAGAAAGCCCGTCAAAAACGGGGTTTATTGATACTAAATGATGAAGGCTATGACAACTTTACTGAATAGAAATGTCTTAAGCAATGAAAGTTGTACCGGCTATAGATATGAGAAAAGTTATCGATGAGAAAACATTAGAACTGAATGTGGTAAAAACTTTTTTTATGGATACGAACATAGGAGGCTTTCAAACAGATCAGTGTCGGTTTCCATATTCGTCAGGACATCTGAAATGTGCATTTTGAGCGTTTCTTCAAGGTATCGAGATTGTCTGGTTTCGAATAGCAGTCTTTTTTCAACTTCATCCTTGATTATTGTTCCAATATGTTCGGCCACATTCAAATCGGGTGAATTTCCAGGCCAGATATCATTACCCTAAAACTTAATATCATTGTCTTGAAGCAGATGTTGGGTCTCATATGCTCGCATATATGGTGCTTTATCATGGACTAATGTAATTTCATAGACATCGATAACATTTTCTCCATCTTCCAAAAACGGAATTACATGTTCAGTCAAAATTACATCACGAAAATATTGACCCATCCAAGATTCACCTTTTTCTTTAATCACTCAATGTAACCTTTTTTGCGGTAAAGATAACAAAAATTCCGATACATGCTTGATTTTCAACCATTTCTCGATAACGTCCGTCTTCTTCGATATCATTTACACTTTTCGCCCAAATCCGATCATTTTGATAATTCGGTCGACGAATAGCCCATACATAAAATTCATCGGATGATGCGAGATGAAGAAAGTCTTCTTCGGTCCAGTCTTTCAACCAGTCACACAGCCATAATCGGTCCGATATATGAGTTTCAGATTTTAACGGTTTTAGAATAATATGGAAAGGTTTGAGTGCTTCTCTATGACGGTAATTATTAATTGTTCGTCGAGTGACATATTCTTTTTGCTTTTATGCAATTTCCTTTGCCACAACAGAACAGCTTTTTCTTTGCTGACCACTTGCTTTAGGAATGATGTCTTGACTAGCATGGGATAATTTTAGTTTGGGACCAGCGTTTGAATAATCAGCAAAGCACTGGTCATACGATTTTTCCCATCACTCAGTTACAAATTGGACCGAGCGATGAACTTTCTCCGCAACCCATTGTCGATTGATAAATGTTGCACCAGCATCTCGAGCTTCATGAAAAGCGATACATTTAATCCTGTCAATAACTCTTTGCTCTTCATTATCGTTAGTGCCAGCCATTTAGAGTGATAAGCTTGTTTGATTCACGAAAAGGATAGAGTTGTTATGAAATATATTGATCAGAAAATGACCTTATGTGTCGTCTGATAAATGTTTACACTTTTTCTATTTTATTGCGTTCTAAGACAAGAAAAAATAAAAAAATATCTTTTCTCCATCGCAGTCACGACGTACAGACAACAGAATGCAAAAGAACCGTAACATCTTTTGAATCATGATTGTCCTATTTAAAATAATAGCGGTACACCCCCCCCCCCCCTGGCAAAATATTATTTCCAACGTAGTACTCTCGTTTAGACCTATGTCTACTACCAGTTGGACGTTTGAGTCGTCTAAAAACAGATATGATAAAAACACTACACCTCTCTATGACTTTGTTTGTGAATTATGGTGTCCGTGAAATATATTAGAAGGTTTTATTCGCTTAGTTATTGTTGTTCATGAAAGTGAATATAAAAGATCATCTTCATCGGATGAGTCAACAAAATCATCTATCAATTCGCGGTCATCAAGTAAACGCAAGTATGAGCCAGATGGTTGATTTCTTGAAATATCATTTTGATGACGCTGATATGCTAAGAACCATATTGCAGCTGCACAATGTGAACATACACCAACTTGCCTGTCACCAATGGGACAATCGCAGCAACTGTTCAGAATTTCTACTGTGAAAAACTGAATATAAGTATAATATGATTTTGTATTGCTATGACAAGATTGGAAGCGAATTCATATAAGTTGATCATCTGTATTGCAGATTTGTAGAGGAAAATCTGCCTGATTATTCAAATCTGTGGTTGAACAATGTTCTTCTAAATAAACTCGTGTTTGCTTCAATTGAAATATGCCTTGAAAAATGATAAGAAAATATCAGTGAAAAGATTTACCTACAGATATAAAGATATCTCAAATAATACATATGTAGACGAAAAATTCATATGCTAGTTAATACGTATTCTCAATACTAATTATTGTTACTGAAAAAAATTTTCATGGAAAAAAACTGATTCTTTAGTTGAAGCTTTTTTCAAGTACATTTTTTAATAAGGGATCCTGTGAAAGTATAAATCTATAGTTTGCCTTGTAAGTAAAGCTAAGAAAAACAGTTACTCTTCGAGAATCAAAACGGTATTTTCTTTGCCTAACTAGTCGAAAGATGTTTATTCTGTTTCTTTTCGTTTTTAAGACAAAGATTATAATATTTCATAAAGAGGGTTTTCTCGTTTTGAAATCAATAGTAGAAGCAAAATAGTTAAGAGATATCTAGAGTATAGGTATTTCTGCTACATACCAACAGTGATTAATTGAATTTGATCAATTGTAAGAATAGGAAAATCAACAAGGTTTGAAGCATCATCTTTCGACCATCGGAAAACTTCATTATTGAGACGTGTACGAAGTAAGTTTGGTTCATGAAGATGCGCCAACATTTTAGTATCAGTTTGATCATAATTAGAAAATGAAGAAATTGCTGAAGCACAATAGGCATTAACTAAAGCACAGGCAATTTGAAGATAATCACGTATTTGCGGGATTGTTGTATTTTGGGTGATCTGATTTAGCCATTTAAAATGCTTCACACGACCATTTGCCGATTCAACAACCCAACGAATCTTACTAATAAAGCGTGATCGATTTGCCTCAAGTGCATCGAATCGATGCCGACCATTTAAAAAATCCGGCATACATACATCAAGACCTAGTGCTCGCATCATCCCGGTACTATCTCTAAAACCGCGATCAACGATAGCTAGATCATGTTTAGCAATCCAATCTAAAATACCATCTTTATTTTTAATTAGAATATCTTTTTGTATAGCTGCGTCATTATTTGAATTGTCTGATAGATAAGATCTATACGCTGCTATAATATAACCTGTGGTAGTAGTAATCAATAGTGGTTTAACAAGAGATCGGTGCTTGTGAATATTGTATGTTTGTCGTTGTAATTGCTTGTTCCGACTTTTCTAAAAGTGCAACAAACTTATTCATCATCAACTACAAAAATCGATATTTTAGTCTCGCCGAACATTGAAAAAAATGACCTATCGAGAATAAGGTGATGCTTCGTTTAGGAAAACGATTCCTTTTTAAGTTTTTATTTATTTTATTTAGTGTTTTAAGAAATAAACAAGTTGCGTAGCGTTACTCTACAATACAAAGGAAAAAGTCAGGATATGAGGTCATCACAGTTTTTGTAGGCTCCCCTACTACGATATATATAACACGTATCTGCAAGTTTCGTCAAAATGAGTTCGATCGTATTATATGAGTTTACATTGGATGAGGCTTATCTTTTGATCTTTGGTTATAGTATCTAGAAGTACATAACGATAGCCACGAACCTGATTTCTCATACTGAACTGCTCAGATGTGTGTCACAAAATAGTTAATACATTACGTAACTGTATATACAAGTATGTACCGTCAATCACGAGTACAACTGTATTTGGTTTGTCAGTTAATAATTGGGTAGCAAGCGGAGAAGAATGATTGTCAATCACGTGTTGACGAACAGCAGCAAGAGTACGAGAAACAGATTGAGAATTTGAAAATTGAAAAATAGTAGTAAGAACTTTGTTGCTAATTCCTAGTTTAAGTTTTGCTAAGAAAAGTCCAACTGCATTACGAAATGAACGATTAGATGAATTTTTAATATTGGAATCGGCTAGTAATTTGATTAAGTGCTCAAAGTTTTCTTTTGAAATCCCAGTTAAATTGTAACAATCAGATTCTGACATTGAGAAAGAAGGATCAAAGTCAAAATATCGAATTGAGTTACAATGATTTCGAAATTTCTCCAACCATGTTAATATATCGGTGGAAGAGAAAGATGTTGGCATAATCTCGCGAGGACGAATTTTATTAAAATCATCATTAATTAAACGTCCATCAACAACGCGTTCTGGACAACATCGACTACCTTTTGGAATAAAAATATTGCTTTGCATAAATAGAAGATCTCGATATTCATCAGGAATAGTACATGTTGAATTCATATTCTTTCGACACACGGCACAACGACTACAATACAAAGCTATCCTATTTATATTAACTGTTCTTATCAAAAACATACTGATGAGATGAAACACTAATGTTCAACGGTAAAGTTACAACATTTGTGTCAATCGGATCATTTGTTGGCGCTGCTGTTACACATTCATTATTTTCGTCATCATACTAAAAAAATAATCGAAATGTAATGATAACTATAAGATCAGATAATCTTACTTTATCGTCGATGTCCATCATGGATTCGTTCGGTTCTTCTTTTTCCAGACGATTTAACACGCTAATAAATTCATTATTATTACGCCATTTTAAATAAGACATTCGACAAGCATTACATATCGATTCAGAGTCTGGCAAACACATATTTGTTCGCGCAGAAACAAATAGACGCATCGTTATACCACGAAATGCACGATAATTCTTCGAATCAATACGAGTATCACAACAAACACATTCGATAACCATTTTTATCTATGTAATTCGTATTATAATTGTTAGTGCCTCAATAAATCGATATTAAAGAAAATGAGTTGGGCATATTCAACGTACAACGAAAAGAGAAAAACAAAGATCACAAGAATAAAAGAGAACTAAAACATACAAACGAAGAAAAAAGATAGCATGTATATATATGATGCATCAGATCGGAAAAAGCCTATGACTCATCTGAAGAAAGAAAAGAACAAAACCCCAGCATATACACATATATATTAATGGAGAAAAGCCAGTACGTCATGTATTGCAATAGTCCTTAACATTAATCAGTGAAAAGTATTTATTTTTCGCTTTTTTTCGTTCTTACAGAAGCAGGCAAATATTTAGTTGTACCGTCTTTTTATTCAAAAAAGTTATATAAACAATTTCTTACACTTTCAGTACGTTGCTTCTCTGTATTATAAGTCATCGAGATGGAGCTTTGAAATATTACGTATCACATTCTTGATTCAACTCGTGAGTAAATTCTAAGTACTAGGTTGGAACTAATATTTTGCCAGGGGGGTACCGCCATAATTTCAAATAGAAGACATAATGTATTTCATATCAAATGAAAGCCGTCAGAAATGGGGTTTATTGGTGGTAAATAGTGAGGGTTATGAAAACCTTTTAATGTCGAACTTAAGAAGTTTTCAGAAATTTGATACTTTTTTTGGGGTGGAAAATTAAGGAGGCGATAATTGAAAAATGCAGTAAAATATTTTCTTGGATATTTTTACATGATTCGATAGAACTTGCCGAGTCCTACAAAACTGTATATATTAAAAAACCTTCTTTTTGTGTACTCAAAAAGTCAGTACACTACTAAAATCGGTCAGTGTGTCCGGCCGGCCGTCCGTTTATTCGATAACTCTTCACAATTACATTCGATTGAGCCGAAACTTTGCACACAGAATTGTTTCATCAATATCTCGATCGAGTTCGAAGATGAGAAAGATCCGACGAGAAATGGCTGAGTTATCGAAAAAATTGTCATTATTCACCAGACCATCCCTGAGGGGGGGGGTACAGGAATTTTTCAAAAAAAATATTTTTCCCAGAGTTATTTAAAATATATATGAATCGACTCAGTTTTTAACGCTGATTGTGAATATGATATTAGTTTTAAATGAAATCGTAGTTTTTTAAGTGAAAATTGCCTAAACAAGGTCCCAAAATGCACAAAAACTCTATCCACAAACGAAATTCCCTAGATATGTCTCAGATGAGCAATACGTTTAGGGTTTCCCAAATGCCTGGTTTTGTAGCTAATCGAAAGGACTATCGAAAGGTAAAAACCCGAATCAATAGCTATTAATATTGGTGATTTATTATGAAAATACTGATGCTTGTATCTATCATATATCTCTTATAAATTCATGAAGTTGCTTACGATCGTAATCCTGTAAGACACAAACATAAATCTATTCGAAAATAACTCTTCTTACCCAGTTTTCGGAGCTGGAAACGAATTTAAACTCAGATTTCTGTAATTTTTAAAGATATTATATCACTCTGAGAGTAGAGTCAGTGATCACCGGATATGGGCGCATACTGTATGACCCATGCTAGCTTAGCACGCCTGTATTTCCTCCTTGCAATTTAAGGACAAAGGATGTATCGTGATGAGATCTGTCTTACAGAAACAAAGAAATATAGGGCCTAGTGCATCACGTGAGAAAAGTTCAAATACTCCCTCTCGAAATATGGTATATCGCTGAATTTACGCAGTTTTTGGCTTATAATACTTTTTTATCCTATAACTTACTCCCTGAGTGTAAAGAATTTATAGATTAAACTGTTTTCTATCCAATTGAGAGCTTCTTTAGCTCAAAGGGCCAAATCATTCATGAGACAAAGTTATTTTCTATTAATTTTTCGTAAGCCGGAGGGGTGTGTGTGCCCACTGGTCCCCTTATTTACACCTTTGGATGGAGCAGTAACCAATAAAAATGAAGTTATGAGAAAAATGGTTTTTCATAAAGACAATTTGTCACGATAATTTTGGCGTTCAAACATTTCATAATGACTCATCTGATTCATACACTTTTTGCAGTACACATAACTTTCGGATAAAATCCGAAGTTTTCGCATTTATTTTAAAGCTATGAAAGATCATAATGCATCTTTGACTGTACTGCCAGAAAGAAAATGTATTTCTCTTCAAGATACATCGTCGAAAAATGTATTAGCGTCAAAAATGGTGAAACGAATCACATTCCCACAAAATATAAATCAACCTACTAGTCCCAACTGTTGCTTTTCAGTAACCGATCTTTCTATGGAAGATTTCCAACTTGCTCAAACGAATCCGAATGTAATGCAGTTGTTTGAAAGCGCCAACGCGTTTTGTGTTTATTTGACAACTTGAAACACTCAGCAGGACACTGCATTGTACAAGAGTAAAAAGCATTCAAAAGTAAAAGATAGAGAATGAATAGGATGAAGAATAAATATTGTATAGGAAAGCGATAGGGTTTGAAGATACATGAAAGATAGGGAAATATGTTGAAAAAGAGAGACCAAACAAAGAGTTGAGGGTGAGGATGACCGAGAATGGCGTTATCCTCATCTTCACACCCTCATCTCTCAATCTTCTATAAACTCACTATTGTTCTGATGAAAGAAATTAGTTCTAGTTCAGTTTTATGATTATGAAACTTCCTTCAATGTAAAAACGTAAGATGTGGGAGCAATGAATGTCCCAGTATCAACTATTATATAAAGTTCAAAAGGCTATGAAGCTTTTCGTTTACTGAATTTCTAAATATTGCAAAATATGTTGCACTGTCTCGTGAATTGAATTCTTTTGTCATTGTGTAAATATAATTTTCACCATAGTATAAATATTGCGAATAATTATATAAAGTTGTAAGTAATATTGGATATGTGTAACAATAAAATGCAAGAATATACATAAATCTTGTCCGTGAATGATATTTCGGTAAGATAATTCTAGGTATAGGCATCAAATTTTTAAGTATTGGAATATGAAAAAGTAAAAAAAGTGTAAAAAAGCCAATGGCAGAACACAGTGAACAATATATTATAGTCATATATGCATAAGCAGCGAGCATCGGTAAAAGATGTGTGAACAGGTACGGTGTAAACAACGCGGTAGTAAATACATAGGTTATTGCGAATGACCAGAGATTGAGATAGAAAAAAAATCTTCCAAATTTCGATCTTTCTGGAACCGGTATATCGAGGATATCTCTTTTGATATACAACGAAGCTTTCATAAAAGAAGTGCAATAACAATTGTTATATGATAAAAATATATAATTAAATAATCTATATCCAAAAGCATTATAACAATTCCATACGGTTGCGTATTCAGCTGACATACATGACGATTGAATATAACAATACCACACAACATGACCAAGTAATGGAAGAGATGAGAAGAGAAAATCGGATGCATCATATTGTAACTTTTCACCATAATGAATTATCTTTTCTTTTGTCTTTCCCAAGTATACAGACAATGACTGGATTTTTTCTCTTACCGACGGTTCGGATTCTTCCGAAACCTCATTCAGCAAATCTTCTTGATCTTTAAGGGCCTGTTTAAGACTATTTCTCTGAATTAATAGTACGAGTTGAATGAAACCAAATTCGAGTGATGTTAAAAATGCTCCGTGAAAGCAAAAGTTCCAAGCACGTATGAGTAGTTGAAATGTCAAAATTTGCAAAACCACTATCCAATATGGCTGAATACTCATATGGTCTTGTTGAAGTGTATATAGCAATGGATTCGCATTTCGATAATAGATTGGTATATGTCTAGTTGTACCATTTGAATTCATTGTTTTATCTCACTCTTTGAACTGTGTATTGACGTTATTCTCATTTATTAGCTTCAGTACTGTGAATCACCTTCGCCATCAGAGCATTTATCCAAATGAAATTTCAACTATGAAGAGAACAACTGTCCTTGCAACTGATCATTAACATCTAACGATGCTTCGTTTCTCTGTAAAGAGAAAAACGTTTTGCCATTACGATGTTGTCATGCATATTTCAGGAGAGCATAAATATGTAGAGCGAAATCTAATCATTTTATGGCAAATTTATCAAAATGAATTTTTTCTCTTTCATTTATATTAATATCACCTGTATGCTATCTGCACATTTTTTTCGTTCTTCCATTTTTCTTCTTCCATGTTATTGAAGTAATTTATTGTCAGTAATGAAAAAGTATGTCATATATTAATGATATCGTGATTCTGAAGGTTTTATGGTGCGAGCAACACGAATCTTGGCTTACTTCCGTCGGAAATCAGTCGAAGAGGCGTCTGCGCGTAACAGTATTGATTGGGATAAAAAAAACATCCAATAAATTTGCGTTTAGAGGTTGACAAAACCGTCTCTGCTGGTACGGGTGAAAAAAACAGTCAAGACTTACACATCCGCCTCCTCACCCTCACCCTCAGGTAAGCGAGTCCCCAATCGAGCGTTATTTGTGCATATTCGCCAATTAGCACTGCTGGATATGGCTAAAAATGTTTTTCACTCAGCTAGGTTGAGTGAAGTAGGACCTTCATGATTTCTCGTTCGCTTGATTTTCTCATGTAGTTCACAATCACTGTAAATTCGTTCTGATGATATTTTGAAATATCACCAATAAACCTGGCTTTTATGCCTACACTGTAAAAAAAAGTGCCGTAATGAACGGAAAAATCATTTTAAGATTTGCAACCGGTTACAAACCCTCTCTATAGTTTATGAAACAATTCAAAAACCGTATCAGAAATGAATTTCGAGGGTGAGGGTAAGGGGTGAGTTTACAAGAATATGAATTCAAAGCATACGTACGACGATCGTTTCGTCCTTGCTTAAGGGACGCTTCAGTTGACTTGTGCTTTCTTCAGTTGTATATGATCAAAAATTAATTTAATCAACAATAAACTGAAATAATCTATAAAAATTTAAAGGAAGAATAAAATCTTCAATTAAAAGTAATAGATTTTATTATAGAAGGGTGAGTAAAGCTAGTCAAGACATGTTTCATGCTTGCTCAATATTGATTTAGAATAGAACGAAAAAATTGAATCAGTGTTCATATTATCGATATTAACACATTCACCACGATTCAGTTTTCTTGGATAATTCTTCAAAATATCCATTTCTGTCAAAAGTTAACTTCTAATAAATGCACTTAGTGACCTTTTCCTTATCTTCTACCGATTATTCATTGTTCTCTTCTTTGTATTATCGCATAATGAGTCATTTTTTTGCGATCATACGAAAAATCCCTCAAATTATGTTTTCATTCTTTTGTGTTTTATACATAGTATACGTAAGATAAGAGAAGAAAATTTCCAGTTCTTTCTTCCTTACTCTTCTCTCTGTCCTTCTATATATACAAGCAGTCGAAATTTCGAAATAGTTCACATGTCTTTCGAAGAAATTGATACAGAAGAAACCGCTAGCTCACTTAGGGAACTAAGTTTTTTGGATGATGATCTGGATAGAATGCACCTTGAATCTGGAAGCTCCGACGAAGAAGTGTCTGATAACGAGGTGGATTCAAATGCCTGGAACGGAATAGAATCGAAATCGGATGCAGAATTTATGGAAGATCATGGACTCATCGAAGAAGTAACTTCTGCTTCGGAGGATAATATAGTCAATCCTATCGATTCTGCTACTACATATTCTATTGATAGTCATGGTTCTCATAATTCATCTATTTTCCTTCGACTGTAGGGAGGGTCATATGAAAAAAGAAGTTTGTATGTGGCTGTCAGGGTCAGAAGAATATCGAGGTCAAAAAGACATCGTCTCAAAGGCTAATGAGCACTTGTCTTTCACATGCACTTCCTGTAAAGTTTGACCAAAGGTTTTTGGGGTTGGGGAATCAAAGGATACTATTAGTTTTTGGATTTTTTCAAAATAATTCTTTTTGCTAAAAAAAGGCTTTTTGTACGAAATAACGGTTTGTCTGGTGGGTTGGAGGAGATATCATATAACATAAAATGAGTTTGTAGTCATACAAGTATGCTTCCTTCTAAAGTTCGTCTGAGTCTTTCTGTATCGAAGCCAATATGAAAACGTTGTCAGCTAGATTAATATCAAAAGCTTGTAATATTCTAGTTGAAAACTATATGAAGGGTAATGGAGGGAAAGAATATCCATCTGGAGTGAAATTTGTGGTCAATCATAAGTTACCAAACAACTACTATCGGAATTTCTAAAGAAGGTCGGTTGAAGAAAAGTATATAGCTCCTGAATGGAAAGTCGTAGCGATCTGCGGTTTTCACCAATGAATAGACGACCGGTGGGGGTACATGCCTATATGGAAAAGTGAGTTCCCCAGCTACTTTTTGAGACCAGCTACGATCTACAAAATTAAGAGCATATTAGCGAATACTTAAGGGGACATTTTTTTCGCACAGTATACATCCCGACATGCCCTCTTCAAAATGGTATCTACGCAATTTCTGGATTTTGCTTCCTTGAAAGACCCTACAGCTTTGAAAAGAGAAACTTGATGTACCCCATTTTTGCTGAAAAACAAAAAAAATACTCCGAACATAGGTTTTCGATTATGCTAATCAACATGAAAGAGTTTATTTTCTTTGAAATTTATGGTTCCAAACATAATATCTTTCTTCGAATATGAACATGTCGATATGTTACGCGAGAATGAAAAAAGAAAAAAGTAGAATAGAATAGAATAGAAAAGAAAAAAACAAGATATATGTTATGATCCGATCCCTGGATCAGATTATAATGTTGTCCTGGATGTCAAAGGGTGTAATATCTTCTCCAGGTACGATCTTGGTGATAACACTTAGATCTAACTATTTGTCATCACTAATATATGAGTACACTATGTTCCAGATCTAAGCGCTTACCGATCTATAAATACCTCAGTTTTTTTCTAAATAGAAGCCGAAGTTTTGTCTTAATCACATCGAAATAAGAGTTAACAATATACGTATGTATGAAAACTGTTTTAGCTTTTTCTTTTGGAAATATATATTATTCTGTTTTAGATAAATTGTTCATTCATAATGCCGAAAGGTTATGAGTTTTCTCAGAAAGTAAAATAACTAATGTTTCACATTATCAATTTTGTTGAAAATGAAAAAAATGGTCCTGTAATTCCTCTCTACAATGTAACCGGTCGTCTTGCGAAAATTTTAGATATTTCTGAAAGATCCTTCTACATATTAAAGCAGGAATTACACCAGTTACGAGAGAAATAAATAAATGAACAACAACAGCACGAAACAAAAGATTAAAGTGAAATAGATGTAAACGTTAGAGATCTTCGTAGTCGCACCATCTCACTGCCAACGTTCAAACCTCGTCAATCTTCAGGATCTAATCCACCAGCAAAAATTCTTTGTCGTCGACATACTACCTTGGCTACTTCCTCATCAAATAAAATCAATCTTCCTATTCCTCCGGCATCGTCCCCTCAAAAGAAAAGTAAACGATTTATTCTATTATTTGAACAGTGAAAAAGTCGATTGTTCTTTCAGGGCATTCTGGAAATCGCAAGATCATTCTATCGGAACAGGGAAAAAATGTGATTAGAGTTGAATTTCATAAGTTAATTCAAGAAAAAGTATACCCAACTTCTGATAAATTATTAAAAAGATTGAACGAGCAATATGAAGATTTTCCTATTCGTTCTGCAAGTACGTTACTCAAAAAAATGAAAAGTGTAAGTGAAGTATTTATTCTGACGTATGCAAGAAAGAAAAGAAAATATCAAACTGTTTTTTCATTTCTTAGCTTGGTTTCATTTATCAACGAACATCAACAGTAAAAATTCCGTTAGATTCGCAAGCTTTTGTAGCAGCAAGAGCAAAATATTCATTTGGACTCTAGAAGGCAAAGGAGAAATCAAAAAAGGAGGAGGAAGAGGTAACTTATGACATCACTCATAAATTACTCTCTCACATATCATTACTTTTCTCATTTATAGGATCTCGTCTGACGGTGTCTGCATTTATAAGCGTTGAAGGTTATCATAATCTATCAGTTGATATTTGGCCATGCACTGAAGATCATAATATGGATTCTGCGCATTTTCTTACATAGTTAGATTCAACCTGTGCAACACTAAGAGAGGAGATTGGTGAGTTGACACATTCTAAGGCGAATCTTCCATGATTGATATCTTACACTTTTTTCATAGGTGAAAAAGAAAGAATTGCTATTTGTTTGGATAACGCAACCTGGCACAGTAAACTTACAGAAGAATCAATCATTCCAAAACGTTCTTCAACAAAAGCAGAAATTCAAAAATGGCTTCAAGATCGAAAAATTAATTTTCCTCAAAATTTTGTTAAAGCTCAATTGTTACAGCTCGTATGCGCAAATTGTTCATCAAAAGAATATATGGTAAGTCACTTTTTTAAGCGCTGTTTTGAGTTTTTCGAACCCTTCTATTCATCTTTCTTTTGTTTAATAGAGTGATCGTATTGCAAAGAAATATGCTGTAAAAATCATTCGTCTTCCAAAACCACATTGTAGTCTTAATCCCATTGAACTCTCGTGGAATAATCTCAAACAGTTTGTTCGAGATCAAAATACAACATTTCGTCAGAATGATGTAAAACAATTAATTGAGCAATTTATGGCGGCGATGGATGATAAACGTGCAAGTTCATATTTTCATCATGTTTATAAAGTGGAAGAGATGTATAAAACAGCAGATGAAATTATGGAAGAAGAAGTCGAACCTCATTTACAATCTGACAGTGAAGAAACAGAGTCTGATGATAACGAGGAACATATAGAACAATAGTTCTTTTTGTATTTGTACTTTTTTCAAAGTTCAGTTTATTTTCGGAGCAGGTAATAAAACCTCTGTTGCTCTAAAAGCCCGATTTAAAAAAGACGATAGGATTAGGTGAACTGTAACGAATAGAGATTCTGATTATCAGACGAACTCAAAAGTAAGTATTTTCCGGTGTGTTTGTGCATAAGCTCTGCATAAAACTACAATTCCATATCCAAATAAATTCTTTTATGTTGATTAGCATAATTGAAAACCTATGTTCGGAGTATTTTTTTTGTTTTTCAGCAAAAATGGGGTACATGAAATTTCTCTTTTGAAAGGTGTGGGTCTTTCAAGGAAGCAAAATCCAGAAATTGCGTAGATACCATTTTGAAGAGGGCATGTCGGGATGTATACTCTGCGAAAAAAATGTCCCCTTAAGTATTCGCTAATATGCTCTTAATTTTGTAGATCGAAGCTGGTCTCAAAAAGTAGCTGGGGAACTCACTTTTCCATATAGGCATGTACCCCCACCGGTCGTCTATTCATTGGTGAAAACCGCAGATCGCTACGACTTTCCATTCAGGAGCTATATACTTTTCTTCAACCTGCCTTCTTTAAAAATTCCGATAGTAGTACAAGTGCTTATATTGACGCCAGTGCTAGTACCAATACCAATAACAATGATATTAGTGTGGCTGGTATCGGTATCGTTACATCCCTACATTCTACCAGAAGCAAAATTTATTTATCACGCTAATTACAATTGTGCTGTTTTTAGTGACCAACAACTGATTCTCCATATTTTCTCCCGAATGATAAACAAATTCTTCTCAAATTTCATCTTTCAGAATTCGTTGAAAAACCCAAAAATTGTCTGTGAAAATAGTATTAACTTGGGAGGATGCAAGTATTAGTCACAGACCGAAAAACAAAATTCACCTAACGTGTACTAAATACTTATCAAAATTTTTGCTCATTGATGTCATTCAATAGAAAAATCTCTATTCAATCTGCAGTGGAAAAATTAGAATCAATATTTACAGCTATTCCTCAAAGCTCAATCACCATGCTACGGTGATCCTCAAAAATCCTCGAAGCCCATTCTACATATTTGTGCAAGACTCCCACTAGACATTTTCAGCACTCCTGAAAAAGCACGAAGAATTACTTATTTTCATCTTGGAAAAACTTTAAAGAATAATTCTCGGCTGTCTTTGAAGAGCCTCGAAAAACCACTAAGAACCATTGTTGTTTATTCCCGAAACACTACAAAGAACTACTCTTGGTTTTCTTTAAAAAAACACAAAAAATCTTTTTGAGTACTTCGGAACACTCACAAAAAAATCACTGTGAAGTAATTCTCGAAACCGATGAAAACCGCTTTTAAGTACTCCTGAAAAACCACAAAGAACTAATAGTGAATTAACATCGTAGAGAATTTTGAATGAACAACAAAATATATTGATCATTTTTGCATTATATATGACATTGGTAAAGCATGGATATGGACTCATGTTTGGCTCACGCTAATTTTGGTTCACTTCACATGACCGGCCCGTAGGGACGCCGACGATCGACTGCGAGCTGTCTGTTATGGTTCACTTTAGAAAATCTTAATAGAAGAATGAAAGATTCAATCTTTTCCCAAAACGACTTTCACTAGTAACATTATAGTTCTTTTGTCTATGTATGTATGTTCAGCGATAGTTCTCAAAACAGAATACAGCAAACAGTGATAGATGGTGATTAGAACAGGTTCAGTCGAGGGTCAAGCGAGTCGTAGCGACGAGCGTTACTTGTTTTATAGAACTAAGACTGGAGATTTTCTGACAAAAAAGTATTAGATTTTTACACTGTGTATACGCTATGAAACCTTTTAGAAAGATAAAAATGCTAAAAGAATTTATGAAAACATAATAATTTACGAATTTTTCAGATATTTATCAGGATGGCTGGTATTTCTTCAATCGATATTCTCCAGTTTCCAGTCTGATCTGATGAAATGGTCAATATAACTATTCGGATTGTCATGATCGTATTCAACAGAGTGATCACTGTTAGTAGAAAAGTTCATTGGGTCAGATAAATCGTCTTTTTGGAATATTTTTATTTGATTTAAAATAATTTATAATTTTATTGAGAGTTTATTTAATAATAAATTTTAAATTATCGCCCATTGCCAAAACGTTTTTATCAGCATGATAATCTTTTTGAATGAATCGAAGAAAAAAACGAATTTCTGTTGTTTCTTTAGGTATTTTTCCATCTATTGTTTTCAATATCATAGAAGTTTTGTTTTGACGTTCATCATTTGTAACTGGACCTATGTGATAATCAAATAGAGAATGAATATTAAAAAAAAACGACTTACCAATTGTGATTTCCTCAATGAAAGAAGTTTTATTATAAAACATTATTTGAACATAGGCTGCATCTTCTATTGAATCGATTCCACCTAAAAGTGCGCTAGAAACAAATGTTGTTTGACCTAAATTAAATAACCGTGTTAAATTTGAAACATCGATAACTTGTACAATATAATTATGATATAACTGGACATAACGTTTTCCACCAAAAAATAAACATTGATTTTCTCCGCTGTTATCATCAAGATATTCCATTCCAGTAAAATTATAAAACATTTGAATTACATTATTTCTATTCTCCCACCCGCGAATTGATTTCTTAACATTATATTGATCACATTCTTGTTCAGCATCACCATTTTTTAATAAATTCATTCCAAATGGAAATAATGTTATGAATGAACCGTTGGGTAAAACTGAATCAATAACAGAAACTCGATTAAGATTATCAATAAATTGTAAATTTGCATTTAGCATATTGACACGATTGAATTTTGCCGTTCCTTTTAATGTTAGATTAGAAATTTGACATTGCTCCAAATTGACATTATCAAAAACAATATCTCCAAATGTTACATATTGAAATGTTGTACCATGGAAATCAGAAGATGCATTAAATATCGTACGATAACGAAATGGAAATGATTGTAAATTTTTAAATGAAGAATCTTGCATTTGAACATTTGAAATAATAAGTGGATCGACACTTAGAATATCAATAAATTTAACTCGATCAAATATTGAATCTTTTATTTGAAAATCCATAAAAGTAATATTTTTAAATATTGAATTAGTAAAATCACAATTTTTCCAGATTTTATTCGCTGTAGAAATAACAGATTTAGAAAATATTGAATTTTTAAAACTAGATTTATCCATTTTTTCAGTATGAAATTGTGTATTAATAAAATTTGAATTATCAACAATGGCATTTTGAAAATAAACATTAGTTAAATTTGTATTTATGAAATTTGTTTCAGTTAAATCACAATATTCGAATATTGAATTAGTTAAATCCATATTTTGAAAAGATGAATTCCGTAAACGAACTCCGAATAAACGAATTCGTTTCCAATTTATCAATTTTAATAAATCAATTTCATTGTTAGGACCAAATTGACAATTCGATAAATCTGCACCATCTAAATCAACAGTTTGATAATTCACTTTGAAGCTTTGGTCATTTCTAAATAATAACTGACTATCGTATAAAAATTTTATCAAATACGATTTTCGTTTTGAATCTATTTGTTCCAATGTAGCAAATGTTTTTGCTCTAATAAAAATCAAATCAGATTCGGTTAAATTTGCATTTGGTATTCGTAGAATTGGTTGAAGTTCTGTCACAAATTTATCGTAAACATTTTGAATACGTAATTCAATTGCTTTTGCATCAGCACGTTGTTGTTCAATGTTTATTTTTGATTGTTCAGCAAGACGATTTTGATAGTCAACATCTCGTTGTAATTGTGCATTGCTTGATTCTTGTAAGGTTTGTACAACTGTAAATGCACCAATTGCTAATGGAAGAAGAATAGCTGCAATTGTTTTGACAACTTTCATTAGTATTGAATATTTTGTTCGACGCTTGTCATTTGTGGTTAAGTTTTTCAGTGAAATTGAAATGTTTTCATCAGACAATGGTTCTAATTCCTTCGGTTGTTTTAATTGAGACGACATTGGACGAGAATAAAGAGAAAATTTTGTGAATGAATGAATGAATCTTTCCTTTATTCTTTTGTATTCCTAACATAGTAAATGTTGATTTTCTACTCTGCAAAACAGATATAGTTCAAATATTATCATGAAACTGATACCTAATAAAAGCTTGTTTCAGGTGTGACACATTTGACAGTCAATATGAAGAAATAATGGAAATCAGACACTCAATAAATTACAACATATAACGGGTATCCCATAATGAATGGCCGGTTTTTGTATTTCCTTGTTTCATCATCAGATACCTTTATTTTAAAAAACACAATATACCATAAGATACGGCATGAAAAGCTCTACAATTTACGTACGATCGCTTATTTTATAGTTGCACGTTTTATTTTCAAAATGGACAAAACTTTGAGCGATCAAATTTTGACCGTGCGCAAATGATAATTTTTTGGTGCACTAGGAGTTCGTTTTTTTCTGACTTCATCTTTTTATTACTTAATATGTTTTATTAAAAGGCAAACAAAACATACCACAAGATGCAGCGCGAAAAACTCTACAATTTCCAAAGTAAGAGTTTATTTTATGTATGAGCCTTTTGTTGTCAAAATGGACAAAATTCTATGCGACCAACTTTGGACCCTACGAGTAAGGTCATTTAATGGTACACGACGGATTCTTTTTCTAATTTCATCAGTTAATGTATCATAGTCTTTAACTTTATTCCATTGCATATTATTAGCAATTGAATAATCACAATTTCTTTTGATTGAATAGAAGCCCAGACACAGTTGTAGTTTGTTGCAGAGATGTCCATGGCGGTGGCGGTGGCGATAGGTTCTCTGTTTTTACCACCGCGGCGCGTTAGCTTTTTTACTTTTATCGTCGCGGTGCGGCAGCGGTCAGTTTTCAACCGCGATGGACATCTCTGGTTTGTTGTTATGCAGTACGTATGTGTCTCACACAAGTAACATTAGAATCAGTAAAAAAAGATAATTTGAAATACGTGTTGATTGATCTAAAACTGACGATTAGTTATCGCCTTTCAATAATGCTATAACCTGAGGGTGAGGGTGAGTCAGAAAGCACACCGCTATTGCGATTTCGACCTTGCTTAAGGGTCATCATCAGACGGTTTAACTAAATAGGTATTTCATTCTAATGATCTAAAGACCCCAAATAGGAGGGCTAGGGTGAATTTACAAGAATAATTCCAAGCTACTTACGATCGCGATTTCGATCCTTGCTTAAGGGATCATCGTCAGGTAAGTTCGGAATTTGAAATAATCTTCATAAAATTAAATGTCAAATAAATAGTAGATATATTGGAGTCAAAACTCTCAATAGTACTCCACTATTGTTATTAAGATAAAATTTCTTGCCGCAGAAAATTCTCATATGGTGAGATTATATAAGAAAATTCAAATGTATGTTAAGATGCGTTTCGTCCTTGCTTAACGGTACCCCCCCCCCCCCCTCTTTTTTTTGTCGAACTTTTTGGAAAATGTTTTTCTTTATACGCACTATAGATAGGCCATGTCTTGGTACTTCGGTTGTCGTTCAAATGATCTCGATCGGCCCTGTCATTCAATTGCTATCGGCTGCCCACGAACTGTTTGCAAACTTATTTTTCAGTTTTCTCAAAAACTGGCTTTTCATCCAAATCACACGACTGTGCGAAAGACAACTTACCTTAAACTTTGTCTGATCGAGCTGAAATTTTTATCATAGATACTTTGAATTGTTGCTCAGAGGTAGTATTGGCCGTTTTAATTTCTAATGTTTCCATCCGGACTTATAGGATTCTCAACGTCAGAAACTTGGTCCTGACAAAAAAGACCTTTACGTATTTTTTTTATTAAAAATAAAGAAAGTGAGATTTTTGAAAAAGCTCAAAACTACCTCTGAAATATAGTTATAGATAACTGTAAAAAAAATTTCAGCTCAATTGGACAAAATTAGAAAAGGGTCGTCCGTGGCAAGGTGAAAACCGATGGAAAACCAAGGTTTTTCCTTAAAAAACTGAAAATCGCCTTAAAGAATTTTTTCCTCGAGCATGTGTCTCATCATTTTAGGTGATCTACCTATGATAAAAATTCCAATCCAATCGGACTTTTCGTCTTTGAGATCTGAAAATCGTGAAAAAAGAGAGGGGGGGATACCCTTAAGGGACTCGTCAGTTAACTTTAGAATCTAAAATATTCCGCAGTAAATGAAATCTCAAATAAATAGTAGATTGTGTCGGAGTCGAAACTCTCAACGTGAAGTCTATAAAAATATTAAGATCAATTAAAAAACAGATCAATCTATCTTTTGACGAACAGACAAACTAATCTGTTAAGTCTGAACTCTTGCTTTTCAGCAATCGATTTTATGTCCAAAATATTAATTTAGAATTTCTAATAAAGTGCTTTGAAAAAATAATAATGAAGATATAAATGCCGAGTTTCCAGTTTTGCCGACGCGTTTCGTATCAAATTCACCACGATGGGATCCACAGGTGGACCCCACTATATTTTAACAAGAAACTTAACAGAAAAACGCTTTCTTTTCTTTTATTCTTAGGCGGAACGTCACACATAATCTGCGATTTGCTTTGCCTTCGTTATTTTCAAAATCTTTTGTTACATAGCGTAATGCTTCTCGTTAAAACAATCAAGACAAAAAAAATTGTTACAATCAGAACAGAAAGTTTTTATTCTCTTTATTGTTGAATGACACCCTTCTCTTGATTGTTGTTCCCTATTTTTCTCGTAGCAACCAACACAGTGTCTTCGAACATCGCAGTCAGATCCTTTCTTTTCTTCGAACTTGTAATCGGCTAGTTTGCGCTCCAAATGATTTGTTGATTGTTGTCTCGGACCAGGTTTCAGCTCCTCGAACGGCATACCAAGTAGTAAAGATCGAACAAGACTTTCCAGAAACTGTAAAATGGTCGTTTTGTTTGCAGCATAGTGTTCTTTGTATATCAAATAGCTTTTTACTATTGCTGTACCAAAAACCAATTCAAATGCTACCTTTCGATACCACACTCTAAAAAAGAAGGGGTTTTACCGAACCAAAAAAGGATCTTCACCTCGACACATGGAAAGATCCTTTATTGGTTTCGTAAAAAGCAGGTTTCGTATAAAACCAATTCTGGACACCTGCAATAAAAGGTTCCGTAAGGAGGGTTTCGTACTAAACCTTTCACACCAACGGAAAAAAAGGTTTAGTGCGTGCTCATTGCCACTGAACCTTTTTTTTGTTACCGACCCAATAACTGGCGAGGGAAGCTCCAGAGGTATTCAAGCAGTTTAGTCTCTGCCTTGCATCTGTAAGTCGATCTGATTTAGGTATGAAAAGTTAAGTGCAAATTAGCACGAATTCTATTTAGCTTTTCATATCTAAATCAGATCGACTTACAGATGCAAGGCAGAGACTAAATTGCTTGAATACTTCTGGAGCTTCCCTCGTCAGTTAAAGATAACACTTAATCGTCAAGTAGTTTCTCGAATTAGTCTACAATAAAGAGTAAATGAATTAATTTTATATAATAAAATAAACTTACCCATACAGCTCATATGTGGGTTGACCTAAAAAGAGAAAATGAGTATGGTTATTTTCTACAGTAAAACTTACCCATAATTGGATACAAAGATGCTTTTGAAATAAAACACGATTTTATTTGGATTAGATGATAAATATATCCGCGAGTTCCATACTGAAGTCAATCTGTAACAGAAAAGAAGTTCATTTATTTGGATACAACAAACTTATGGATTAATTTGTAGGATTTCGGAAAATATTGGGCTCGGTAGTGTTGTCACCGAACCTAAAACTATATACAATTAATTAATTAATTAGGATACTAGATTATCAAAAAAGTCCTTACTTGGTTATGTGCATTCGGATATGCAGGATGTCTTCTACAATATAACAAGACATTCGCACAAATACTTAATCTTAAAACATGTTCTATATGATGATAAATTTTCATAAAATCACTACTATATATATAGCCTACACTGACAAAACAAAACGTTGAAAGAGTTATGGACAAAAAGGTTCTGTAATTTTTTAACGCATCCTTTTCGGTACTTAAAACATGTTCTACTTGACGATATTTTTATATGACTTCGCTCGCATATATATATAGCCCTCACTGGCAAAACAAAACGGTGAATGAGTAGCGAACGAAAAGGTTCTGTAATTTTTTAACGCATCCTTAACAGTACTATTGTTAAATTTTTGACGGCTACTTCACCGTATCATTAGTTACTTTTCGAGGACAATCTGAGCGTACCGTTAGTAACTTTTCGACGGTTATCTCAGGAGTAGTACGTGCAACTTTTTGAGACCTATCAAAGAGTGTACCTCATAACTACTTCCGACTATTTCGTTGCAGTATCTGTAATTTTTGAGATCTATGTTTTAGTGCTGTCTCTACCTTCCTATGAATCATCTAAACATACTTCATTCAAGAATTATTTGGATTAGTACACTGTAAAAAAATAGGTGTTCTACTAAACTTTGAAGTTTTAGCACTGTTTTACAAAATGATTTTAATTTGCGTGGTACGAAAATCGTTTCGTAATTTTCATACAGAACCTCACCGTCACCTCGAAAATTGAAAAGAGGTTCACAGTTTTATTACGAAACCCTCTAGAAGTTTCGTGCATCGTGTACTAAACTTCAGTAGATTCGCATGTTTTGTACAAAACCGTTGACAGTTTCGTAACAGCATCTAAAAGTTCCGTATAAGTTTCACAAAGCCATCCATAATTTCATGAGTGCTCTAGTAGTTCCGGATACATTGTACGAAACGAAGCATGGTTTCGTAACAGACGTACCAAAATATTACATCATTTACGAAACTATGAACAGTTTCGTCCCATATATGCTAAACCAATTGATGTTTTGCAAAACCACTTATAGTTTTGTGGAACGACTAAAAGTTCCGTATTTCTTTTACAAATCTATCGAAAGTTTCATAAAATATCAAAAGGTTCAGCATACATTGTACGAAGCTGTTCATAGTTTCGTAAATAACGTAATGGTTCGGTATAACTTTGACGAAGCCATGAATAGCTCCGTAAGGATTGCAAAGGTTCCACGCATATTTTACGAAACCATTAATAGTTTCGAAAGCCATGTAGTAGTTTAGTATATCTTATACGAAACTAATAACAGTTTCATCAGTCATCTGAAGGTTCCATGTGCATGTTACGAAATCATGACGAGTTTCGTACTGCATCTAAAGGTTCCGTATATGTTCCACGAAGCATTCATAATTTCGTAAATGTTCTAATAGTTCCTGATACATTGTACGAAACTAGCTATGGTTTCGTAACAGGTATACCGAACCATTACATCATTTACGAAACCATGCTTCGTTTCGTACAATGTATCGGGAACTATTAGAGCACTCATGAAGTTATGGATGGCTTCGTGGAACTTATACGAAACTTTTAGATGCTGTTACGGAACTGTCAACGGTTTTGTACAAAACATGCGAATCTACTGAAGTTCAGTACATGATGCATGAAACTTCCAGAGGGTTTCGTAGTAAAACTTCAGAACTTTCTTCAGTTTTCGGAACTTAAAAAAGTTTTGTATGGAAATTACGAAACGTTTTTCATGCTACGGAACTTAAAATCGTTTTGTAAAACAGTGTTAAACCTTCAAAGTTCGGTAGAACACCAACTTTTTTAGAGTGCATTTCCTCCTTTCATGTGCATAGATAAATATGACTTATGTCATGACTGACGCTGCATGAAATACATAAGTACTCTTGCATTTTGTAATTACTTGCATTCTCTTCGTTCTAGTAGATTGTTTCATCCTTTTTTTATATCGGTGCTGTATTACACTATCTTTTCCATTAGGTCATTTCTCTTTCTTCCTGTCTTTCTCATGTCTTAACTATGTGGGAAAGTTCCCTTTTTTCTCTGTAGTATCCAATGCTACACAAGATACGTGTGCAATAATTGCTTATATAATTTCCCGTTAGTGTAAAGAGAATGATGAGGTAAGGAATATATTTGTGTAGTGCACATACACTTAGAACAATTTCCTACAAGGAATAGAATACATTTAATATAGTCCATTCGATCCACGAAAATAACAA
The DNA here is from genome assembly GCA_022393335.1 of Macrotrachela quadricornifera. Classification (NCBI taxonomy): domain Eukaryota; kingdom Metazoa; phylum Rotifera; class Eurotatoria; order Philodinida; family Philodinidae; genus Macrotrachela; species Macrotrachela quadricornifera. The sequence goes on along the minus strand of JAJEKB010021002.1, from coordinate 86,581 downwards.
GTTAATATCTAATCAATTTTGAAAATCGTCGAGATCGACAAGTCTCATCGGTTATATTCTACGTTGATGATTGTTTAACACATTTAATTCTAGATCCAAACAAATCGAACAATGCCAAAAAATGATGACCGCTTTCCAGAAGTGCATACGCTCGAAAGTAACGATCAGGCTAGCACAAACTTATCTTCAACACAAAAAATTTCGCCAAATAAAGTAGCTGTGCTACGACAAGAACAGCCACTATCTGATTCAATTTCAGTATCAGATCCGAGCTCTCTCGAGAGACCTTGTATTCTTAATTCCTCATCTTCAAACCCGCAATCATCTGAACCACATAAGTTGCGACCGCTTCTTCACTACATGTCTTCAACACTCAATCTATTTCCAATTCTGCTTCCAGCAACTGTCAACTCTGATCTAAGATTCGATCGTTTGCAGGAGAAAGCTCGACTCTGTATCAAGATTGATAATAAAAAAGGTTCATCTGTGATGGCTTCAAACAAGCAATATTTACTCTACTGTCCACCTAAACGTCTGTGTATAATTGAGAAGCAGGGAACTGAACAGCTGAGCATTGAGCGTAATTTCAGTGTTGATGATGCATGTTGGTCTGCCTATCTGAATCAATTTCTCATCTTATCCAACAAACTACTCTACTCATTAGACTTGATAACGAAACAACTGTCACTTATCAAGCAATTCGATCTGTCGATGTCATGTTGCACCTGCTATGCTGATACATTCATTGTCTCGCCGAAAAGTACAAGCTTCACGTCCTATCCGATTCATGTTTATAATATGTCTCCTACTACGACTAATTGGACGTTAGTACGACCGTCAAGCTCTGTAACGTTGAAGATACTTGATCGTCATATTACTGCAATTCGATTCAATGGCAATGGTTCACGTGTCGCAGTAGTTAGCTGGAACCAAATGTCTCCTTTCACTTGGCTTGAATTTTACGGAAGATACGATCTGAATATTGCGCAAACTAGTGCTGTCCTGCGACCATTTTTATTTTCCTGTCAAAATTGGCATCTTCTCAGTCTACCTGATGAAATGTTCCTATTCAATGCCGTTGGCGTTCAAAGGAAGCTGCTATTAATTAATAAAGATAGGAATGTGAAAGAGTTAGAAATTCTTTGTGATCCGCCATCGGAAAATAATGATTTTATTTATCGAACTGCTTTTATTTAGTGGCGTAACCACCAGGGGGGCACGGGGGTGCAATGCCCCCCCTGTAAAATTTTTGATTCAAAATGAGCGGACGCTTCTACGTTTACATCATAAGATGTTATAGTGGTGGCCTTGAAGAAAATGTGTCTTTATACATCGGAGAAATTAGAAACTTCAGTTTTCTACAACCATCACGAGCGTGGCCGCCTTCGGCGGCAAAAATGCTCAGACTAGTGAGTCATAGGATCAGTTTTTGAGAGTTTTATAGGACTGTGGCAAGCTCAAAACCTTCTGTGCAGCAAAAATGGTTATTTTTCAAAGAACACTGTCGTATCGGCTGAAGAAAATTTGCATTTTATTATGAGTAGTCGATAAACAACTTGGTCATCTTTGTAAAATAAATATCTTTCATATTTCTGAGTTTCTCAAAGTTTTTGGCATTTTCTCAAAGCACAACTTTTTTTTTAGAAAAGTGATGTTGAGAGATATCAAGGATGGTTATTTCTAACTGAAAAATTTGTCTGAACTGGTTGCCAAAGTCTTTTTCCCTGCTGAAAAGCGCTATTTCTAAAAAACCATTCTCAGCTTGACCTCCTTCGGCAGCATAAATATTGAGGAATTTTCTAAGCTTTCTATGACGATTTTTCTTTCTGAAAATCAGACACGCAGAAATTTAGAAAAAGCACGAGTTTTATGAATGAATAAAACAAATTGCTGATCTTTCTTTGTCCGAGTCGGTTTTGACGAAATTTTCAAGCAAAACAGCAGTTTTCATTAACATTTTCACATATTCTTCACAGATATCTCTTCTAAACACCAGAATTAGTGAGGAAATGCCAAACAAAACTGCTATTTTGGTCAAAAATCTCGACAAAGCCGATAGTAACGAAAGTATTGAGTACTATGTTTGTTTTATTCAAAAAATTGATGCTTTTAGAAGATCTTTGTATATTTGCGAATCCTTACAAAAAAAGTAGAATTTTTTTCTAAATCCTGCAAAAGCTTTCGCTTCGCGAAAAATCTATGGAATTCTTTGATAATTTATAGAGTTCTCGAACGCCAAAATCTTTGCATGAAATTCAATTAGAAACAGCAAGATTTTTTGGCTTTTCGATATTGGAAAAATTAGCTTGTGTTCTGATGCGAAAAACGTTTGGACATCTCTGGACACAAAAAAACTTTTCCATCCGTCGCAAAAACTTTGAGAGGGGCAATGCCCCCCCCCCCCGGTAACTTTTTTCTGGTTACGCCACTAGGTGAGTTGTAATAGCACACCGTGATCGCGACTTCGACCTTGCTAAAGGGTCTCATCAGACAGTTTGAAAAGAAAATGTTGTTTTGGAATTGATTTTTATGATCATGATAGCAGAGGACAGAGTTTTATTGTTTTTGTGTGATTCATTTTGCAATGGAGTATGAAACGGGTTGCTGAATGGAAAGTGTGTGATTTAGACACACTTAGTGTCATATGTTTGTGTTGGTTAGTCTATCTTTGATTCTTTTTCTATAGGGGTGAATATGATGTTTATAATAATCATAGAAATGAGTTTTGAAGAACTGTGGTGGAATTTATCGTTTAGTATTTATCCTACAAATAACTATTCGAGACCACGGCTTTTATATACTGGAATGAAGGATGATGAATGTCATAGTAATCATCTAATGATTATATGAGAAATTTGTCTGTTAGTTTTGATGAGAAAGACGGTGATTGGTTAATGATTTGTTTTGTTTGGATTTCGGTTGTGTGCTGCAGGAATGAGATCGTTTTTTCGTAATAGATTAGAATTTTTTATGTGAATGTTAGCGTTAAATTGTAATAAATGAGAATCGTATTCTTGGAGTTATGTGATGAAATTTTTTCTTGGATTACATATTGTTGTTTGCTGTGTTTAAGGTATCGTCGTTTGGTTGTTGATTGCTATTGTTGTTTGATAATAGTTGTTGAGTATCATGGAGATGGATATTGTTGGTAATCGTGATTTGAATTTGTTTCGGTTGACGATCCGCGTTATGCTAAAAAACTAGTTATAAAGAAGAAATTTTATATTCGTTTTTGAGTAGTTGCATTGTTTTGTTTACAGTCGATTTTACTTACAAATATTGTTTTCAATGAATGGTTTTTGGTTTTAAGCTATTTCAGCAATTTGTGTTTGATTATTTGTCATTGAATTAAAATTTGATAATGAAAATCTACAATAAAAGAGTGATTTTAGATTTGTTTAGTTCATGACTGATTCTATGTAGCATGTCAGTTGCATTCAGAAATGGTCCTACCTATATGTTGAGAGAAAGACAGATAAAATAGGAAGCTTGTAAAAATTAAATTATTTAGAATAAATGAAAGTAAACACACATGTATAGGTCCTCAATGACACGAAACGTTTCAGAAGTTGTGTTTATTCTAATGAAGAAGTTGAACACATTTTACAAAATAAAAGTTGATTTGTAGATTTAATGTTATTTTAGTTCAATTTTGATTAGTTGGTGGATTGATAATGAGTACAGCTGTAAATATACATGTTTGATCTTCTTCGTGAGCCCATTGAAGCACTCGACAATGTAAATAGTGCCGATGAGGCTCACGCATATAGTCACATAGCATATCTTCGATTTTGTCGTATAATTCATCGGCTTCTTTCACTTCTGGACTTGTGGAACCCATTGAAATCGATGATCCCCAAGAGACCAAGGACGTTGATTGTGATGATATCACTCCATTATTGTTGTTGATATCAATAGATATTTGTTGTTGCTGTTGATTATTGATTTGGACTGTTAATGATGGAGTGAGTGAATTCCAAGATTGGTTTGAAAGATTGCGATTGTTCTTTGGTTCAATATTGTGATCAACCATTAATGAAAATGTTTGAATCTATTTGGTTTAGATATAGGAGTAAAATATTATTCTATACGTCAAAGAATTATGCTTACATTTTTGATTAAAATACTTTGAAATTTTGAGATTGTGTAATATTTGAAATGCTTCTATAAAAGAAATATGTGAAATCTACAATATAGATCAATATTATATTTTAGAAATAGTTTAAAAATGAAATATCTCTATATGAAAATTTAATGAAAAAATATTTCAAAACGTTTGACAATATAAGAACCAATATACAATAAATAACAATACAAGTTTCAGACTATTGTTAATCAAGTTTGGGGACGTCGACGTACTAATTCTTGAGTCAAATTTTCACTATGTTGATTTCCAACAATAAGTCTTGTATGAATAACTGGTGTATGTCGAAATATTTTATTCCATAAGTGATGAATATCTTTTTTATATGTTGAAAGTCGTTCCTCATGTGTGTAATGAATAATGAGATTGTTATTCCATTTCGATTCTTTTTCGAGTCGTTCTTTAATTAATAAATCATTCATTTCCTCTTTACAATTAGGGTCAATTATTTTTGCTAATCGTGAAGCCATTTGATATTCAGGAATACTTGGTTTGTATAATAATTGACGACGTATGGCAATATAATCATTTTCATTATGAATCATTGGTAAAATCGTTGATGTGACGATATAGTCATTGAAAAATTTTTTAAATCGACTATAAATAAATCTTGATGGGTAGCTATAATTAAAAATGAACTAGTGCAAGAGTCGGAATGAAATCTGAATAATTACCCATTATAGAGTAACATTAAATTGATTGAACGTCGTTCTTCATTAAATACTGATAAATTAGATGAATAACGAACTGCTCGTAGAAGTGCAGTATCAATAATATTTCGGAAAATATGTCGAGTATGATCAAATTGAAATGGTACAACATATGGTTCAGCTCCTTCTTTATGATAGACTGATGTGATCAATTCACCATTATTGTTCTCAATAAATACAGCCAGAAATGATACACTTTTGTCAATTTGACGAACTAATTTAATATTTGGATGGTAATGATTGGCTTCATCTAATATTTGATTAATTTTATCTAATGTTTCATTTGAAGTAAAGAAAATATCATCAATATATCTAAGAATAATATGAGATAAAATAAATACTTCTTAATTAATAAATGATATATACCGACCATAAATTCCATTAGATGCTTGCTGTCATTGAACAAATTTTTGTTCCCATTTCCACATGAAAATATTCGCTAATGTTAAAGTAAATGCTGAACCCATTGCATCACCAAGAATTTGTCGATAGAATTTCTTTTCATAGATAAAAACATTTTTTATAAGAACAATACGAGCTAACTTTCGAATAGCATCAATTAGAATGCCTTTCACTTTATGATAACCATGTTCGAGAAGAAATTCTGTAAGAATATTTAGTGATTCTTCTTGTGTTAACATTGTATATAAATCAGTGATATCAAATGTATATAAACAAGTAGTTGATTGAAAATAACCATTTGTAACATACGTTTGAAGACGACGAATCAAATCAACACCATCAATAATAGTTGTTGAACGAACATGTTTATCAAATAATGGACGAAGTAGTTCATCTAATAATTTTGAAATATCAGTTGTTGGCGTATTCATTGTTGAGACAATTGGTCTTAATGGTGTTCCTTCCTATTTCAGAAGAAAAGAGAATGTGAAAAGAGAGAAGTAGAAAAGGATATTATTCAAAAACTACCTTATGTGGTTTTGGAATAAAATATAAATAAGCTAATGCAACTTTGTGTCGTTTTGGCATCATTTTATTAAGTTGCCATGCTAGAATTTGTTTCTTTGACAGAAGAGTATTCAATAAGTGAACAACATTATCAAAAACTGTCCATAATGGATCATTTTCTAACTCAATATAAGCCTGTGTTTTTTGTCAATAAGCTTCAGCTTTTTTTTCATAATCTGTGATATGACCAATATGAAAAATACCACTTTTATCTGTAACACGAAGTATATAGTTTTCTTTTTTTAAACGATGTTGAATTGATTTGGTTAATTTCAATTCTTTTCGAGCACGATATATCTGAAGATAAGATAATGGAGCTATATATTTTTCATATAAATATGTTGCAAGTTGTTCAGAAAATTGTTTAATAATTATTGATGTATTTGATATATAATGAACACGTACAAGATAAGGTATAATAACATCTAGAACGCTATTGTATTCTTTTTCGATTTGTTTTTCTTTATATTTATAAGACTTCAAATAGGTTTGATTTGGTATGATATAATTTGGACCTTAATATAAAAAAATATTAAAGAAGTTTTGTTAGTTTTCCTTCTGACTTACCATTATGAGAAAGAAAATCTAATTGAACACGATTTAATGAAACTTTTGGTAGGTCAACAATAATTTGTGGATAAACATTAATTATTTTCTTTTTTGATAATGAATCATGACGATACTGACGCATCAATTTGACATGAAGACAAGATTCTTTATAACGAATTTGACGTATAAGTCCATTTGTATAATTATTTACATATAATGTTAGACAATACATTAATATACAAGTAACGCTCGTCTTTATGACTCGCTTAACCCTCGACTGAATTCTATTTAACATTATCTCTTACTGGTCGCTAGATTCTGCTCTGTTAACTATACTGGATACATGTGCACGTATACACAGATTGCTAGTGACGACTGTTCTATAAGATCCAATCTTTAAACTTTTTGTTATGGCTTTCTTATGGCAATGTAAAGCACAGTTCGTAGTCGATCATCGTTACCCCTGCTCCGCTTCACTCTTAACTTCTCGGTTTTTTATATGATGTCAGCATAGACCAACGTAACACCTCATTTTCTTGCTCAAAAAATCGTTTACAGGTAATATAAAAACTAAAGTAAATTTAAGAAACTAGCGACTAGTCATTCGTCGACGCCTTTACGGAGCGCCACTCACGACTAGCTGTTTTCATGTTGAAATCTATTTTCATATGAGTTCACTGTCTTGTGTTCCAAACCACACTCATTGACGTTCCACTAACTCAAAAGATTTACAAGATCCGAAACGGAAAAAGCCTCTATAGGAAATTTGAAGAAAAACAAGTAAAGGCACAAAAATCTACAAGTAACGCTCGTCTTTAGACTCGCTCAGCTCTTTCTCGTAGAAATATTGATTTCAGATGTCACATTTTTAATGCATTATTATGTATATAAGTTTATTTCCAGCATAGATTAGATATTTTCACAAAAGCAACAATAGATATTTATACCAAATGTTAAATAAAGCATTAGATATTTTGAAGAAATATCAATACAGTTAGGAAGATTGTGGATGATTACATCAAAAAACGAAATCAAGAAAACACGATAGGCAATATCTGATGCAATGAGAGAAAAGAAACAGTTACTATAATAATTAAGATAAATGTAAAGAAAGAGGTAAAGAAAATGAACATACATGAGTAATTATTTTAAAGTAATTTCAAATTATGTTACGTTTTATATGCTTGCAATAACACTAGACTTTTAGCAAAGTATCGATTTACACATGTTCAAAAAATGAAAGAGGTACACTCTCGTTTTGTCTTTTTGTCAAGTTCATCTAAACGTTTCAGTTCAGCGTCTTGCACAGAAGAAGGTTGAACTTGTAGAACCTTCATGTCGAAAGGTCGAAGGATAACTATATCATCCCCTTTCTTCACTCTGCTGAGTGGTACATATATCGATGCTACTTGCAGTGTTCCAGGCGGAACTTGAAGATCGACTACGATTTTGTTCATTGTGAGTCCTTGCGCCTTGTATGTAGTTATAGCAAAGGCAGGTACAATTGGTAGTTGCGTTCTTGTAACTTGAATGACTTGTGGAATTTTTCTCCCACTTTGCACTCAATCGAGTAGATACCCGAAGAGTTGCTTTATAGGAACAGTGAATCGCTTTTTGATTAATGGAATGGGAATCAGTTTAGGACGAAGACCATCAAGATTTGTATCCACTTGTGATGTATTAATTTCCACGAGTGCATACAATGGTTTTCGTATGTATATTGTATTGAAGGGAAATACTTCGCTTTTTATCTTGAAATCGCTCGGATTCTCCTGATCATCGTATATGAGCTTTCGAAAAATTCCTTGAGTACCATTTGAAAGCCCTAGTTCACAGGCAATGTTATCGGTGAGAAGCACAGGCATGTTTGGTACCAAGGGTAAAAGACCGGGAAGAAGTTTAGTCTTGTTGTCAGGTATATGGACGTTAGTTCAAAATTCGTTTATGAAAATTAATTACTAATACTTACGTCACCAAACATTAAACACAATATTTTATTCATCATACTTATACACTTGACTATAGCCGGTATCATACGGTTACACATTTTTTTCCGAAAATCGACACCCTTTCTTTCAAGAAACTATTTTTTTAATTCTCCAGAAACTAACACTAAATTCGGGTTTCTCGACCACGAAAATCCTACGTTCGTCCCTTGCGAAAAAAGAATTTTTTGTAAAAAAATGGTCCTTTGTCTAAAAAAATACTTTTTTTAAATACATTTTACAAAAATAACATCAGATTCGAGTTCCGCGACCCGAAAACCCTTTGGTCAATTTTTATAAAAAAAAATTTTTTTTCTTAAAAAAGTGCTACCTTGTCTGAAAAATTTTTTTTTTATGAAAAATTTTAAAAAACTAACATCAGGTTCGAAGTCTCCGCATCGAAAGACCTCTAGAAATGTCTTTTTCGAAAAATTGGTTTTCGATGTTTTTTTGACCCTGTGGACAGACAAGCAAGCAAGCAAACAATCAATCAGACTATTTATGTTTACTGGATTCTTCTCTACGAGAAAGAGAATGATAATCAGCAATGGTGTTCATCACCCACCACGATGAAATCATCATATCGCGAAAAAACACCTATTTTCAATGAAAAATACCAAACCTCACCAATTCCTAACATCAATTGATCAATGCTGACACCATAACAATCAGCAATGGTGTTCATCACCCACCACGATGAAACCATCATTTCGTGAAAAAACACCTGTTTTCGATGGAAAATACCAAACCTCACCAATTCCTAACATCAATTGATCAATGCTGATACCACATAATCACCGAACAGACTTCAGATTCGAAGTCCCCGCATCGAAAGACTTCTGGAAATGTCTTTTCCGAAAAATCGATTTTCGATGTTTTTTTGACCCTGCGGACACACAAGCAAGCAAGCAAGCAAACAAACAATTTATGCTCCTAAGACTCTTCTCTACGAGAAAGAGAATAAATAAGTGGACCATGACTAAGTTTATGAAGCATCGCTGCGAAATCTTAATTATTTTTTTGTTGCAAATAACGAATATTTTAGTTGCATGAGTTTCTCAAAATCTGATTCAAGGAGGAATGAAATCACAAAATATTGATCGCCTTAAAGCTTAGATTCTCAAAATCAGATTGGATGAAAGATAGATTTTGGGAAGCATTTTATTAACTGAAATTTTAAACAGATAGAGTCTGACTGGTCAAAAGTTCGATGTAAAAAGTTTACCACTGGCTGAGTTCACAGACTCAATAATCTAATTGAACGGAAGCCGTATAGTGCAAATAACTGAGCCGTGATCTTTAAGCTGATGTTCTTTTGACTCGGTAACAAGCAAGCTTATTTTAATTTGCGCAACCCTCCCTTCGTCGAGGAATTATACCAGTGTTCGTTTCTACACTTTTGTTACTATTCACTTAAAAAGATATCGCATTTTAAAAGTGGAAAACGAAAAAAATGTTCTTATAATTACAAGTAACGCGAACCCTACGAATTCGCTGATCCTTTTCTGAAAGAAAATTCGATGTGATTATCATTGAAAACAATTTTCATATGGGTTATCTTATATCTCAGTCTCCTTGATTGCATGAAAGCTACAAAACAAAACATCTACTCAAGCGGTGATCGTTTTATAGAAACACCCCTATATAGATTCATATGTAAACGACAAGCAAACCTCAAGTTCGAGTTTTTCGCCTTCGATTGAGTTTGATCAAACCTAATACATATATCTGACCATATTCAATAGTTTGGGATGTCATATTTTCAAATCCTGAACTCTGACTTGTTTGAACAAAACGAAGAGACAAACATTCATATTTTTTAAGCGCAATATTTATCGGTATACAACTGTTTCTTTAAGAAAACGGAATTAGATACGATTTAGATGCTTCAGTTTGTTGATCAAGTTCAGTAGCATGACCAGGTGGTGATCACTCCAAACCACAATTCTACGAAGATAATATCTTTTTCCAAACTAAAAAATCTCGGACAGCTTCTTAACGTTTTAGGGTGACATGACTACATATATATTTCTGCTTATACTACAATAGGCAAATAACACAATATTAGTATTCACAATTCCTTTACTGGATACGCTCTATTACATAAAATGTGTAATAAAAAATTATTTTTCCTCATCAATCGAGTTATTTGAGAATCTATTAAGGTGCTCCAAATCTCACTTATTACACTTATGATAAACTTTTTACATCAACGAATAGCCGTTTCCATATTTAATACCGCTACATCCTTCACTATTAGTTTATATTTGAACCGCATAGATGCATCTCGTTTGAATTCCTCTCAAAAAGTTGCTGAACATTTGTTAGTACATTCATTAAGGAACTAAAAAAGAGAAACTATTCAAAAACTGCTACCAGTAGAGTACACTACATTGTGGTCTAAGAAAAATCTTCGCCTAGTTTGAATGTTATTTCAAGGTTGATGTCTACTTAGATCTGACCAAAAGTTCTGGCAACATTAAATAAAAATATAAAGATGTGGAGATATTTTTAATTTTCTTTTATCAAATGTTGAGGATAGTTGCCATGATTATTTATACCAAGTCCGGTTCTTTCTAGCAATTTGTAAAAGGTTTCTTTGAAGTCTTTTTCGAAAAAAATGTTAGGTACCTTGGATACCGCATGAACGAATCATATTTGATTTCTTTTAGAAATTTAGTGAAATTTTGTTCGATTATGTCAATTGCGTTCTAGCATTACTAGTGATGGGATATGGATTTATTTTATATGGGTTACTCATAAGTCATCTGATACTAGCTGGCAAATTGAAGATGCATCGTCAAAGGCTATTGTTCATGAAGACAAATTTTAACCAAAACTTCGTTTGGTGTATTCTTTAAATCAAATAATCCTGTTTTTATACATAGTGTAGATAAAGGCAAGACTGTAGGTCACAAATATTATATTGATAATTGTCCGAAGCCTTTTATTAGTGAAATATCGAAACAAACAGAGATATCAACTTCAAAATGTAGAAAATTGCTTGACAATCATCGTTGAATTCATACTCATCCAATGTTATTAACTACATGATAAAGGAAGGCGTCAGTATAATCTTACATCTATCATATTCGTCAGGCCCGATACTATGTAATTTTTGGCAAAAAAATTCTATCGAACGTAGTTTAACTGATTAAATAAACGAGACATGATAAGTCCATGCAGTATCCAAAGTACCTAAGACTTTTTTCGAAAAAGACTTCAAAAAACCTTTTAACAAGTTGTTAGAATGGATCGAACTTGGTAAAAATAATCATGGCAACTATCCTCAATATTCGATAAAATAAAATTAAAAATATCTCCAAATCTTTATATTTTCATTTAATGTTGCCAGAACTTTTGGTCAAGCCTAAGTAGAGCGTGTTTCACTCTATTGTTCTATGCTATTTGGTCACTATTAAACTGTTATTATAATAATAAAATTTCCATAAAATCTGTTTTTGTCGCATATACGCTGGTAGCATGAACATAAATGCTTGTGAGTATTTTTGGAATAACTTTTGATGGTAACAAGATAGAGAACTGCGGTTTTCGCCGTTGGAAAGAGAAGATGAAGACGCATCAAGCTATGTATTACTGATTTTTCTAACCTGATTTTTGTAAGGTTTTAGTTCACCTTTTAAAAAGCAAATCTATTCCATGAGTTGTTTACAGTAAATTTTCAATAATCGAGTTCACATTCTAACCGTTAATCGAAGATCTACAAACTGCGAAAGACTCAGCTCTTTAAATTTAATTATTTATGGATAATACCTATTTTAGACGAACCTCTACTAGGATATTCTATCAAATTTTTTGATTTTTCTTTTTTCCATGAAACAAGCGTTTTTCCAACGGTTAGAAAATTGAATAAAAAAACCGTCAGAAATCATGTTAGAAAAATCGATAATATATGGTTCGATGCGTCTTCATCTCTTCTTTCCAACGGCGAAAACCGCAGTTCTCTATCTTGTTTCTATGAAAAGTTATTCCAAAAATACACACGAGGTTTCATGCTACCAGCACATATGCGACAGAAACCGATCTTATCGAAATTTTATTATTATGATAACAGTTTCATATTGATCAAATAGTATAGAAAAATAGAGTGAAACACGCTCTATCTATTAGTAAAAAAAGAAAACTTCTCCAAGCCTTCTATACGAGAATAAGGTATCAGGCTCACTACTTTTGGTATGACCTAAGTAAGTATATTGCGAACAAATTCTAGATATATGTCATTGTAGAAAGAGTTTGAATACCAGTATGGTTTTCAATGTTATATCTATAGTATCATTATCATTTCTCTTAACGGTATTTTTGTTTGTATAATCAAGGTTTAGGTCACTAAACGGTTCTTTCGTAGAATAAATTTATTTCTGATGTTTTGCTTATATTAGATTTTGATATTTGTAGAATGATTCGAAGGAAATCAATGGTTCTCAATCAAACTCAGCTGCTCTGGTTTTGGCAAATTTTATAGAAGTGAATAAAGATCAAAACCAATATTTATGCTGTTTTTGTCAACAAGTAAGTTTTTTTCTTCAACATCAAATGATAAACCACTGGGGCAATCCAATTGATTTAATTCTTTTCCTTGTCTATTTCCACCAACAACAATTTTCCCTTAATTTTCATTTAATTTCCGTTGAACGATTCGATGATTTCCATAGTCCCCAATAAAAATTCCAGAAAGCTCACAGAGCTCACTTAGTCCTCTTCCCATTTATTTCTTCCTGCGACAATTTTTCCACTTTGATTCCATTTATTGAATTTGAATTCTTTGAAAAAAAGAATTGTTCCCATATAAAATTTGTTTAAAATGAGATTTCCACTTACTCATATTCTTTTGAACTCGTTTGATTTGTAAATCGTTCATTGCCGATGGTAAAGGTTGTTCATCTTCATCATCGATTTCAATTAAATGAATAAGATAAGAATTATCTAATTGTTCCAACGGATCATTTTTAACTTTTAGTTGTGTGGTTGAGAGTGTGATTGGTATCTTCAACATATTCACTATTTTGTACGGAATAATTATCTTTTTTAATGTTTATATGTTAACATAAAACAAAGGTTAACCTTAACAACGACATAGGCAAAACGAAATACTCTTATAACATCCACATTTAAAGGGCGCAAGAAAATGAAATATCACGGAATATAGATCATATAAATGTCCAAAGAAGAATAAATTAAATGGTAAAACAAAAAGTAACTGCATTCATTCCTTCGTTTTCTTCACCTCAAGTATACATACATTTCTTCGCAGCATTATCTTTATTACTTTTTGAATAAGCAATGTTTGTCAGTATTTTATAAATACTAACAGAATGTCGATTATAATCGATACACGTATAAATAAACAGTTTATACGTTTTAAGAAAATAATTTTATATCAAGAAATGTTAATTATCAATACCACTCAACAAATGTATATTATGACTACGATGTAAACTGAGTTACATTCCTTCTTGAGAATAAGGTTGCAGTTGTCCGTAACGGGTAGTTAAACATACTAGTCACTAACACACTCATCCAATTTATGTGTACACCCTTAAAATTATGAAATTTCCTCAAATATGTGTTTGCGCGTACGAGTATATTCTATACGTCATATCTTTGCAGATGTTTACTTTATGTAAATTGTTATTTGTTGTCATTTTTACAACTGTATTCAATTGTCTTTCTGGTACTTATCCACCGTCTTACTGTATTCGTCTTGATACGGATGTTAAAAATGCTAATGGTTCCTCAATAATCATAAACGTTACTCAAAATTGGGCGCCAATTGGAGCAAACCATTTATTTGATATAATTAACTCTCAGTTTTATGCTGTTCCTTCAGCTTTTTTTCGTGTTGTTCCTAAATTTGTCGTGCAATTTGGAATCAGTGGGGATCCAGTACAAAATACCATCTGGAATAAAACTATTCTTGATGGTAACTATTCATGTTATACTTTTCTTGTTTTAATATTTATTTTTGTTAGATCCTGTACTTATGTCTAATATTGTTGGTACTGTATCGTATGCTACTGATGGACCTAATACGCGTACAACACAATTATTTATTAATTATCGCAATAATAGCCGTCTAGATTTACGCGGTTTTGCACCTATAGGTAAGATCATCATGCAAATGAATGATCAACGTATTCAATATTTTTATTTTATCAAGACCTATAAGACTCTATCATGTTATCACTTTGTATGTAGAAGTCGTCATTGTTCAGGAACTCATTGGCTTTTGTAGATAGTTTTGTAGAGTATCATACTTTCGAGTAGATTTTAATAATCGTTTGTATCATTTAGTGCCAGTCTTTCTTTTATTCGAATGTTAATTTTATGAATAACAATATTATTGTTTATCTTTGTAGGAGTTGTCACCACTGGTTTAGACGTCGCAAATACTATTTTTAACCCAACTCCAGGTAAAAAGCTTAGTTTTTAAACTATTTCAGATCGATGAATATTCAAATATCTAATTATTTTTGTTTCTTCATTACACATGTTATTTTACAGAATGTAATTAACTAAGAATTAATATTTAAGTGAGAATAAATGACTAATCGTAAGAGCACATACGAAGAAAAACTGTAGTGTTTGTTTTTTTAAGTAAAAATAAAAATAAATGAAATATTTTTGGTAGAACAATCAATTGGGTCGTATATTGTTTATTTTTTTTTGAATCAATAGGTAACAGTGCTGGTGTTGACCAAGATGCATATTCGACTGAAGGAAATGTTTGGATACTTGCCAATTATTCACAAATAAATTTTATTAAAAAAGTTTCCATTACTTATAATTGTCCTCGTTCGTACCAATCTAAAATACAAGTTACTTCGTCATTTGTTTTATTTTTTATATTTATTTTTCTTTTTTTAAGTCAATATAATTAGAAAGAATAAATAAAATATGATAATTATGAGATGATTCATGATATCATCAAGGAAGGTGCAGGTAAGGGTTGATTTCTTAGCAAAAGAAGAACATCTAACCGACACTACAGTCACACTCTTGTCTTTAATAGTTTGAGTTTTTATTGATAATGTTTTCTTGTATAGTTTATTCATTATTATGAAAAGAAAAATTGTGTTTTGCAGTAACACTTTTTCTCTTAAGATGCTGTCGAAAAAATTTTTGTGTTGTCATTTTAATTATATCTTTAATGGATAATGATACATGTTCATATGCATCTGAATAACTGTATGGCTTAGAACGAAAACGATTCAGTCAATAGATTATAAAATACAAAATAAACGCATTGAAATTAACTTCAGTGTAATATGTTTATGAAATATATTATTTCTACACAATTCAGTCTTATCAATATCTCGGTCGAGTTCGAAAATGAAAATGATCCCTCAATAGATGACTGAGTTATCGAAAAAATTCTCACTATAAATTATTGAAAACATAAATCGATTTACTTTTTAACACTAATTCTGAATTTGTTATTAGTATTGATCCAAACGTCTATATTCTAATTAAATCTAGTGATATAAATCAATGTTATGAATCAGTTATTCTTACAATATATCAATCATTGGTAAATATAATGCGTCATATATTTATTCATTCAAAATGACGCACATGGACATCTTGCTTCTCTTTTCCTGTCCGTTTGGTTGACAGTATCGTCCAATTGCGTCCATGACAAAACCTGTTTCACTCTTTGTTTTGTTTTTTCGAAGGAAAATAATGAAAGAAAGCTTAGAAATGTTTTGAATTGCTTTCTTGCATCAGCAATAGGCACGATATAAAAAGTCATGCACAATCACTATTTCTCTTCGGTTAGTGGTGCAATTGGGAGCGCACTCGATTAACGTTTGAGAGATTATCGGTTCGAATCCGATCTGTTCCTCCAGCTTTCTTCGTGATTTTCTGAAGAAGAGAACGTTCTTGGGTCAGTATGATATGTGTAATTGCCACCAGTTATTGTGTATTTGATTTTGTCATACATTAGTATATTGATTATGAATGACAACATACACAATTGGTGGGAGATATTAAAACTTAATCGACGATAATTACGGTAGAAGATCAACAGAATGTGTAAGGATGAGGATGAGAGTATTTTCTTTTAACTCTCACCCTCACCTTCACCTGTTTTTCGAATGATCTCCATGCATTTTTCTTCTCATTGATCATTCATGAGTTTTTCTAATTGTTCGTTCAACATTTGTCGATGTTCTTGTAAGTGTGATGTACAGAATTTTTTCGGGCTTCTACGACAGTTGAACGTATTCTTTTCTTGTTAACATGACGAACAGATACCTTTATGGGTTGACGTCTTTATTAGATCGAATGCTTTGAATAAGAAAAAATAAAGATTTGTGTCACGTGTATTGTTATAAGATTATAAGAGTTCTATGAGGTATTAAATTATCTGCCATTGTTTTAGGTACATAATTTTTAAAGAAGAAATGTAATTATAGTCATAGTGTTTTCGTTTGTGACAGTCTATTTCTTTCGGCATGATATCGCATCTATAATAATAAAGAGAGGACAATGTTGTATAGGAGAAATATGGATATACATCAACCGTTTTATCATTCGATACTTACATCGATAAAGAAAAAAAACAATTAATGATAATATTTTTTCACAGTGACGTATTTAAATTTTATCAAACAAAGGATTAAACGAACAAACTGAAAGTGACTCCTATAAAAACTAAAGAAAATGTTTGAAATCACCACAAAATTTTATCGAAAAAACAACTTACGTATGTTTTATTTTCGTTTTTATCTGTTTTCTTTTAATAAATAACTTGTTTAGATATGAATAAAACATTCATTTTATTTCTTTTTATCATGATTACTTTTATCTGTTTGACAAAATCAGTCAATGGAGCTACCTGTAGTTGCACATGTTGCATAGGAAGTAACTGTAAAGCAACATATCGTGGTGATATTCAAGTTCCATTTTGTTTCGTACAACGATGTGCGGAAAAATGCGGTGAAAAATATAGCGAATGTTCACTCTCTGGCAGTTTTGGCCATATTGGTGCACAATGCGAATCATAAATCATAATGATACTATTTTGATTCCCATATTTTTTTTTGGAATTTTAAGTTCTAAATAATAAATGATTCATCTCTCATAAGAGAAATTCTAAATGTCAATATGAAAACCCTGTAGTTAATTGTATGAGCTATGAATCAGTAACGATTTACTTTATGTGATTATTTATCATAAAAATCTTTGATCAATACGTTGACGGTTGTTTAGAAAAGGATGTGTTTGAATAAGAAAAAAAAATTCTCATGGAATTTCTCAGTACTGAAATAGTATATAAGTACCCATATTCACTTTTTCAGTCGATATGAAACTGAGAGAATGTGAAAATAAAAATAGCATATGTTATAAATCCTTGGTTATTTGATATCTACACCGCTAAATTAAAAAAACAATTAATGATGATATTGTCCGAAAATGACGCTTTTAAGTTCTATCAAATAAAGAATTATGAATAAGTCTTATAAAAACCCAATCATATCTATGAAAAAAAGCACAAACCTTTTATTTGGAAGCAACCGATGTATGTTTTATTTTGTCTTTTTTGTTGTTTTCTTTCAATGAACGACTTGTTTAGAGATGAATCGAATAATTGTTTTCTTTCTATTTATCATGGCTACTTTTATTTGTTTGACAAAATCAGCCTATGAAACTACATGTAGTTGCACATGTTGTACGGGAACTAATTGTAAACCAACATTTCAAGGTGAATTTACTCTAGATGACGATGATGACATTGGACGATGTATGTTTTTGTGTGCTTTCAATTACGGACCATGTTCACTCTATATAGGTGATGGGAATGTAAATGCACGATGTTACAGACGGAAATCTTGATAATGCAATTTGAATTGCAATATTTTTTGGAAATTTTAATTTCTTAATAATAAATATGATTTTATTATTCACATATTGAACTTTGATGTAAGACTTCGCGATGATGTAAAGAGTAATTCAACCGTCTAGAAAAATGCTCCTCTTTCAATATATCATATACAGAGTTCATCATAACTGAGAATACTACCAAAGACAATAAGAACTCCACCTATCGTATTTATTTGCTTTTCAACATGTGACATATCATTTGACTCTCCAGCTGCATTTATTTATAAGTTTGTCACTATATGGCATGATAATATAAAATGTGAGTAAAATAAAAATAAAACTACAGAATATGTTTCGAAATGATCATATGAAGATTCATTGTGCGACAACTATGAACAATTATCGACAATATAAATATTTATCGTAGATGAATTCATTTCATTGTCCTGTTCATCATCCCACAGTTGCGGATCATTGCAGTCACGATACTCTATATTATAATGTTGAGTGTCTGTCTGTTACCGGGTCAAAAAAACATTTATATTAAAAAACATCTATATCTAGACGAAAAAGCGTTAGAATTTGAATTCGTCTAGACGAAAAACCGTTAGCGTCAAAATCTTTCAAAAAATTATCTATATTAGATTGTATATTATAATGTTCAGTGTGTGCCTGTCTGCTACCGGGTCAAAAAAACATGGTTTTGGATTGATCAGAGGGGTCAAAAAGCATGATTATAGGTTGAGCTCTCGAGCAAAAAATAGGCTTGGCTATCTTCGTCCATATAATAATGTTAAGTGTCTTTGTGTGTGCTACCAGGTTAAAGGAGCAGGAGGGATGGTAGAGACGGGATCAAAAGAGCATATGATTGTTTGCAAAGAAATTTTTTATATTTGTTAGCTTTAAATAAATTGAATATCATGCAATAACCTTTCTTTCAGAACAGAGATAGAATTCTAAAAGCGTCTCTAAGAATTCTCTCGCCATCAGAAAAGATTTTCTTCAGTTTTTTCTTTTATTTTGCCCGATTATGCAGGGTGGATGATGTTTCGTTCCACCCTTTACGAACATCAGACAGCATGGCCGGGTATTCAGGGTGAGATTTTTTTTTGATGAATTTTCTCAGGAGTTCGTAAAAAATAGTTTTTTTAAAGGCTTATAACGGGGGGGGTCGAAAATGAATTTTATTTTTGAAAATTATTGAGGATGTTCGAAATTACTGCTGTACAGAAGAACGTAACAGAAAAAGTAAGATACGTAAGTCTGGAGAACCGATTCAAAGTTCAGTTTAGAATTTTTTTTGCTGTGTCTGATGTAGTCATGAAGACCGTAACGACCAACATTGAATGTCGCTTGCAGATATGAGTTAACAATCACAGGAAATTCGTAAATGAATATATCAGGTGATTGTTACGAACATAATGACTTTTCTTTCGATTTTTCTTTTCGACTATAATAATCTGAAGATCAGCATATTACTTAAAATTTTCTTGACAATGCGTACACTTTAACTAATTCACGAACATCCTGTTGTTTTCATTTCGATCACCTTGTAATTTCGTTACAACCTTCCTGTATTGGTTAGTACGGACTCCTGCACTTGCTCATATCGATCTCTAATCAAAGTTTCTATTTGGTCCCTTAGGAATGATGGTAAATGCTATTTTCGATCTTCCGAACATATTCCATCACGGACATTCAGCTTATTTGATTCAATTTTGTCGTTCCGATATCCGTGACGAAATTTTTGAATCATTTTTTTTTGCCAGAAGTTCGGAATGACGAGGTGGTACGAAACGTCATTTTCCCATTATGTGACACTCGGAAGTGTTTACATATTAGAAAGAGAAAAGAATAAGATTTAAGCAATAAGTAGATCATTAATGCGTGGTATTTCTTAGAGAAACAAGCACGGATACGGTATTCATTTGCCAGCACACACTTTTAAGAGTACTAGGGAAATAGATGAAGTGAATATGTATACACAATGTAAAATGAAATATAAAACTGAGAGAATAGGAAAAAAGAAAGAACGAAAGAAAAGAGAAAAAAACCGTTCTTCACATAGTGAAAGCGGCCGTGCAGTATGCACGGGTTTCCACTAGTAAAGTTATATTGTATAAGCAAAACATATCATAAAATCTTGCTCACTTATGGACTTTACGTTAGAAAAAAAATGATTTAAATTTATTATGAAATATAGTAGTAGGCTTACATACTGATTCTAATTGCTTTCAAATATCTACAGCCATAGTATCTTGAGATAAATCATCACTACACAGACTAACATAGATTTAATATAACTAAAGGAATCAGAATATCTCATTGTAAAAATATTAAGTATTCTTATTTCTCAATTATATATGTTAGTTTTTAGAACAAAGACATAAACACATTAATTTAACGTAACAAAAAAGCTGATTTTTATACTTTGTTACATCTGCTTTGAATGTTTTTTTTTACTCATGAAGATTTAATGTCCTGTTAACGAATGAGATGCCTAAAAACAAGATGAATAGCTAAAAATAGATTAGAGTCAATATCACCAATATAAAAACAGCAGAAAACTGCTGTGAAGGTTCGAAAGTCTTCATTGCAGGTACAATAACATTTAGTTATCGATGATTAGCATGAGTTCATCAAGACAGACAATTGTGATGAGTCTTGATTAACTACTACCAAATCCAGTTTTTCATTATTATTAAGAATTCCAGATGCCAGTGATACCGGATGATTACCAGCCCCATAGTGATATGGACTCTGAAAGGTTCCATTTCCATTACCAAGCAACACACTGACCATATTAGCGAGATAATTAGCTATAGCTAGATCTAATTTCATGTCGCTATTGAAATCACCCGATACTACAAAAAAAGGATATTGACCACTCTTATAATCTTTTTGAGTTTGAAAGATTCCATTTCCATTACCAAGTAACACGCTGACGGTATGGTCTCCTTCGTTTGTCACTGCCAGATCCAATTGTTGATCATTATTAAAGTCGCCTAATGTTAAACATGATGGACTCCTACCAGTTGAATACCAATTTTGTTTTCGAAAGGTACCATCTCCATTGCCAAGCAACAAGATAATATTATTATCCTTATAGTTTGCTACAACCAGATCAAGTTGAGTATCATTGTTGAAGTGACCCGTTATCAAAGACCCAGGGTTCTTGCCAGTCGTAAATTTGAATACAATGTAAAACATTCCGCTTCCATATCCTAATAACACACTAACAGTATTTTCACCTAGGGGTGGGAGATTTACTTTACTTTGTAGTTACGTAACTAAAGTAAAGTAACTACAATAGTTACTTCGTTACTTGTAAATAGTAACTACATATTTACGTAGTTACTT
>JAJEKB010021002.1:42872-64618 GCA_022393335.1 Macrotrachela quadricornifera | reverse complement strand
AAGTAACTACGTAAATATGTAGTTACTATTTACAAGTAACGAAGTAAATAAGTAGTTACGTAGTTACTAGTAAAGTAAAGGTAAAGTCCCACCCCTATTTTCACCAGAGTTTGTAAGAGCCAAATCAATTTTTCTATCATTATTAAAGTCACCTAATATTACAGATGCTGGATTAGCGCCAGTATAATACTTCTTTTGAGTTTGAAACGTTCCATCTCCATAGCCAAGGAGTATGCTAACAGTGTATTCACCAGAGTTAGCCACTGCCAGATCTACTTTGCCATCATCGTTAAAATCACCTGATATGACATTTCTTGGATACAAGCCAGTCGCAAAGTTGTTTTCAGTATGTAATACTCCGTTTCCATCTCCATAGAACACATTTACCGTATTTTGAATGGCGTTAGACACTACAAGATCGAGTTGCTGGTCATTGTTGAAATCAGCTAATGTCATTGAATACGAATCCTCACCAACCACATATTTATATGAAATTGAAAAAGTTCCATTACCATCCCCAAAAAATATGTTGACGGCATTGTCTGCCGCGTTAGTCACTATAAGATCTAATTTTTTATCATTGTTGAAATCATGTGATATCACACAAGTTGGAAATTTGCCAGTCGTATATTTAGACCTTTTTTGAAAGGTTCCATTTCCATTTCCAAGCAGCACACTAATAGAGTCATCGTTTGGATTCGTTACAACTAAATCCAGTTGTGTATCATTGTTGAAATCGTCAGAAATGATAAAGGATGGTTTTTCATTAATAGGAAATCTGTTTTGAGGTTGAAATGTTCCGTCACCATTACCAAGCAGCAGACTAACAGTATTCTCACCATTATTAGCCACTATCAAATCCAACATTTTATCATTGTTGAAGTCACCGAATGTCACAGAGGTTGGATAGATACCAGTTGCACACTTATCTTTGGTTTGAAATGTGCCATTGCTGTTACCAAGGAAGATACTAACAGTGTTGTCACCTCGATTGAGTACAATTAGATCCAATTGTTTATCATTATTGAAGTCAGCTGATATTACAAAAGATGAATTGAGACCAGCCGTATATTTTACTTGAGCCTGAAAAGTTCCATCCAATCTGCCCAATAATATACTCACAGTATTTTCATATCTGTTGGCAATTGCCAGATCTATGTTTTTGTCATTGTTGAAGTCGCCTGATGTAACAGAATTTGGAAATATTCCAGTTTCGTACATGTAGTGAGTTTGAAATGTTCCATTCCTATTGCTAAGTAATACACTAATAGTATTTTCATTGGTGTTTACAACTACTAGATCTGGTTTGCTATCATTATTATAGTCTCCTGACGTTATGGATCCTGGTCCCCTACCAGTTGCACGTCTATATTGAGTTTGAAACATGCCATTTCCATCTCCAAGAAGCATACTGATGGTGTTTTCATTTAAATTGGCTACTGCCAAATCTATTTTTTTATCATTGTTAAAGTCGCCTGATGTAAGAGACCAAGAGCCATTGCCAACTGTAAACATATATTGTGGTTTAAAAGTTCCATTCCCATTACCAAGCAGAATCGTAACTGCATTACCATATCCATTAGCAACTGCTAGATCGATATTTTTGTCATTATTGAAATCATCTAATACTATAGCTAACGGTACTAAGCCAGTGGCATATTTATACTGAGTCTGAAACGTTCCATTTCTATTGCCAAGTAATATGCTGATAGTATTTTCACCACCGTTAGTTACAACCAAATCCAATATTTTATCATTGTTAAAGTCATATGAAATAATGTAATATGGATAAACATCAGTTGCATACGTATTTTGAGTCTGAAACGTTCCATTACCATTACCAAGCAATATGCTGATGGTATTATCCTTGTTGTTTGCCACTGCTAAATCTATATTGCCATCTATATTAAAATCGCCTGATGTGATAACTGTTGGAAATCGGCCAGTTGCATACATGTCTTGGTGAGAAAACTTACCATCACCATGACCAAGAAATAAACTGACAGTATTATCTTTCTGATTGATAACTACTAGATCTAATTCTTTATCATTGTTGAAGTCATCTGCTATTGTATAATCAGGTCCATTACCAGTTGCGTAATTGTACTGATTTTGAAAGGTTCCATCTCCATTGCCGAGTAACACATTGATTTGATTTTGGACATAATTTGTCACTATCAAATCAAGTTGATTATCATGGTTGAAGTCAGCTGACATCACAAACCAGGAACCGGTACCAGTTACATATGTTCGAGTCTGATAGGTTCCATTTCCGTTGTTGAGAAGTACACTGATACCGCTGTCGAGACGGTTAACTACTATCAAATCAAGGTTACTGTCATTGTCGAAATCACCAGAAATCACAGGACATGGAGAGTTGCCAGTCGCATATTTGTATGGAGCTTGAAACATTCCGTTGCCATCACCAAGCAAAATGCTGATTCCATTATCACCTAGATTAGCCACTGCCAGATCTAGTACTTTATCATTGTTAAAATAGTTCAATGTGACAGAGGTAGGATTGAAGCCAGCTAGAAAGGTCTTTGGAGCTGTATAAAGATTCGTGCACAGAAGATCTAAATCGAGAAGAAATTAAATAATATATTTCATTACTCAAATTAATGTCAAAATATGATCTCCTATTTCTATGTGGAAGCATTATAGAATTTAATTGCATGAAGAATTCTGCAATTTTCACTCGCGTTCAACTTATTTTGAAAAATAACTCATCATATTTCCAATTATCATTAATTATTCGTGATTTTTTATCAATGTTATAGTAATTACTAGCTCTACTACATATAAATACATGTCAATTTTTTTCCCGCTGTCTTTGATAATAATAAATGTTTTATATAGAAAGCTTTAGTAATTATAAGTTGAGATTTATTAACAATCCACAGTCTATTTCAGGGTTGAATGGTCGCGAACATTTTTTAAATAACTTTCAATTCGCAAAGGTTCTTAAGTTCAAAGTTATCCTAATGAAAAGACTGGACTTCTGAGCGTATTTATACCTCAATATCTTGTTGTTACCTATATTTTAATAAATTTTTTTGACATTCTACCTTGGCATTACACCAAATTGTGATTTAAATTTTGCTGTATAGGCGAGAAAATAACCATACATGAAAGTAATCTTATAAAAGAAAAGAGATGATAAAGACGACATGAGGATCTTAAAAGTTTATTATGTATTCAGCAGAATTTAAGCTAGAACTTCATGTCAGAGTATCAAGAAAATTCACTTAAAATAAGTAATAACAAGGTATCAATGTATAAATAGTCACAGAAAAATGTCTTTAGAATAAATATATTCGTATAAAAAGACATTTCGGAAGTCTTTCTGTTCATTAGAGAAACTCTAAATTTTGATAATCTTTGCTAATCAAAATTTGTTTATAATAACAATTCTTTCTTATCCAATAAGAGGATTAATTCTTCATAAAATAGATTTTAATTGTATTAAACATTGTTAAAAGAGCTTATCATTTTAGGTAATCATAGAATGGTTTTGAAATATGTAAGAAAATTTATTTTTTAAAAAGTTTTCTGAACTGAAAGAGTGCGACAAATTCAATGAAGTTTGCCAGTTGATATCTTTTAGGTCGACTCAGATATGTCCATCGTGGCAGCGGCAGAGTTTTTACAAAAACCATCGCGGCGCGGTAGCTTTTTGTTGATTATCGTCGCGGCAGACTCTCAGCCGCGATGGGCATCCCTGGTTCGGTTTGTATCTATTTGGTGTACTATCTTGTTTCATTGATCGTATTGTCTATATAAATATAACCTGACCTATCTGACTAGATTTAGAATTTTTTTGTTATGCGATTTTTATAATATATCAGAAAAATATGGTTAAGTTTTACTAGTCATAATATATATATATGTAGTGTTGATGTTCTATATCTTATTTCGAATAAAAATAATCGTTCAACTGTCTTATTTTTTGATAAGATATAAAAAATAAAAGAAAGAAATTATCAGAATGACATAGATTCTATAAATAATAAAAATATCATATTATTCTAACAAGTAACGCTCGTCTGAAGACTCGCTCAGCTCTTTCTCGTAGAAATCGTGTTTCTAAATTACCGTCAAGCTATTAATTTATAAAATTTTAAAAAATCGAAGTCAGATTCAAGTTCCTGGACATTAATGGCCTTTGACCAGACTTCATAAAAAAACAAATGCTTTTTGTTAAAAATTTGTTGTTTGTTTAAAAAATTGATCGTCAAAAAAAATTTTTTATAAGGGTTGACCGAACGGTAATCGAGGACGAGGAATTCAAATCTGGAGTCAGTTGCATAAAAATTTTCTGCCGATCAATTTTTCAAACAAACGACAAATTTTTAACAAAAAGCGTTGGTTTTTTATGAAGTTTGGTTAAAGACAGCTGAGGTTTAGGAAGTTGAATCTGACTTTGGTTTTTTTAATTTTATAAATGAATAGCTTGACGGTAGTTTAGAAACACGATTGCTACGAGAAAGAGCCGAGCGAGTCTTTAGACGAGCGTTACTTGTTTGCAAGACTCTTCTCTACGAGAAAGAGAACATACTATAGAAACTTGATGATAAAAAGATAATTAATATTTGCCTATGATCGACTAAGCTCAGTTGTTTATCCCTATATATATATATATGATGTTTGTAAAAAAAGATATTTTGTTTATGTGTAAATTGTTCTTACATGTAAAAGAGAAAAGTTCGAATTAAAAATTACATTTACATATAAAAATTTTCTTGATTTTGTTCTACTTACTATCTAATTTAAAATAGTAGTATCAATATGTTTTTTTCACATACTAATTATTATTTCCAGTTTTATAGTAAGTCGTCTTCGTTCTCTTACTGCAACATTTGTTTATTAGATTTATTATCTCACATTTCATTATCATTTGTTTTGTACTTATTCAATTTTAGAAGAAAGATTTCTCTCTGAAAATTAAGTTTCAGAAGACACTTGACTAGTTTTTGTTTTTAAAATTGGAAGCAAATTATCAATAGTTGTATCTATAGTCATATATTTTTAATTAAAAGTGAAATTTTAATCAAACAAATAGTAGATCATGTTTATGATTCGTTCTATAAATTATGAATATTCTTTACAATATTTTGTTTTAGTCATAAAATATTTATCAGAATTTTCTTGACTCATAAAAACTCTCTGATTTAAACAATCAAGTTTAATAACGAGAATTGTTACTCATCTTTGAACTGAAATAAAATGAATTTAAGAATATTACTTGTTATATTTCTGTTTGTTATTGTATTGTGAGATCTTGATCCTAAGACAGAACCAATAATAATTGCTGCGATAAATAAAATTGCCAATGAAATTATTGGAATAATAAATCTTTTCCTTCGATATAAAGGTGTACTAGATAATTTCATAAAAAATTGTTGTGAAAATAATAGTTAAATAATTCGAAAATAATACTTACGAAAGTTTTGGATAAAGACGTGCATCTAAATATAGAAATATTCGAATTTAATATAAATTATTGAAAAGAAAAGAAAAGAAAAGATTTAAAATACTTTCAAATGGAGGTTCAAGTAGAATTTCTTTTGATTTAATTTGTTTTAAATGAATAATATGAAGATCTGGAGGTGGATTTAATTTCGCTTGTACTTCTAAACATGTACCTGGTAATAATAATATTTCATCTTCATTATGAAAATATGAATGATTTCGTATATTTCTTCCATTTAATATTTCAATTGAAAAAAGTGTTCTTTCACCTGTATTACCCAAATAAGCATTACTTTCTAATACATTAATTGTTTTTGTACATGATGAAAAACTCCACCATATTATTTGAGATCCAGCTAAAAATTCATCAGTAATATTTTTTCGTATTCCACGCCATACAGTTCGTGGAGGATCACAAGGTAATTTAGCTAATGCAGTAAGAAATAGTTTAAGATATTTAAACCATGGTTTTAAATCTTTTCGATCGGATGTTCTAAGAGTATAATTAAGAATAGAATAGAAACTTTTATCATGAATAGACCATTCCATTGTATAGAGACATATTGAAGCTGATTCATCATGAGTCAAACCATCTGGTGGATCATCTAGTGTCATATTTAAAGCAACAGTAACATGTGTAAGAATATCATCAACAATATTAATTAATGGTTCACATGCTTGTGTAAGTGAAGGAAGTGATTCTTGAGCATAACCAATTATTGGATCATGTATTTTCGAATGAGTAGAATCTTGAACTATTAATCGAACATTTCTCTCTCTAATATCTAGTTCATAATCTTCATTCATCTTGATTTCTTTGGACTTTTCGAATTATATGATCGTATTTGATGAGAGCTAGAAGAAAAAAAAACTCTTTTTGTATGATCTCAAATAAGAGAAAAAGAAATCATATTTTTAAAAGTAAAATATTTTCCTTTCTAATAATTGTGCATTCAATCGACCTAAAATCAATTTAAACTATTTCATTCTTACATAATTATCTTTATTTTAACTTTTAACACTGATATTAATTGAGATCTCGCTGATTTAATAGATGACGATTGAATTTTTAAAATTTGTTTTTCGAAAATACAGAGTTAAATTATGCTTATATGAATAAATCTATAAAGTAAACTCGCACAATAGAAGAGTTTGTACTGATAAGTTTAAAAACTAAACATATTAGAATAAAATGATCGATTTTATCAAAAAATTAATGAATTTAAAATATGAGTTGCTGATATGGTGACTGAACAGATATCCTTGAATTTCAAAGTATGGGAAATTTAGTTATAAAAATGAATTAAGAAAGATTTTATCTCTACCATTGTAGGGACTAAACAAAATGTTGTTCGAGTCCATTATAGAGTTTCTAGGGATCAGGGCTCGAAACAAGCCACTCGGATCGGCCCAACAAAAATTTTCTTTCGTGTCGGACAGGCTAATTGGTAAAAATTGTTGGATCGGACGAGTCTGACCCAGCATTTTATTTAAATTTAATATACTTTATATCTATCAAAAACAATCTAAACTACTGAAAAAGTTTACGAAAGAAAACGTATTGAAATATTTTCTAAAAAAACCATAATAATTAGTGGCGTAACCAGGAAAAAATTACAGAGGGGGCAATGCCCCATCAAGCGTTGTACATACTGAACGAAAAATTTTTTTATGGGATTGGGAGTGTTCAAAGTTGACCAAAATCCGTAAAATCTTACGAAATTCCCTTACAATCTATTTGGAGAGAAGAGTATTGTCTACGAAATTTACAAGTTCCTCAGAGCTTTTACCGGTGAAATCGGCCACGCTGGGGACTATTATTAAAATTGAAGGGTTTCAAATATGAAAATTCCCTTTGCAAGAACTTTACAAAAAATATCACAGTTGGAGATGTACAAACTCATTAACCCGTTCGTGGCGATAAGACCCGTCGTTGGGTCTCATTATATTCTAAAGCTGACAGGTGACCCGGAATAAATGGTCGCACGTGATATTTCATGTTTTAATGTCTGAAAATGTTTTATTAGAAAAAAAAACTACATACCATTAGATACAGTGTAAAGAGCTCTACAATCCCCATAGTAAAGCTTGTTTGAATTGTGTGATTTTTGTTTTCAAAAAAAAAGCATGATTTTGTGCGATCATTATTCGCAACCTCAAAAATTGGTCACATAAAGTTTTACTTTTTTTGAAAACAAAAAGTACACTATTGAAAAAAAAACTTTATTATGTAAATTGTAGAGCTTATCCCGCTACATCTTTTAGTATACTTTGTTTTCTAGTAAAACGTATTTAAACATTAAAATATGAGATGTGAAGTGCAGCGATCTACCCTGAGTCATACATTACTTTCTAAGAAAATTGAATCGCCTCCAATAGGTTAATTGTCGGCCTAGAACTGTCAGAGAGATAGGTTTTTTGAATCTAAGAATTTTGGAAATTTTGAAAACACCTAGGATATCAGTTTTGCAAAGTTGATGAAATTACTGTCCGAATATTCATTAAAAATATCAAGGTTTCGAAAGTCTCAAATTGAATCTTTCTTGAAACTTCACCATTTTGACAGGATCAAAGATTTTAAGCAGATTCCAGTTTTTGTCGGACAAACTCTCAAAAATCGATTCTACACATCTACAGCGTGGCTTAAAGATAACCTGGTATAAAGGATATCCTGTGATAACAGATAATAAATTGTTCATGATACTTTTCATACTTTTTGCTTGTGAAGAGACCTGAAACTTTAGGTGAATAAAGATCTTGATTAGATATGTATATGATAAAAATTCTAGCTCCCTACACAAACAAAAAGTATGAAAAGTATCATGGACAATTTATCATCTGTTATTATAGGATATCCTTTATGTCGGATTACTTTTGAGCCCTCTGTATATTTCCAATGTTTTGCCGCCGAAGGCGGCTACGCTCACGACAATTGTTTTAAAAAGTTTTTATCTGCTGTGCACGTAAAACTAGATGTTCTCTAAGATCACAAACATACCATCTCGCGGTGGATAAATAGAAAAGTCCGTCCTGTTTCAATGAAAAATTTACAGGGGGGGGGGGGGCAAAACTATTTACAGAGGGGGCATTGCACCCCCGGTGGTTACGCCACTAATAATAATATCTCAAAGTAATTGCATATGTATTAATTACTTTGAGAATACGATTAACCGACGAAATGTATCGAAAACAAACTATCTTTGATAATTGCCGCTAAAAATGACAGTTTATTCAGCCTCTAAACTTTGATTAATTAGAAGCCAATAGGAAATGCACCTTTTTTTCAGAGATGTCCATCGCGGTTGAGAATCTGCCGCTGTCGCGATGGTACTTTTAAAAACTTTTGGATTTTCAATACTGTGATTGGTTTAAACTACAGGTGCTCCTGCCAATCGATCCGACTCACCAAGCCTTATCGTGCAGCATACATCAATGTCGAGTTTCTATGTAAATTCCTGAATTTTTGAAATTTCTTTCATAAAAATGCTGCCGCGACGATATTATAAAAATCTCTACCGTGCCGCGATGGACATCTCTGCTTTTTTCTGATCGCACGCTCTTTCTAGTTCGAGTATTTATTGAAGCAAGACTTATGTAAACTGAAAATGATCTATATAAATAGCAGAAAATATAGACATATAGTTTCTAAACCTACTTGATTATTTGTCGAAATATCTTATTTTTTAAATATTAATGTCAAACTTGTAATATCGTTAGTAAGTTTAGCAGATACATATTAGAGTAGAGTTAGATATTATCTGAAACTTATTCCTGCGAATATTTTTAATTATTTTTTCACATGCTATTTTATTTTATTGTCTATCATCTCATCGAATGATTTTTGTCGCGAAAATTTTCAACTATGTAGTAGTTTAGTTCCTTTTCCATCCCTTTTCTTACTAAAGAAATAATACTGAAGGACATCCAATCACACAAAAAAAATCATTATTGATTTTAAAAATCTTCGAACGTCTTTTGTTTGTTTGTCTGACTCAATAAACAGTTCGATTTATCTCATATTGATTTTATTTCTATCGCAGCAATTTGACTAAAAAATTCCCTAGAACATTCGGACAATGTACTCTTAAGAATATTGCTAATCATGCATGTAATTTTCGAATCCTGACATGAAAAAACGTTAGTAAAAGAATCTTTATCGGGCTTAGGCTAAGCCGAGCTCGAATCGAGCTGCACTAAAATTAGAACGGACCGAGCGGATCACTACTATAACTGGGCTACGTTAAGCCGAGCCGAGCCATAAAAATGAGACCTGTTTCGAGTCCTGATAGGGACTCTCGATCATATGGCTCGAACAATACCAGGTTTTGTCCTTATAATAGAATAGTAAGGACGGAATTTAGTGTTATTCGAACTATATGAAAGAGTATCCTGGATAGTCCTCATATCAGCCTGAACAAGACTGTGTTTTATCCTTATAATAGTGAAGAAAATCTTCTCTGATCCATTTTTATACCTAAAATTCACATATCTTGAAATTCAACGTTCTCTTTTCAGACACGCCATCAGCAGTTTATGGTTTAAATTCGTCAGTTTCTCAGTGAAAACGATCATTTGATCCTAACATAATTAACTTCTGAGCTCATCAATATAAACCCTTTCATTGTAAGAAGAAATTCTTGTCTCTTTTCACTCTAATAATGTTGGTAAACTATGTCGTATCTTCAATACAATATTTATTATATTATCTTATATTCTCAGGTGAATCAGGACTGGCAACAATCTATGATTAGACAATAATTGTAAGAATTCATACAATACCTGAGAACAATTTTGTTTTGTTTTGTTTAAATCAGCTTCTTCCTAGTGATTGAAACTATTTATAAAAACTACGTAATAAAATGGTGTAGACATTTTCCAACATACATTACCTGTTATTACACAACGTCGTTGCAAAAATGAGGAAGTGATAAGTAATGAATATGCTTTGTTTGTGTATAGACTGTAACGAAGAAAGGATACTTATATATCTATTTTATATTTTATTTATCAAAAAAAAAGAAATAACTGAAGTGTGACGAATTTATGAATACATATCCGTATGAAACACATGTGAAGACCAATTAATACGGTAATTATTACTTTTATTTGTTGCAATTGTAGAAAAAAAGTTTCTTCCTTTCTTTTTATATGTTGATAATTGCTATTATTGAATAAAGAAATTATATAAAGATAAAGTAAAATAATGAGTAAAATGAAAGATGTTTCATTTTCTTATGACTGTCTCGAAATCTAGTGATACTATTTTAAATACTTCTTAATTATTCATTAAGATTTTTCGTTAAAAATAAATTAAATGAAATATATTATTATTTACTTTTTTAAATGAAGATATTAATCAAGTTAGAAATATAAATTACATGATCAAATTGTATAATTAACATAGAGAATCTACAATCTCTTTCCTAACTAAACATTATTAAATGGTAAGTTCAGTTCATTGTTATTAAGTAAAATCTGTATCATCACTTCAATAAGATAAAGATTTTCTTGTTGGTAATATTTTCTTTCTGTTTTTGTACTTATTATTTATGATTTGTGTTTCTTTTTTAAAGTTCTTCGTCATCATTTCCTCGCTTATATAGAAATTTTATATTAACACAACAACAACAATGTGAGAACTCATCGAAGTCTGACAATGAAATCAAGATTAGTCAGTAAGATATAAAAGAAAAGTAAAAGCGTCAGATGAAGATTTTTAATAGATAAAAATCGAAATTTTTCCGATGATGCATAAGCTTAAATAAGAAATATAATAGAACTGATATTATTCTAAACAAATGATGATAAAATTAAACGATATTATTGATATAATCAAGTCAAATTTTGTGAAAAACAATGAAATGCAACCAATTAATATATTCTCTTGACTGTAGGTCAGGGTCTAAATCCCGGAATTGTCGGTGTGTTTGTGTGTTTGTCCGCAGGGTCAAAGGTCAAAAAAACATCCTATAGAATGGGTTCAAAGGTCAAAAAAAACATCCTGAACTGCTATACTATGCAGATAAGCATGGTTCCTCAAGTCCTACTCTATAAAGGAACTCATGAGTCCTAAAGTACCATACTGTAAGTTTAACTGTAGCTCCTCAAACCTTATACAATGGGTATACCGAAAGGTCCCAAAGCTGTATACTATGAAGGTACCTATAGCTCCTCAAGTTCTATGCTATGAAGGCATCCGTAGTTCCTGAACTTCTATACCATGAAGGTACGTCTAGGCCTTGAAGTGCTATACTATGAAGGCACCCCTAGATGCTACCGTTCGCCTCGAACACCAGGATGTTGTTCCAATATAATAGTGAAAAACTAGGGAGTTGGGCAGGCCATTATACAAATGGCATGATGTGACCTCAATATTGCCACTATTATAGGGGTGAAACATGGGGTTGTTTGGATAGATTAAAGAGTGTTGTAGACATTTCCTTGACTGTAGTGAAGATCTCAATCCAGAAACTGACGGTGTCTTTGTCCGCACATCCTTGGATTGGTCAATTTTTTCGATCAATCAGAATATATTTTTGCTAGGACTCACACATGCTCACGTAACCTACTACGGGCAGGTTCTCAAGCACTATAGATTGCAGGTATTCATAGGCCCTCAACTACTACACATATTTGGGGTACCCTTAGGTCCTCAACTACTATGTATCCGTGGTATTCGTTATTATCGAGACCTATCCCATAGGCTTTAGTCGTAATATTAATCTCTACTAAAAGGAATGTACTTGTCGCCAAGGTATTAGCCCGATCCTACAGCCAAGGGACCTAGTGGATCGCTTCGATCCACGCTACTTGTAAAAATGTTTTACCTCAATCTACTTACATATTAACATCGGACGAAAAAGAAAAACGTGTACAATGGGCCAAGAAACATAAGAATGATAATTTCAACAATACAATATTTACAGATGAAGCTTCATTTCAGCTTTTTCGTAATACAGTTCGCCGATGGTCGAAAAATCCTACGAAAGAATTCAAATACTTACCCAGAAATCGCCAGAAGGTTCATATTTGGGGTACAATAAGTGTGAAAGGCGTATTAACCTGTCACACGTTTCGATGCAATCTTGATGGTCCATATTATGTTTCTATTCTTGAAGATTATCTTCTTCCAGCTGCTAAACGTGAGTAATGAAAGAAAACAATTTAGCGTTATTCGTGTATTCTTTCATTCTTACACCAGTTTAGTCCAAATTGGCATTTACAGCAGGACAATGATCCCAAAAACAAGAGCAATGTTTATCAACAATTTATCGATGAGAACGTACCACAGTTATTAGACTGGCCATCAATAGTCCTGATGTGAATCCCATCGAAAACATATGGTCAATCGTGAAATGCAACGTAGAAAAAAGAAAACCAATAAATATCGATGAACTTGAGCTATTTTTAGCTGAAGAATTCCAAAATATTGATACTAATGTTGTGAAAAATTGTGTAATGTCTATGAAAAAAAGATGTTTGTCTCTTATTGATGGTAAAGGTGAACGAATAAAATATTGAATTTGAGTAAATATTGTATAACAAAACGTGCCAATCCTTTTGCAAATAAACCAACATACTATTTAGAGAAGAAATCCAAAAAAGAGACTGAGGACCTCCAATATTTTTCAGGTGAAAAAGTCAAAAACATTGAATTATCCATGACAAAAAAGTCTGCTATGTCCATGGAAACGAGATAATTGTATAATATCTCTTTAGGAGTAAATAAAAAAAATATGAATTTATACTGTTGTATAGTGCTCGTCGCGGGCTATCTAATAGTATATAAAACAATTCGAAGAGCATTTGTATAGAAGATGATATATGTGAATCAATGTTTCCAAGTTTTTTTGCAAGCAGCTGTTTCATCAAATAATGTTAATTACTACTGTAGTACTCTTTATTGTCTTTTCCAAATTTTCTTAAATACCACCCGATTGCTGAACATATTTACGGATGTCTTTAACAGCTGCATTGAATGTAAAAAGTTGTGGATGTTTTGTATCAAGTTGATTCTAAGCGGTTTCGATTGTTGCATTACATCTATAGGCTATGCATGGAAAACAAGCTTCATAAGTTAGTTTGAAGGCAGCGACCATATTTACACCTTGATCAGTTAGCATAGGAGTGTCACCGAAAGGAAGACGAAGACTTTGAAATACTTGTTCAATTTCATTCCAAACGTTAATTGCTGTCCTCGTTTCATCAGGAAAATATTTACAACGGAGCAGGTAATAATGAAGCTGATAATTATCATCGGTCCAGAAAACAGTAAAATGGAGAATTAAAAAGTACCTCTTTTGAGAAGCTAAGCACATTTTCTGGTTATTACATTTAATTATCTGACCACCACAGCAGTCAAATGCAGAAAATTTTCAGTAGATATAGCTTGCAAAACTCGAGTGCTCCTGTGTATGCAAGATAATTGAATATCTTTTTCTGACTCTGACG
This sequence comes from Macrotrachela quadricornifera, assembly GCA_022393335.1. Classification (NCBI taxonomy): domain Eukaryota; kingdom Metazoa; phylum Rotifera; class Eurotatoria; order Philodinida; family Philodinidae; genus Macrotrachela; species Macrotrachela quadricornifera. The sequence goes on along the minus strand of JAJEKB010021002.1, from coordinate 50,695 downwards.
GAAAGCAATATTGCTGAAATAATTTTATGTCTGGAAAATACAGCTTAAATATAATATACAATTACATATTGAGAAAATTGTGTTAAAAATCTGTTTATTACCAGTTTTCTAAATTATTTATCACTAACAGATACTCTCCGCAAGCCGCTATTAAGTTTTTTCATAAAAGAAAAAAAGAAATTCAAGGAAGACAACCTTCTTTTTCTCGTCTAAACATTTTCTATACATTTAGTTAATCATTAATGGATCTCTCAGTCTTAATACAAATTAGTCAAATTCAAATCTTAATTATTAAATATGAAGAACCAGTTATTCTTGTTCTTGGTAATTTGGGTAATGTGATTAATATTTTGACATTTGCACGACACAATCTACGAAAAAATGTTTGCTCGTGGTATTTCATTTGCTTATCTCTTTCTCATCTTCTGCTACTCGATGTATCGTGTCTCTCTCGTATTATTATTACTATAACTGGTGACAATGTTTTTCGATACATTTCTAGTCTATGCAAGTTTCGTGTATATACTTATGAATTAAGTCTTCTTCTTTCAAGATATTTTCTTTGTTTAATTTCAATTGATCGGTACATGGTTACTTCATCTAATGCATGGCTTCGTCAACAGAGCTCTGCTCGTGTAGCTCGATGGTTGATTATCATTGGTATGATCTGTTTGATGATATTCAGTATACATGCACCAATTGGAAATCAAACCGGTCCAGTTGAATGTACACCGCCATTTGGTTCTAGTTACGCATTTTTTGCTTCTTTTGAAAGTATTATTGTTTCTATGACACCGATGCTTGTGATGTGTATATTCAGTGTTTTGACTATACTCAATGTGCGATCGCGTGTAAATCGTCAGACTCATCCATCAGCAACAGATCGATTTAGGCATACTGAAACACAGTAAACAACCACGTTATTTTCACAATTATCTCAACAACGAGTCAAACGTAATATTCAACTTATTTGACTATCTCTTCTTCAAGTGATTCTATATTTGCTTCTCAATGGTGTTTGGTCAATTTCTCCTCTTTACGTAATTTCAGTAGGTGCCAGTGTGTTGACAGATATCAAGCTACAAATGATGATTTTGTTTCTTGCTAGACTTGGTCTCAATCTCCTTTTTACGTATACTGCAGTATGTTTCTCAATTCTTTTTTTCTGCTAAAATTGTTTTGAAATTTTTATTATTTATTTTAAGATTACATTCATCTTATACACAGTAGCTTCGAAGACCTTTCGTCAAGAGTGTATCATGACCTTCAAGCAATATTTAATCATGGTTCAACAACGCTTCTAAATATACAATAACCAAATATCTAATTAAAATTACTGATACCATTGTTGAAATAATATTTTCTGCGAAAAATGACTGTATAGAACGGGGACGCTTTAAGGACATTTCGGCACAATTAAAAAGCCAAAGTAGTTTCGCTCGAAACTTTCAGCAGATGTTCAACATAGTTATAGTAGTTATTCCTGAAAATTTTAGCATGATCGATTAAACTCCTCTATTACTTCACTAATACAATACGCATCGTCAAAAATAGGCAAAAAACCACCTCCAAGTAAACAGTGTGGCCTTTCGTTTTTAGCCACTTGGTTCAGTCTGGAAGCCATTTTTTAAGGATAATTAGCAAGTTAATAAATGTGTATTTGAGAAAAACTGTAATGTTTTAAATAGAGTGAAAATCAATCAATAATGAAATTGCTGTTAAAGATCATTTATTAACTGATGATGATCGTATACAACAGCAGATAAGAACTAACAAGGTTGAAAACTCTGATTTGTTTATTTTGATATACTCTTTAGAATTAAAATAAAATTTATCTCTTACCGTAATTTCATTTTTGATTGATTTTGACTCTATATAAACACTAGTCGACGATCTTGACATCATTCTTGCCAGTTTCTTGTTTTTCTTGATTATCAGTCAAGATTCTTTTGCCATTCCTGCTATACAAGATTCTTGTGTTCTTGTATTTTTGCCTGATTCTTGTTTTCCTTGACTTTCTTGCCTACTTCTTTTTTCGTGCACTTCTTGTTTGATTCTTTTTTCTCAAGATTCTTGCCTGATTTCTTTCTTTTTTCTTGTATCTAACGTATTTACTTAAAACTATTTTATTTACATGAAAAATAAAAATAATAGAAAAATAATTAAAATATTGTAATTATATTAAAAATTCATATCTATCATTGAGTTTCGTCTTCATATTTGCCATTCGAAACGATGATTGATTTTTCGCTAAATCTTTATTTGAAAAATCTAAAATCAGCAATAATTTGACTTATTGATATACGAGTCATTGCACGTAAGCCACGCCGGAAGTTGCTCAATCGAGGTTCTCACATTTACTTCATTTTTTAATATATGGTAGAGGTACGTATTTGATGAGTTTTGACGCAAGCCGATTTTAAAAATATTGAATCTTTGGAATTTTATAAGCATTTTACGAAAAACCTCAAAATTCGAAAAATCAAAATTTGGGGGTACAAATGGGGCAATATTTCAAAAACAACCTGGCCAATCGAGCTGAAATTTTTTACAGATAAGTACCTTAGTAAGTTACATTTACAATAAAATTTTCGTTCAAAAATCTTTAGTCGTTGGATTTCTGGAAGCCCTTCAATCTTTCCAAAAATTCATATTTTTAGCAACTTTGGACCCTCATAACTTTCGATAGGAATAAGATAGAAAATTGAAACTTTTAATATTAGTAGACTACTACAAGATGTATATTCTCTAAAAATTTCAGCCTTCTAGGTCATCTGCTGTCTTTAGAAAACCCGTTCGAAAATCAGGTTTTTCAAAAAAATGGATTTTTTGGAGATCGATTTTCTCCCAAGAAATGGGTACGTTTGAGACCGGGTTTTCACAGATTGAAAGTACTATGCCTAAGCTACAACCCAAAAAAAAATCAGACTAGGATCTCTAGAAACAGCTTCTAGCGGAGGTCATCTTTCAGTGGTACTTAGGGGGTAGGTGGTCGTCAAATATGACTTTGACGTTTAATTTACAATTTTTTTTACTGAGACCTATGTAATTTTTTATGGAAAACATGATGGTAACATTCGTTTTTCTTGCTTTGAACATTCTATTTTGCTCAAAAATCTAAGAGTATTGAACCTTGATTGAACATTTGAACATCTTCATCTATTGAAACATGTAATTTTTGATGTAGAATATAATAATAACATTATTTCTCTTTCTTTTCAACATTCTGTTCCGTCAAAAATCTAAGATTATTCAACGTTAGTTGATCATGTGAACATCTCCTATGAAATAGTGTATTTTATTTGAAACGTCTTTTTTTAAAAAATAAAAATAAAGACAACAACAACAATGAAAATAAAAGAAGAAATTCGAATTAAAACTATGGAACTTCAATTGAACAATTGATCATCTAAAATGAAGTAAGAGTGTTCTACTATAATGAATATTAAATAAAAAAAAAATTTCTATCATTCTCTCTCGTATTATGAGATGTATTTTTAGACAATGGATCTACTTTCATTCTGTTTCATACTATCACGTTTATGATAGTGCTTTTTCTTCAATGTGTTCTGTATCTGGATTTATTTTAATGCTTATTTACAGAACATTTGTAAAAAGAGAAAGAAGCAAATGTGTTACGGGTTCATCAAAGTTTTTTTTAATCGAAAAAAGATTAGGAAAAATTATTTCGAATTGGACTCTTGGAATCAGGTATGTTCGGATTTATGTTTACTTTTTTCATGTATTTTATTGATATGATGTTAGCTTAATATGCGTTATTACTAATTATGTGTCTTAGTGATATTTTTTGGAAGACATTTTTTGACGATGGTCATTTTATAGGGTAGTGGTTTTTAAGGTTATACTTAGGGCATACCAAAAGTAGTGAGCCTGATACTTTATTCTCGTATAGAAGGCTTGGAGAAATTTTCTTTTTTTACTAATAGATAGAGCGTGTTTCACTCTATTTTTCTATACTATTTGATCAATATGAAACTGTTATCATAATAATAAAATTTCGATAAAATCTGTGTTTGTCGCATATACGCTGGTAGCATGAGCATGAGTGCTTGTGAGTATTTTTGGAATAACTTTTGATGGTAACAAGATAGAGAACTGCGGTTTTCGCCGTTGGAAAGAGGAGATGAAGACGCATCAAGCTATGTATTACTGATTTTTCTAACCTGCTTTTTGTAAGGTTTTAGTTCACCTTTTAAAGAGCAAATCTATTCCGTGAGTTGTTTATAGTAAATTGTCAATAATCGTGTTCACATTTAAACCGTTAATCGAAGATCTACAAACTGCGTAAGACTCAGTTCTTTAAATTTAATTATTTATGGATAATACCTATTCTAGACGAATCTCTACTAGGATATTCTATCAAATTTTTTGCTTTTTCTTTTTTTCATGAAACAAGCGTTTGTCCGACGGTTAGAAAATAGAATAAAAAAACCGTCAGAAATCATGTTAGAAAAATCGATAATATATGGTTCGATGCGACTTCATCTCCTCTTTCCAACGGCGAAAACCGTAGTTCTCTATATTGTTTCTATGAAAAGTTATTCCAAAAATACACACGAGGTTTCATGCTACCAGCACATATGCGACAGAAACCGATCTTATCGAAATTTTATTATTATGATAACAGTTTCATATTGATCAAATAGCATAGAAAAATAGAGTGAAACACGCTCTATCTATTGGTAAAAAAAGAAAATTTCTCCAAGCCTTTGATACAAGAATAAAGTATCAGGCTCACTACTTTTGGTATACCCTAAGTAGATTGGAACTAGTAGAAAAACGACGTGCTTAGACTTATTAGCTTGTTTTATAAAGGTGAAAGGTGGAAATATACGAAAAAAATCAGGAAAAATATTAGATTAATATGTTAATATATTGCGCAAAAAAGTTTCAAAAGACTAAAGGGTGGTCCAGAAGTTTCGACCCCTCGTCACAGATGGACTATATTTATAAGAATCTTATATACAATTAATTGGTCAAATGATGTGATTTTGTAGAGAAAAAGGTGGGCTATCTTTCTATAATAAGATGTTTTGAACTGCTTCAGTAGAAGATAATCATATGACCATTTTATTTCTCTCGAGTAAGCTTTTCTCATTTTGCGTTTTTAAAAAATCGGGCAGTGCATAATTTTTTCATTATTTTTGCATCTGTAGATGCTTGAAAATCGATTCCTGAGTATCAGTTTTTCACGCTGTATCAGATGAGTTGATTTTAAAGCATCTGCGGATGTAAAAATAATGAAAAAAACTAGTTTTGTTGAAAATTGGATGTTTTTCTTCCTAACCAAAAAAACAGAGTTTTTTCAAATTTTTTATGATATTTTACTGTTTTTTTTTTATTTTTATGCCAGAAAAATGGCTTAACAGATTTTAAATATATATAATTTTGAAAGCTCGACGTGCTCTATCAAAGCACATAAAAATATGCCGAAAGAAAAACTTTTATTCCATTTTTGAATCAGTGGCGCCTTAATTTTCTTCCTCAAAAAGTGTAAAATTTCTGAAAGTTTATTAGTTTCGACATCAAAAAGTTCCGACAACTCCCGTTATTTGGTATCAATAAATGCAGTTTTTGACGAGCTTTCATCTAGTATAAAATTCATTAAGTGTTCAAGTTGAAATCATAACGCTATCTGCCTAGCAAAATGTTATGCACAACACGGTTTTTTAAAAACGCAAAATGAGAAAAGCTTACTCGAGAGAAATAAAATGGTCATATGATTATCTTCTACTGAAGCAGTTCAAAACATCTTATTATAGAAAGATAGCCCACCTTTTTCTCTACAAAATCACATCATTTGACCAATCAATTGTATATAAGATTCTTATAATTATAGCCCATCTACGACAAGGGGTCGAAACTTCTGGACCACCGTTTATTACTAATTCTTATGTTCATCGATAATTTCGTGTATGAGCTGTTGCGTTGGGCTAATACCATATTTCTCCGAGAACTTCCGACATTGATAATTTATTGGATTCTTTGCCGGATATTCCCTCGACTGTAGAGAGGGTCATATGAAAAAAGTTTGTTCGTTTGTTCGTTCGTTTGTTTGTGTCAGGGTCAAAAAAAAACATTGGAGTCAAAAAAACGTCTCGCTAGAAAGCCTGATCCTTCCACCAAACAGGTACCCTTAGGTCCTCAACAACTATACTACAGGGGTGGCCTTGGCTTCTCAACTGCTATACTACAGAGATACCCTAAGTGCTATAATTTGCCACCGACACCCTGATGTTGTATCAATACTAAAGTGAAGAAACGCGGGAGTGGGGAGTGTCTCGAATAATGGCGCATTGAGCCGTTCAACTTGCCACTATTGTCCACATGAAACATGGAGTTGTTCGGGCCGATTTAAGATTAAAGGTCAAGGGTCAGAGGTCAAAAGTTAAAGGTCAAAGGTTAAGGGTCAGACAAGGGGAAACATAATACTTTTGTACTTTAAAGTGGCATGAAGTCAAGGGGGAAACATGATACTTCATACTTCACTACTTTAAGATACTTTACAGGTACTTTGAGCTACTTCATGGTACTTTACTGTACTTCATGCCACTTTAAAGTACAAAAGTATTATGTTTCTCCTTGTCTGACCCTTAACCTTTGACCTTTAACTTTTAATCTTAAACCTTTGACTCGGCACAGACATACACACACATACCGGGTACTTTATAGTACTTTAATGTACTTCATGCTACTTTGAAGTACAAAAGTATCATGTTTTCCCCTTGGGTTTGCTTGTCGTTTACATATGAATCTATATAGGGGTGTTTCTATAAAACGATCATAGCTAGAGTGGATGTTTTGTTTTGTAGCTTTCATGTAATCAAGGAGATTAAGATATAAGATAACCCAAATGAAAATTGTTTTCAATGATAGTCACACCGAATTTTCTTTCAGTAAAGGGTCAGCGAATTCGTAGGACTCGCGGTACTTGTAATTATAAGAAAAGTTTTTTGTCTTCCACTTTTACAATGTGATATCGTTTCAAGTGAATAGTATCAAAAGTGTAGAAACGAACACTGGTATAATTCCTCGACGAAGGGATGGTTGAGCAAATTAAAATAAGCTTGCTTATTACCGAGTCAAAAGAACATCGGCTTAAAGATCACGACTCAGTTATTTGCACTATACGGCTTTCGTTCAATCAGATTATTGAATCTGTGAACTCAGCCAGTGGCAAACTTTTTACATCGAACTTTTGACCAGTCAGATTCTATCTATGTAAAGTTTCAGTCAACGAAATGCTTTCCAAAATCTATCTTTCATTCAATCAGATTTTGAGAATCTAAGCTTTAAGGCGATCAATATTTTGTGATTTTATTCCTCTTTGAATCAGATCTTGAGGAACTCATACATCTAAAATATTCGTTATTTGGAAAAAAAAATAATTAAGATTTCGCAGCGATGCTTTATAAACTTAGTCATGGTCCACTTATTTATGAATTTATGTGCCTTTACTTATTTTTCTTCCAATTTCCTATAGAGGCTTCCTCCGTTGCAGATCCTGTAATTCGTTTGAGTTAGTGGAACGTGACTGAGTGTGGTTTTGAACACAAGACAGTGAACTCATGTGAAAATAGACTTCAACATGGACACAGCTAGTCGTGAGTGACGACGCGTAGGGACGTTGACGAATGACTAGTCGCTAGTTTCTTAAATTTGCTTTAGTTATTATATTATCTATAAACGATTTTTTGAGCAAGAAAATGAGGTGTTACATTGGTCTCTGCTGACATCATATAAAAAACTGACGAGGGAACCTCCCGAGGTGTCCAACGAGTTTAGAGCCCATCTTTTGGCTA
>JAJEKB010021002.1:0-37872 GCA_022393335.1 Macrotrachela quadricornifera | reverse complement strand
ACGACGTTTCAGTGTGATAAACGCGTATTTTGGTCAATATAAATAGTTTAAAACGCACAGATGCTGTTTCCTGAACTCACTGTGTGGGCTACGTTCCTTGAGAAACGCGAACGCACCTGAAAAATCTTTTTTGTACACTTTCGGCACGCCGGTCTGTGGATATTATCTATCTTCTCTCTCACAGCAAGTTACTATCCGAGCAGACATACATATCGGTCTTTCGCGTTTTTTGAATAAGAAAAGGCACACACTTCCAGTTTTGTTTCTATGTTATTTTTCACAAAAATACTGAGTTTTTGCTCATTTTTTGAGCGAAGTTTTAAGTTTTTGAGTGAATGAGCAGAAAACTCGAATTTTTGTGAAAAATACGGTGAAAAATAACATAGACAAAAAAGCTGGGAGTTTCTTCAGCTTCTGCCTTGTTCTGTGTTGGCCTCTGTTTGTTATTTTTGTCCATATTTTCTCGTTTGTTCAACTTTGCTTTGACAAATGTCTGCGAGTCAAATGATGTTTACACAAATGTTGAATTGATTTTGTAAATGAAACAGTTCTTTACTATTAAAGGATAACCTTTGTTGGAGACCACCGTTGATATGACACTTGTTTTAACAAACATGGATTGTGCAAACGATAAAGCAAGAGAGAAAAAGAGAATCGATACAATTAAATGAAGACCCTCGAATTGTTTCCATCCTGCGCCTCGACTTCGATTCATACTCAGCGTATCTTCTTCTTATCGCAACTTAGCATGGACCTGGCAAACTCGTAGAATCAACCTCGTAATCAAACATTTTGTCTCAAGTCAAAAGTCAAGTTTGTTTTATTATTCCTGCTTACCATTTTTGCTCGAGGATCATTGAAGATCTTAGTGTGAATATCCATCTGAATCAAACAAGAAGAAGATGCTATTTATGCTCTATGCAACCGGACCAGAGAGTTCAACGAACATGTTATAACTAGCGACTTAATATCAGTCTTTCGTATTCTAGCAGTATTACATTAGTAACTTGCCAGACATATAAAAAGCAGAATTATAAAAGGACTTTTGTTTATAAGACAACTTACATGAGAAAAATTTCATCATTGTAGCAAAGAAACTACTGTATTGTACTTTTTTAATAATGAAAGAAATATATCTCTCATCTTGTCTATGTATAGACGATGAATATGCCAGCATATCAACTTGTTTCTACTGTCCTAGATAAATTAATTTTTTTTGTGGCGCTGTATATTTGCCTGTTACAAACATTAAAGCAGAAATAGTTTTACATATCTAATAATACATAAATGAATAATTTGAATACACCGGCCCTAGAAAAATATATGGTGCTTCCGTTCCAGATCCTTGACAGACCCAGTAAAGGTTCTGCAAGGATTTGCTGTCTTTTTCGGAGGAGATGACAAAATCTTAAAAGACGCGTGTAGTCACGAAATTTCAAAATTTTGACAAGATTCAACCAAGGGTCTGAGTAGTAATCAAGCAAGCTATATGATCATTAAGAATCTTGTTTATTCTCAGATAGCGTAGTGAAAAATTTTAAAGAAGTTTTGTCTTTGTTCATGTTCGTGAAGCTCGTACTCATTTAGGATTTCGCCATATAATATGTAGAATTGAATCCTTTTTTATGCTATAGTGTACAATAGGTAGTATTTTTTCCCAGTCGTTTGTTGGTATCGAACGACCCTGGAAGAGCAGTTTTTGCTGATCCACTGGAATGCCGTATTCATTCTGTAAGTATTCTCCGAGTTCAGCGGTTGTTGTATGACCAGTGACAGTGAGTGTTAATGTCTGACCTGAGAGTGGTTTGATGAAAATTTGATAGGGTATCCCAGACTCCATTTGTTCCAAGTCTTTCAAGCGTTCTCGTTCCATCGCTTCGATAATACACAGCCGTTTTGGTCGAAGATATTCGATTACTGTTCGATCACTTGTCATTTGATCAGCAAACATGCCTTGACTACATGTTCGAAGTAGAGGATTAGCTTCGGCCTCACCAAACGAAAGCAATAATTCGATCATGGCAAGGGATCGATTGAACAAACAGGCGATATGCAAAGGAGTAAAACCTCCATGTCGAAAGGGCTCCCATAGATTGTGTGTCTCTAGCTCCTTATTGGGAGATGTAACTATTTGTCTTGCCATTTCCAAGTTATCTCGAGCAATGGCTAAGTGAATAGGAAAGACCATTTCCAAACCATCTGTCGTAGAAAATGATTCTTCGACCCAACTTGTTTGCGGAATTAAATACTGCTTTGCAAAGAACGAAGAGCAGAAGGCCTTTCTGTTCCTACATTTATAATGCTCAGCGTAGTCATTTGAGACAGCTTGTAATAATGCACGAATTGTAGTCACTGAGCCTGAATGGCAGGCAAACATGAAGGCACTTCGCTGGGTATCTCCATTACCACCAGTTGAGAATTCTTGATCAACTCTTACACCGGCTTCCAGCATATACTGTACAATGTCCGTATCGCCGAGAAAGCAAGCACGCTGGTAGGCAGTTTGTTTTTCTTGTGCCGGCGATGACCATTCAGAGTTGAACAGCCAACGGATTCGACATAAATGACGCAGGTGCTCTTTGGTGAAACTTTTGACCACAGTCACATCATGCGATTCGACAGCAAAGAACAAACGTTCTATGTAATATTCGTCTATTGTGGAACAAAAAGATTCACTTTCGTAATCATCAATGTGCCAACTGATGTAGGGTCTAGTAGTTGCCGTCATATATCTTGACGTGGAGCTTGATAGATGATCTAGAGTAATTTTAAAGACGCAATTGTTTATAAGATCATCTTCTAGAACAAGTTATTGAATAAATGTGACTAGATTTAGAAAGTTGAGCAAAATCATTTTCAGTCACCAATAGATTCAACAATGCGCTATATTTCCTCAGATCTTACGAGGAAACCTACGCAACTGTTCGATCGCCTTTGCGTTTGGACTCTATGCATAAGGTAGGCCTCAGTGAGGTATGAAAAAACCCCAAAAGGACCAGTGCACATAGGCTTTCTGCTCAGAGTTATAAGCATTTGACTAGAATTTTAGCTTATGGCTTGGTATTTACCAACAAATCAAATAACAATATTTTGTCCTGAAATTTTGCGCACAGGCAGTTTTATTTGTCAGTAGAATGTTCTCAAAATTTCAGCTCAAACGAATGTTTCCTACCTGAGATATTAAAGTCCTAAAAAATAGAAAACTCTTGCATTTTTCGTGAGATATGAGTGATTTTCGAGACTTTAATATCTCGAGAAAGGAACACTCTTTTGAGCTGAAATTTTCAGAGCATTCCATTGACAAATAAAACTGTCTGTGAACAAGATCTCAGGGCGAAATATCGTCATTTGATTTGTTGGTAAATACCAAGCCATAGGCTAAAATTCTAGTCAACAGTCTATAACTCTGAGCAGAAAGCCTATGTGTACTGATCCTTTTGAGGTTTTTCATACGTCACTGGAGCCTACCTTATACATAGAGTCCGAAGTCAAAAATGATGGGACAGTTGGTGACCTTCCTTTCTGAGTGAACTTACAAACTTTAACAATATCTGAAAGACCTGACGTTGAGAGTTCATTTCAGCGTCGATTTCCTTCATCGTTTTACCGTTCAAAGAATCGATGATGTTCTTCTTTTGTTCTTCTCCTCTCGCATAAGAACATCAAATACAATTTATTGCTGTCACACATTTAGGAAGTATTTTTCTTCTCATTCTGTGCAAATAAACACAAAACAGGGTAATATTATATCAAAATGTTTTTTTCTTTTTTCTTTCTATTCTTTCTCTCCTTTTTTATCAGGCTTGAAGGTGAGACAGACAACTACGACACGTTTCGACGTTGCTGAAGAGTCCCATAAGATAGCTTTATTTTTAAACTTTTGAAGTTTCGTTCAATGACTGAAAGATTCACAGACAGATTAACTTTAGATGCACGCAAAGCAAAATCATTGAAATTTGTTTTCTATACATCTTACACCACTCGAAAGAAAATTTCAAGACGGTCAAGAATATGTCTGCCTTGCGTTTTCTTGACCCTTTTTTTTGGTCGAAAAATTAAAAAAACTCGGTGGGTATCGAAAACAGATAATTTGCGATATTGACTTTCTAGTCTTACGATGAATATCAGGATAAAAAGTTCAGCTCTTTTGAGAAGAACTGTTCGATCAGTTCAGCTCATTTGAGAGGAGCTGCTCAAATAGCTCAGCTGAGGAGCGAAAGCTAAGCTTTCGCATTCCTAATTTCGGCATTTCAACCAGAATAAATTTCCGGCATTTGAAAACTCAAGTAGAATAGTGTTTTGACTCTTTTGCAGCTAATCTTTTTTTACTCTGAGAAATGCCATACGTAGCCTTTTTCTTAGCATAAATTCTTCTGTCGAATGGCATATACCTCTCTTTTAAATGGCCTGCTTATCTACGTATCTGCGTTCATCATTCACTTTTATCTGACCTCAATACTCGATGGGATATTCTACATGGTTAAAATCAAAGCCGACGTAAGATTCAATACATGAAGCTGAAACGTATTACACCTCTAGTTCCATTAGCCATTCAAATTTTTCTTCACCAAAGATATTATAGTTTACGTGAAACAAATAAAGTGAGAAAAAAAATCTTGCTTTTATACCACAGACGAGAGAAAGCAGCCTTGTTATCTTTCTCATGACGTTGCAGGAAACAGAATAAAAAGGTACAGATGCAAACGGTATATCGGGTGTCACAAAAGTTTTGCGACATTTCTTGTTTTGCATGTATCTCTATTCAGGAGTATGATAAAATCTTGATCTTTTTTTTAAAAGATGCGCCGTCGAATTCTCTACAAGCCTGTAGTGGTCTTAATTGAGAACAATAGAAATGAACGTTTTAACAGATCTCATAGTATAATCATGTGAACTATGTTTACTTCCCATGCATTTTTTTAAATTTTTTCAACGAGCTCTCCAAGTTGGAAACGAGTACATAGCAGACCTTCTGTGTGTAATATGTGTTTACATCAAATACTCTTTCAGAATTATTTGGAAGTATTTGATTGCAGTGTATAGTTATCTAAAAACTATGGCCTGTCTATGGTGCTACAATAAAAGCGACCCTCTTGACACTATTTCGATCCTTCGTCCATCTGAATTATTTTTTCACGCGTTATTTACACTTCATATAGAAAGAGACATCAATTCCCTGCAAAATACTGGAAAAATGAACTTGATTTCGTGATAGGTGATATTCTTAGAATGCTTTATTTGAAACAGAGAACCCAGACATGAAAATCGTGTTGTTTTCAAAATATGGCAAAGCGTTCGATCAAAAGAATAAGCATTATAAAACATTGGATATATACTCAATTGATAGAGGATTTTGAAAGCTGTCTAACAATAAATTATGCTCTAATAGCAAAATATTCTCTTGCCCGAAAACAACGAATTATTAAAAAATACATGGGAAGTAAACATAGTTCACATGATTACACTATGAGATCTGTTAAAACGTTCATTTCTATTGTTCTCAATTAAGACCACTACAGGTTTGTAGAGAATTCGACGGCGTATCTTTTAAAAAAAAGATCAAGGTTTTGTCATACTCCTGAATAGAGATACATGCAAAACAAGAAATGTCGCAAAACTTTTATGACACCCGGTAGGTGTGCGTAAAGTATGTTTGGGCACATAAAGTGCACGTGTATTCCCCTTGATTGGAGTCTTTTTTTACTTTCTTTTTCTACAAAAGTGTTGATTCGTTGTTAGTCATTAGAAGTGAATCATAGTTCAGTTTACAGCCCATGATTTATCTCGATTTCATTTAATGTCAAGAGAACTGTCAATATATGTTATTTTCGATTAATTCTTTGTCTACTTTTATTATCCTGATCAGCTAAAAACTAAATTACATCACCGTGATTGTACCATTTTACATTCTGCCTTTTCGACCTGGGCATTTGATCTTTCTGTATCAGTAAAATATATACAGTTCTCTATATTTTGCTGAAATTGAATCTCTCCAATGTGAGCACTTCCTCATTCTGCTTTCTGAATGATTCTTATTAGTCTCACTAGCAATACTTGTATTGCTCTTTATTATGACTGACGAGGGACCTTTCCAACCTGATACGCTCTTTTTGCCTTCTATTATACGTCATTCGAAAGAGCGCATCGAGCTGAGTATAACCTGAAAGTTTTATTTGCGGACGGCTCTTGGGTCAAAAGTCATTGCCGTTTTAGTTTTTTCCTCCTAGGCAAAAATCAGTGAAAATTGAAAAGGAGGGGGGCGCGTAAGAAGGCAAATCGGCCCACTAGGACTTTTCTCGCTGGACCTATTGAATCATATATAAACTGAAAGAACATGTTAAAACTAACATTTTGATACTACTTTCATGGTGTATTAATCGAATTTTCGAAGCAAAAGTCTACTAACAACAAGTAACGCTCATCGGTGTGACTCGCTTCACCCTCGACTGAAATCGATATAGATACTTTCTCATTGCTTCACGAATTCTGCTTTAAGAACTATAACTAACGAAGAGGATATATGAACACAAAAAAAAGCAACTCAATAATAGTGTTAGTGACGGCAGTTATATAACAAAATCTCTTTCAATTTTCTCTCAATAGTCGCTATAACCGATCGTAAGAAACAGCCTAGAATAAGTCATCTACGTCTCTACAGATTCCAGTTTTCATCTGTTCGATTTCATCTATGATTCAGATGTAGTTTATAACAAGTAGCGCTCATCCTACAGATTCGCTCACCCTTTTCTCAAGTAAAATTTTGTATGATTACCACTGAACATAATTTCGATTGTTATTATTTTATATTTCAGTCTTCTTGATCATATGAAAGATAGGAAGCCAACGTTCATTCTTTATCCAATGTCTTTTTATAGAAATATCCCTATCTGAGATTCATATATAAATGATAATCGTCCTTTTAATTAACTTCTTCATAGAATAAATCTTATTTATTATATCTATGTCTAAGACTGCCACTAGACACAAATTTGTTCACGAAAACTTGAAAGTATTATTCTCAGACTATTATGTCAGACAATATTCTCTTTGAGTGTAAAATGTAATTTCCTGTAACTAAGCATACAAACTACATTAGTCAGTCTCAATATCTCGTTGGGCAGAAGTAGCTTTATCAAATCGTTAAGCTGGGTAACACATTGGTCATCAGATGTCACCCGTCTGCACTCCTAAAGTCACGTATGAAAAATAAGACGTAATGTTGTTTAGAACAACTCTTCTTCGTCATCTATAAAAAATGTTGAATTCAATTTATGATATGCAGCTCTTAGGCAAGAATCTGTGATAGTTTTCTGAAAATTTCTACAAAAATATATCTGCTTTGACTCTATTGAAGGATATTCTTCTCGATCAACCTGACTTATCTATAGCAACATTACTGATTGATTATTCCTGTACTCATATGTATCTTACTTTTAAAATATTATGATGTACTGCAGACATCGTAATTTATATTTTGACTAGAATGCAATACTAGTGTTGAAAGCAAATCCCCACTTATTTTAGCAAACTGGTTTTTGAGAATGTATAAAATTAGGAAAAAAACTAACCTATATGAAGAATAATGTGAGTCCTTGACTTATTGATTTGATATTATTTAAAAATGCAATCGAATTAGAATAAAAGTCAATATGATTTTGAGAAAGCATCAATAAAAATATTAATGATTTAAAATTTTAAAATGAAAATCATGTTTGTATAAAGCATGAAAAATTGGTAGCGATTTTAAACCTTTAACATATTTTTTTTTCAAATCAATAATTCTGCGCATTATGCTCAAATATACTGTTTCATACGATATTCTTTTAGTGTAAACAGTCATTTTCAACGATCTCTCATAATAACGATTTCTATAAAGAACTATGTATTAAACTGAAAACCTCTGACTTTTTCTTTAGTTAGAAAATCAATTAATGATAGTTTTGCTACAAACTTCTACTCTAGTTTGACATACTTTCAATAAATCTACCATATAAATACCTATTCATTTGCCAGCGTAGCTTCAATGGCCCATACATAGTTAGTCGGCCTCACATTCAGCCTTAATAGATTGCTCAATAGTTCATTTACAACAGTAATAGCTGTACTTAATCATACCTGTTCATAAATGATCATTGTGTATTTAGAATTATGTTTTACCATTGATGCCTACGAAATCAAATTAATAGAAATACATATACAGTACAACTTCTAGATCGAGACATATTTGTATTATGAACTATCAACAATTTTCTCGTCTTGTCTAAAATAAAAACTCTTAAAATTGAACATTCACTTGAATTTACTGTACTTTTTCCGATTATATCAAAGTGATGGCTATATAACCGAATGAATCTGACTTTGATGACTAATATGTCTCAATGATATAAAACAAAAATTCATTTTCACTGACATCCAAACTTTTATGATACGAATCGATCTCTCGAACACGAAAATTTGTCATCA
Organism: Macrotrachela quadricornifera; assembly: GCA_022393335.1. Taxonomy (NCBI): domain Eukaryota; kingdom Metazoa; phylum Rotifera; class Eurotatoria; order Philodinida; family Philodinidae; genus Macrotrachela; species Macrotrachela quadricornifera. The sequence continues at coordinate 29,409 of JAJEKB010021002.1, read as the reverse complement.
ATCCTTATAAAAAAGTTTTTTTGTAAAAACCAATCCTTCGTGTGAAAAATTTAAATACAACTAACTTTAACGAAATTGATTTCCTCAATCGACTCCCCCATCCCAAAACCCTTTGGTCAAACTTTATAAAAATTCATTATTTTCCCAAAATAGCCTTCCTAGGACCTAGAAAAATCAATTCAAAATTTTCAGAAACCAATAGTACCATTCGATTCCTCCACTGGGAAAACCTTTGGTCAAATATTATAATGATGAAGTTTTCAGATGTTGTAATGCTAAATGTTGTTTTGACGCTTTTGTTTTTTTGACTCTGACACAAACCCACAGACAGACAAACAAGACAACGTTGATGATGGACTTTGCAAACATTTTTCTCATTTATTCATTTAGAACTCATTACGCATTCTTATTACATATTATATAATTATTATTCTGTTTCTTTTTAAATTGATTTTTTTAAAATATTTTAATTGTTACTACATTCATCAGTCAGTCTGTATATTTGTTACTAAACATCAATAATTTCCCTCCTCTAATATCGACACATTTCGTAGATTTTATCTTCCCATGCACCATTGTTATCTCTCACTGTGTAATTTAACGAAAAAAAATCCATTTGAAAATTCTCAAAAACTAATACCTCCATTGGATCCACCAACCCTAATTACCCTTCGGTTATCCCTTCTATGATTTCAAGGGTTCTTCGAATAGACCTAGTCTAGACCGAGAAAATTCAGTTGGAAGTATCGAGAAACTGATCGTGCCATTGGATTCCTCGATCTGAAAAACCTTTTTTGAATCATATCAAATATGATGTTTTTTTGACCTTTGAACCCATTCTATTGGATGTTTTTTTGACGCTGCCACATACACCACCCGCCACAGACAACCTATTTTTTTTTCATATGACCCCTCCTTACAGTCGAGGGAATAATATAATACCTGCAAAGAAAATAATCAAGCTTAGAAAATCTTTTTACCTGAAAAACTCAAACATGAATGTCAAAAAGCTTGAAAATCGCTTTCCGAATTTTTTTCCGAATGGGACAGGTATTTTTTTCGGAATTTTCCGAATTTCAGCTAAAAAATTCCGATTTCTAAGATTTTGATCTGGTAACTCTGGTTCTGCGTCTGTAGATTATTATTGATTAGAAAAACTATTCACTATACACAATAATTCTTGTTTTGATTGTTTTTAGTTTTTGTTTATTTTCTTCAGAAAACGGTGAATTTGTTTATGAATAAGTTAGGATTTTGTATTTATTACAACGGTACTATATGATCCCCTTTTACCTTTTCAGGATAACCCTCAACAACTTCTACCACGTTTTGACTTAATTAACATGTGTTTATAATATGAAATATAATTTGAAACAAGCTTCAATTAAAAGAGGAAATTTTTATTTATGCAGATGAATAAAGTCTTCGGAACTAGCTCCTCACCACGTCTTATCTGGTAAAAAAGAGGACATCCACACAGCCTAAGGGGCAGTTCTTTAGTGCGCTCAATGATGAAATTTTTTTAGACAGATTGATCAAAATCAATCTATCGTGAACTTCACTTTGCGAGTACATAAAAATAATGTTGGCTCTATCAAGAATAAACGAATATCGCACAGACACACTATTAAGGTATATGGCTTTTTCATGCTTTTTCGCAAGTGTCATATTGAATAAATATTAACCGTAGCATATCCATCCTTATTATTTTGCATCATTTTATAGCTCTTAACGACTTCTATCTCCTCTGAAAAAATTGGTATTGGTAATATGGAAAATAAACAAATATCACACTGACGCATTGTCAAGATATATGAGTTTTTCATAGTTTTTCGACACTGTCATGCACAGGAAATCTTGTCCTCAACCTATTTACCTCTATAACTTAGTGGCACTTTGCAGCCCATGAAATTCTCTATCTAATAGTATATGATAGTTGAAGTTTTATTTTGATTATGATAAATCTTTTCTTTAAAGAAAATTAAAAAACTGTGCAATTTGCACAGGGTATAGCTGGTTTTCATAATAATCCCCCAATATAAATAGCTACGAATTCGGATTTTTTCCATTTTATAATTCTTTTTAGTTACGACAAAACCATGCATCTAGAATAGCCCAAAACCGCTAGTCACCTGAGACATATTTAGGCACGCTGGCCTCAAGATACAGATTTTGTGCATTTTAGGACCCTATTTGGGCAACTTTCACTTGAAAAACTACGATTTGATTCAAAATTAACATCATATTCGGAATCAGCATTAAAAACTGAGTCGATTCATATATATTTTAAATAGTTCTGAGAAAAAAAAAATTTTTGAAAAAATTCCTGTACCCCCTCCCCCTCAGGGATGGTCTGGTGAATAATGACAATTTTTCCGATAACTCAGTCATTTCCTGTCGGATCTTTCTCATCTTCGAACTCGACCGAGATATTGATGAGACAATTGTGTGCACAAAATTTCAGCTCAATCGAATGTAATTGCGAAGAGTTATCGTGTAAACGGACGGACACACTGACCGATTCTATATGTGTACTCACTTTTTGAGTACACAAAAAGCCTTTTTTTAGCAAAACAATTTATTCAGAAACGTGTACGCCCATAGTATAGCACATGAGGACTCGAAGGTACCCTTACAGCATACAGGTCCAGACTTTCTTGAGAAGATGTTTTTCTGACCTTTGACTCTGACACAAACCCACAAACGAACAGACTATTTTTTTTCAGATGACCCTCTCTACAGTCGAGGGAATTATTTTTCTGTTTTTTTTAAATTGATTTTTTTAAAATATATTAATTGTTACTACATTTATCAGTCAGTCTGTATATATGTTACTAAACATTAACAATTTCCCTCCTCTAATATCGACATTTCGTAAATTTTATCTTCCCATGCATCATTGTTATCTCTCACTGTGTAAATTAACGGAAAAAAAAATCCATTGGAAAATTTTCAAAAACTAATACCTCCATTGGATCCACCAACCCCGACTACCCTTCGGTCAACCCTTCTATGATTTCAAGGGTTTCTCGAATAGACCTAGTCTAGACCAAGAACATTCAATTGAAAGTATTGAGAAACTCATGATGTCATTTGATTCCTCGATCTCAAAAACCTTTTTTGAATCAAATCTGATAATATCGTTAATTTTTATTTAAAATTCGAAATAAAAATTCGAAAAAACAAAAAATGTGTTTTTTTGACCTTTTGACTTTGACACAAACAAACAGAGAAACTATTTTTTTTCATATGACCCTCTCTACAGTCGAGAGAATATCCTGGACAAATTTGCCCACCGGTTCATTTTCGCCTTGTTTCCTTGATAATAATTGTGATAAATAGTCAATATGAGTAGGCTGCAGTGGTGGTGGAAATGCATGTAAAAAAGCTTCTTTAATAGTACTCCAATCGTAAATCTCATTGTTTTGACAATAATACCATTCTTGAGCAGGACCATTAAGTTTAATTGTTGCTAATTCATAGATTTGTTGGTCGTCTAATTTAAGTGACTTTTCTGTTTGATATAAAGTCTTTAACCAATTAAAAGAGTTCTCAGCTCCAGTAAAGTTTGGTAACAGCTTAGCTTTTTCATTTTTTGCTGATTGCAAAACTTGAAGAGGAGATGAATACCGGTTAGGAATCTGTTCTTGTTCTTGTGGTAATTGTTCGAATCCCCTTAAATTAGATACTAGATTCTTAGAAGTAGATGATGAAGATAAGTTATTTATTGTATGAGTAGGTTGATACTCGTCCATGTTATGTGATGGATATTTCACCAAAAATTTTTCTTCGAACGTTGTTAGGTCTGTTATTTCGTTCTGATGTTGATAAAACCATTTAAACACTGGACCGTGTAAATGACAAACCATGATATTCAATACTTTGTTCATCGGAATTTTTTCTTGCTGTAACATATACTTGATTTTTATTAACCATTCCTCTGGATCTTGGTTCGATAATCCATTAAATGTTGGAAGACTGGCTGACATATATTGTTTTTCTGCTATATGTTCTGATTTTTTTATCTCCTCAGGAGTACCTTGATGAACTGTATGTTTACCTGCTTTCGCTATATTACCGGTATCTTTCTTCTCTTCCTTGGGAGTCACAAGACAGTTTTTATTGCCATGTCCGTGGACTGATATTGATGAAGGATAACTTTCGTTGTGTTCTAAATCTTCTTGAATTTGACTTGATAAGGGAACGAGTGGTGTTAATAAAAGACGTTGAGTGTCACGTATATTTGTTATTGAAGTTGTTTTAGCCATGGTGTTTTGTTTTATGGTTTTTTTTCTTGTATCAGGTGGTCGTAAATCGGTGTTTGTTTCAAATTTAATGTCGTTCTTGTAATTGGCATTCAATTAGATTCCATATTAAGATATTACTGTAATGGCAGATCCAAGATATGATAATGTTTTGGCAAGACAGTATCCAGATTCTTCGACCTACTACGATGTTGGATTGATAACAAGTTCGGTCAGGCCCCAGTTAAATAGTTAGATGAATCGATGGTCACGAAGGAACTGATTTTATTAAGAAAACATGCGGGTATTTATACAGGGGATGAAGAAAGAAAGATAACCAAGGAAGAAGTCGAGAAACTTCTTCTACTTGATTATTAACAATGACTACAATGAAAAGAAGATAGTTACATCTTCTTCTCGAACAATAATATAGATCAAAAGAAGTGGGTCATAAAAGAAGAACAACTGATAAAAAACATATATATGAACATAAAGAGAACAGAAAATGATAACGTTAAACATATATGACGAGGGCAATATGTAACAGGAGTAACTAACACAGAAGAGGATAAAAGCTTGGTAAGTGATATGAGTAATTTGAACCTTAAATCTCTGGAGAAGAATCAATAAAAAGCCATGAAAGCACAGTTGCCCTCAATTACAATGAAGGAAAACAAGATATAGGTTTACCTGATCAATTGTCAATATACTATAGATGCCTCTCGAGGTGATAAACGAGTTTAGACTTCATCTTTAAGCCATAAATAGATCTCAATGAGATATGAAAAACCTCAAAAGGATAACTCCCCTTATCGATTCTGTCTGAATTTACAGGCATTTTACTCAAATTTTCGAGTATGAGATGATGTTTCGACCTGAGATTTTACTCAAAGACAGGTCTGGCTATGAGTAGAATACTCTGAAAATTTCAACTTTAAATCATCTTCCCTTGTCAAAATTCCAAAGTCTCAAAACAAAGGAGAATTCTAGCATCTCTCATGAGATATGTATGATTTTTTGGGACTTTGAAATTTCGAGAAGGAAAGATGATCTAAAGCTGAAATTTTTATAGTATTCTACTCATAACCACACCTGTCTTTGGGTGAAATCTCAGATCGAAACATCGTCATTCGATTTTTTAGTAAACATCATCCCATAGTCGAAAATTCGAGTAAAGTACCTGTAGCTTCAGACAGAATCGGTAAGAGGAGTTATCCTTTTGAGGTTTTTCATATTTCATTGAGATCTATTTATGGTCAAAAGATGAAGTCTAAACTCGTTTATCACCTTGCGAGGTTCCCTCGTCAGATGAACTATAATATTATATGAAACAGTGACAGTTGAATTTATGTTTGGGACAGCAAAAGTAAACACCTAATGGATTTACAAGGAAAATTCTAGTATAAGATGTATGATCGTGCTACGGCTTGGTGGGCTATTGGAAAATCTAGAATCTGGTCACAGACAATAGTCGACAAGCCAAACGAACCCTATATTCTCTGATAAAAAGCTTGAAAAAATGAAAGAATCTGCGCTCAATGTTTATAGCTCTGCACTGACTGCTGTGAAAAAGCATGGAACAACAATCAAGGTAAGTAAGCTATGCGTCAGCATAAAAGAAATCTTCTATGCTGTCCATAATAAGTTTTTTTCTCTATAATGTTTTAACAAGAACATCCTGTTATGGGATAAACGAATCAAAAAAATTTCGAAGGCAGAGCAAATGACATATCATGGTTAACCTTTCTGTCAAAAAAAAGAAAAAGAAATTGCTTTTCTATACAGTTTTTTCTTAAGATTTAGCGTGACCCACTTGTGGGCCACATCGCCACGAAAGGGTTAATTATATATTTGGTCAACTAACTGTGACAAGGTCATATCGAGGACAAGTTGACTCATATTAATGTTGTGTATTTTCAAAAAAAATTGATTTCGTTTCATCGTGATACTCGCTTGGTAGTGATTAAGGCGAAAGTTGGGTATGTCTGTCATCCATATTTTCCCATATTTTTTCAGAACCACATCGTGCGAACCTATGGATGAAGCACACGAAGCGCGCACCAATGGTTTCGGGAAATTAATTTGATTGTGTGGAGTTCGTAAAACAAACTGTTCGATAATTCGTTGGCTTCTGTTAATTGATACATTTGACAAAGCGAAGAAGTCCATACGCTTAATCAAGATAGCATCATAGTTTTCGAACTGTTGAAGTTGGTTTTCCAACATTGATCGACATCTATATCTATCGCACGTTGGTTTATAAGTTTCATTTTTGTGATTTATCGCGGGTAAGTACAAATACTCATCTAGGTCCCACACTCCTATCCATTCCATAGCAGCTCGGTGTCTCATTAGACAATGCATGATAGCTAAAATTTGGTCGAAACTAGTCTCTAGTCTTACAGCTTCCTTCCGCAGTATTTTAGGAAATTTTCCAATATCCAGCAACGGTATGACGGGAAATAAAACATATTCCATCACACCCTTGTCAATGTAATCTTGTAGACCTAAACGATGAAGATCTGTTCGAGCATAAATATAGAAGTAATCGACACCCAGAAATAGATGATAGTCAATCCATTGGCGAACATGGTCAACGGATATATTCTTATCAATTGGCTTAAGAAACATAGCAATCGAATGTTTTCGCTCCATTTGCCAACAAATTGGAACATGCAACGTTGCATTCGTTCTAGAGCTCCCATGAGTTCTGTGGACGAACGTAAATATCCATTCATTGACAGTGTCGTCTGGGACAAGATCTGTTTGGCAGCGTAATCTAAATACTATGCCAATAAACCTACTTTCCAAAAAGTGAATTTTGGCTGGTTTAGGACTGTGATCATCATTTGCTTGACAGTAAACATCATACTCTTGTTCAATAAACGCGCTGGCGTTTGTCAACCCCCATTCAAACCAAGTCATTCCATTTGCATGGAAAAAATAGCCGACAGCATCTATGTACATTGGCTGATGCTCAGAGGCAAACAACATAAAAATGAAGTCACTGCTATTAGTTGACAGTGAGATGAAGTTGCGATAAGCCTTCGGACACAGTCGAGCGATTCGTACGATAGTATTATCATCTTGAACCGAATGCATTTGTAAAGTCTGAAGTGATGGATGGTTGTCTTCATATTTCCAGTAGATGAAGAGTTCGAACATCAACATGAGATAGAAGACAATAAGAAACACAAGGATACGATACACAATTTTATGATTCATTCGCTATAGATACACACACACAGGTCTTTTATTGTATTGAGTGTGCACACACTATTGTCCTTATCTCTAAATACTATTTGATCATGCAAAGTGGTATCAGCTAAAGCAAGTATAATTATACATACACGTTTTTCTTTTTTCTGTCATTTTTGTTATTGATAATATGCGTTCGCGATTCATTATCAATATAAATAAAATATATGATGCACGCATGACTTGTCGCATGCATTTGGTAGTCATAGCTCGATAAATACGCCGTACGGCTGAGTCATTGATTTTTCTAGAAAATCAGCAGCCGCATCTTTCAAATGATAAATAATTTAAGAAATTTTTTAACAATCGCTGCTGAAAAAAAATCGAGTTTAATTATTACATTGCTGACACAAGCAAAAACTTTTGGTGGCTTGAACAGCCGTTACCGACATCTATATATATCCCTGGGAAAAATTAGTTTTATGCTGTATTTTGAGGATATTGTTATCAAAAGAAGATACTTTTTAAAAAGTAAGGATATATTCTGAAAGCCAGTGAAATTTTGCATCTTCTTCTATATTTATATTTTTGTTTACATTGCTATATAAAAAAACATTTTCCAATGAAATGAACACGACTCTCATACTTCATGTCGATACACTTAATACAGTCATTGATATCTAGCGAAGTTTTTCAATATTTTTTCGATGTTAAAAATAAGTTTTAGAAAAAGTAATCATGTATTCTAATAGACCTTGAAATTCTCTATCACTCCATATTCTTATCTATTTTCTTATATTTATCTGTTAAACGATAATTAAAAAAATAGTGAATACAATCACAACTGACAAGTACTAAAATTTTCAAGGAGGAAACGGCGGATTCCCGGGAATCCCATGGAAATCCTAAGAATCCAGGAAATCCTGTGCCTAAAAGTCATCAATAGATAAAGTAATCATCAAAAATAAACAGACCAAACATACTAGTGATGACAATGATGACGAAGAAGTTGACTCAGAACTTGAAGAATTGGAACAAGACTCTCAAAATACTGAGAAGGATATAAACGAGACTGAAATATTAGGAAGTCTTGATATGAGTGCTAAATAAGTACTTGAATCATCTCGCTTGATGAGTTCGTCATGCACAACTTTCTCTAAAACACTAAACAAAAACGAATAAAATTTAAAATAGCCACGAGTGTATATCGAATTATGTTTGTATTAATATAAACTAATGAGCGCAGATTTTCGGAGTATGTCTTACCTCTTCGTACAGGATGGACTCTATGCGTCGAAGAGGAGAAACATGAAAACAATTTTTTTATATCATGGCCAATAATCTTGTTTTTAGAACGTAACTAGAGAATTATTTTCTTCATACTGTAACGGCTCAGAAAATACATACGAAAATGAACATATACTTAGATTAAGAACTTATTGTTATTTAAAACAAATATAGTCTGAGATTTTTTTCTCATTTTTTTTGACTTATGTTACCTTTTAGTTCACTCTAATAAAGCAATAAATAGATGATACTTTCTTTATAAATATATTTGATTTTGGAGTTTTTAAGATGATAACATCTGATGTTATCTTAGAAGAGGTACGAAAAATATTTAAAGGAAAAAAAGGTACTCATCATTAGAGATTTGATCTGTAGAGGAGTCTACAAAGATCTCTGTTACTTATTAGGCGGAAAAGATCGATTATTAAGTATTGAGGAATTACGTTTCAACAGACGTCTTAATAATAAAACATTATTTGAGCATAAAACTATCGAATGTTATACAATTGATCATACTAATAGCATCAGCAATGTTGAAAAAAGAAGATTTAGTTCAGCTAAATATGATTACCATTTAGTTTATTGGTTCTATAGTCGTGTGTGGAAGAGATTAATTAGTATAAATAGTTGCAAAAAATTGTTTTTTTAGTTTTGATTAGACTACGTCAATTAACTTAAAACGTTTTTTTTTTCTATTCATATGATATTTATAAATCTTTCACATCTTTTATGTACATGAGTAATAATATTTGTAATAAAATTAGGATATATGAAAAGTTTATTCAATAAATAATTAATAAACTTGAACTTGATTTATAGAGAGATTATATACCATCCTATTTCAACGAACTACAGGGATTTTTATGTTTTGTTCTAGACTAATTTCTCTATTCCATGATGAACATCATCAATTGATGATTTATTTCCATGTGTTCAGTTGATTTTTCTTTTCTTACGGTCATTCGTTATACTTCACGAAGATAGCGGTCATCATATGGTTACCAAACTCCCAACGATCGACATATAAGGAAAAAAAAAGTTGTTTCTAGCAAATCTATATATGTTTCTAGGGAATGTGAATTAATTTTGTCTTTTCTATTTTTCTTATCTCTCTTTTTTTATTTTCAGATAAACATAACAATATAAATATTCACCTGACTGTTCAATCTCTCTCACATTCGTTATTTACTATTAAACTAAATTTATACAAAATTAAATTTCGTTTTTTTTAAAGAAAACAAATTATTATAACATTGTTTTTCTACGAAGGTAATACATAATGTTTAAATCATTTCCATCTCTTGATTTACCTGATGATATTTTGTCATTCGAAAGAGAAAAGTTTTTTGAATTGATTCAACAGAAATGCGGTTAAGTCTCTAAAAAATTAATGGAAATACTTTCAATCAATACAGTATATAAACTGCTTTTGGTTGAAGATAATATTCTACCTGTTTTCCAGAAAAAATATCGAGAATTAGAGAAAGTAACACAATGAGCATGTCTTCATGTTGATGATTGGATAATTATGCTCAAGCCTGGTTTGCGTATGGATTTCGATCGTTTTATCTGATCTCTTCATGATATAAACGATAAACAATAGCAACAGAAGGAAATAGTGAAACAAGTGGAAGATATTATTTCTTTATTTAAGAATTTAGTAAAGTCATATCAATTCAATGAAAGTGAGGATACACAAGATAATTATCGATACAGTGATATTGTGGAACAATTTGCACAATCATTGTATATCTTAGGAGGACAAAACTCGTACGAGTTTGTATGATTGAACTTACCCGACGCACTTCCATCATTGTCTACCTTAAACCTTAGTCTTGAGAAAGCTGGTGCGTGCATTGGTGAAGCCGAGTTTCGATATGATGCACTTAATCACCATCATTATTCTTTAACCCTTTCGCTCCCGGCGACACATATATGTGTGCAAATGTATTTATCCCGTAAAAGTCGTATTAGTATTTGTTTGAACCGTTTACAAAAGCTTCTTATCGGTTGTTAGAAAGGGTCATAGTGATACATTTCTTCTTTCTTTCCTTTCTGTTGATATCTTTACTCATACACATTCCATCCATATTTTCTATCGCTCTAGTACAATCACTTTTTTCGTTTTTTTCTTGATATTTAGTATGCATTGTTTTCTGAAGCTGTGGCTGGTGTGTTTTTATCTTCCTGTAAACTTTTAGTTGGCTCTCTCTCTTCTACTAAATCCGAAACATTCTTTCCGTTTCTAATCAGTGCTGTATATATATATCGCTCGAATAAATAAAAGATACAAGTAAGAACGTATAATAGACACTCTTTGTTGCGTAACTATTTCATACGCCTTCATCGTGGCTGCGTCGAAAAAACGACATTTGGCTGAGAAAGAAACTGAGAAAACTATGAATAATTTTCAATCCGACTTATCGTCAGAAGATGAGCTCTTGGCAGCTCTCAGTTCCATCACCATTGACTCTAGTGATGAAGAACTTCCAGCCGAACGTCATTGGCAGTCTGGAAGATTTACATCGGTGATACCAGAGTTTCGTGGTGAGCCAGATATCCGAAGTACAATTCTACGTCGTAGAAAAACACCTTTTGATTATTTCCAACTATTTTTTGATGAGAATAAGATGCAGCATATAGTGGACGAAACAAATCGCTACTATTCTCAGAATCCAGCAGGCGAACGTCAACATATGTCTAACTGGCACGACGTAACCTCGATGGAAATACATACATTTCTTGCAATTACAATGCTCACTGGACTAATTAACAAAAATAGGATTCAAGACTACTGGAGCACTGATCCTTTATTATCTACGCCCATTTTCAGTCAGTATTTTACAAGGAACTGATACCAAGACATTCTACGCTACTTGCACTTTGGCAATAACGAAGACATTTCCGACAACAACCCTCTCGAGAAAATAGAACCAATCATAGATGGCTTGAAGAAAAATTTTTCAAATTGTGTCAATTCAACACAAAATCTTTGCATTGATGAAAATCTTACTTTATGGAAAGGAAGGCTTGCATTCAAGCAATATATTCCATCGAAGCGTCACCGATTTGGAATCAAATCATTTGAGCTTGTCGGTTGTGAAACTAAATTTATCCTCGACTTCATCGTTTACACCGGCTCAAATACAGAGTGTCAAATTACATCTGAACTTGGATTGAGTGGATCAATTGTATTGGAAATGATGCGGCATTATTTGAATAAAGGTCACCATCTATACGTCGACAATTGGTATACAAGTCCAACACTTGTCGAGCTCTTACAACGAAATAAGACTGGTGCATGTGGTACCGTTCGTAAAAATAGAAAAGGATTACCACCTCTTACAACTAAATTGAAGAGAGGCGAGAGTCAATACTCTCATACAAATATTTTACTGGCGCTAAAATGGCAGGATAAGCGAGAAGTACACATGCTTTCAACCATTCATTCAACAGCATATGCGAATTCAGACAAGGTAGATCATCAAACTGCAGAAGAGATTGAGAAACCTGTCTGTACTCTGGACTACACCAAAAACATGGATGGAGTCGATCATGTTGATTTGCAAATGTCATTTTCAGAGTGTATACGAAAATCGGTAAAATGGTACAAGAAAGTTTTTTTCCATCTATTAGATATGGCAGTATACAATGCATTCGTAGTTTATAAACTGCAAAATGATTTATCACCTCACTTATCTGATTTTCGACTCGATCTGATTAGGGAAATTTTAACAAAGTTTGGATCACAGAGATCAATTACTATCGGAAGACCACCGGCAAGACCTCCTTCTCTCCGTTTAACTGCTCGGCATTTTCCTGCGCTCATTCCACAAACAACTCAACTAGAACAGCCTCGAAGACGATGCGTGGTGTGTTCATCTCATGATCTTCGATGCGTTACACAATACATGTGTCCTGACTGCGATGTGCCATTATGTAGTGTTGACTGCTTCAAAGACTATCACACAAAGACGAACTATTGATGTTTTCCGAGCCAAGACTGAGTTTTCTTTACGAAAAAAAATTAAAATCGTATTTAAAAATTACTTTTAAAAATCTTAGTTTTCTCAAAAAAAGCCGGGAGCCAAAAGGTTAAAGGTTTCATTGAGTGTAAACTATTGATTCACTGGTTTTTGTGAGGTTGATTACTGGGCTGAGAAAAGTTTGCTATACTATCACATTTTTGTGTTGACTTGTAGTTTATCTTGAAAAAATGTTCATAAAAAATGAACAGAATTGAATTTTAAAGTTCGTCCAATGAAAAGTGGTGGGCTGAGGCTAGCTTTGATTTGACACCAACACTAACTCTCTAATGTGCGTCTCATTGAAGTTATTTCGATTCCAAAAATGAATCCTAAATCAACTGGAACCTCAGTTTATTGCGGTTTCTTGAATGAAATTTTCGCCTGAAGCATTGCTGATCTAGAGTAGTCATGTCTGGAAGTTTCAGCATAAATCAATAGTCCAAGATTGGAAATAACTTCGCAGGAGGGTTTATGAATGTGATCAAGATATTTCCTTAGGGAGACTGATACAAGGGTGACAATACCATTTAAGCATTGTATTTGACGTATGAAATATGTTTTATTATTCTTGCTTTTTGACTAAATATACATAAGTTGATAAATAGTAATTGATTCATATATCTGCTATGAGCAGAGGAAATGAAATAAATGGAAAACCAGATGCTCATTGCACAACGAGTCGTTTTCTTCGCCATCTGATAGTAGTTTGCAATGAAAAATGTTATCAGCGTGACCCCTGTTCGTCTCTGACCGTCTTTTTATCAGACGGCAGCGTTTCCGCATATTTTAGCGGTTAAATCAATATTAAATCTTGGATGCTGTGTATTTTCTCATGTAAATTAATATAAGTAACGCTCGTCTAGAAACTTGCTCAGCTGTTTCTCATAGAAATCGTGTTCTTAAGTGCTACTGAGCTTTTCATTTATACTATTTGCAAAAACTAACCTCAGATTCCTGTTCCTCGGCCCCAATAACTCGTCGGCGGACGCTTATAAAATATTTTTGTAAGATGATGATCCTTTGTCTCAAATAGTAGTACATAACAAAATTTAGGAAAAAATAGCACCAGATTCGGATTTACCATCCTCAATTACCTTTCGATCAAGTTTTATGTAAAACAGTCCTATCTGTTTTTATCTTTTTATTCGACCAATCAGCGAAGTGCGGGCAGACAAGCAAGCAAGTAAGTAAACAATTCCTTCTTGCAAGACTCTTCTCTACGAGAACGAGAATAACTATTTAGATCCCGATCCAGTCTATCTATGCTGAAAAAAATAGCCGGTTCTCAGATATGAATCAGTCAGAAATTATGCTCGAGTCACTTGATCAGCGTGTAGAAAATGAGCCATGAATATGACCAAAGAGATGCGTTCATTAGTTACACTTCTGGATGCCACGGAATATGAATAATTTGATTCGAAAATAACGAGGTAGAGTAGAAAAAAATATGATGAAATATACGAATGACTTCGGCGATGTTTATTTATGTACACTCCATCTAATCCACAAACCTTACCGCTTCCCTCTAAATTATTATTATATAAAAGTGAATATCTGATATCTGATTATCTGCGTCAGTTTTCGATACATAGGTGTCTAGGAGTCACTGCACGAGAGCCATGACGGAGGCTGCTCAATCAAGATTTTCTTTCTGGCTGAAAGGTATCTCATTTTGTAGAGCAAAGTTTTTTAGGTATGTAGCCAAATTTTTAGACCTAAAGGATGAATTTTGGCTGAGATATGATAATCCTTCTAAAAACACCCAAAATAGCTTTTTATCAACATATGCCATTTTTTGCCAACTTTTCATTAGAAATGTTTTCTCAATATCTCCTCGCCAATACGTCATAGAACTCTGAAAATTTCACCAGATATACATTTTGAGATGGAGATTATAACTATCAAGTCCAAACATGGTTATGTTGTGAAAAAGTAATCACTAAAATTTCTACCATAGACCTGCCCCACATATATATTATAGTCAATCTTCGTGATAGGCTTTCTTCAGATTAGTGTGATAGAATTTGCTCAAATTTTTTTCTCAAAGACTACTAATCTAGTGCTACTTGGCCATGCATTCAAAAATTTGGGATCTTGAAATTTGACCGAATAAGCCTCATTACAAAAAGTACTATTTTTCTCTATAGTATGGGAAAAACGGCACTTCAGGTAATTTTGGTATAATTAGAAAACAAAGATCGTTTGGCGTGACATTTTCAGCACCTATAGAAGATAAAGTTAGTAATCATTTCTGAAAGTTTCAGCTTGGTCGATCAAACTTTCATTCTATTTTGATAGCCTACTAGGTCGATATTTTTGTAGGCTTTAGTAATAGAGATAATGAATGATCTAATTTACTGAGTTTCGATGGAGTTCTGATGTGATTTAATAGTCAATCTATATACCATTTAATAGAGAATTTAATGCTGAATAAAGCTGTCTAATTTACTTGGAATTAAAATCAAAAAATGGTTATAAAATATTGAATATATTCTTCATTAGGCATCTATACATATAAGTCATTGCATAGAACTTACGACTATTGTGCTCAATCAAAACTTTTAGATTTAGATGAAAATTATCCTATCTTGTAGGACAACTCTTTTTATGTATTCAGCCAAACTTTTAGGCAAAACAAATAAATTTTGGCTGAGATATAATGACTCAACTAATGCTATTCAAAATAACTTGTTATTAAATTAAGGCATTTTTTTACAATTATTTATATGAAATGTTTTCACAATATCTCTTCATCAATACATGATAGACTTCTAGAATTTTCAGCAGGCATCCATTTCGAAATTGATAATACAAGTATGGAGTCTAATCATGCTTATGTTGTGGCTAAATGCTAGTGGAGTGTTAATTTTAGACTACTTTGATTCCATATTAAGTTCAGCGTAGCCTAACGTAAAGAAGAGTGATTATTAATCGGTTCGCTAGCATTTTTTCAGCCCTCTTTGTTTCGAAGAACTGTTGACGCGTTGCTACTTGATCATGTAATGGAAAATTCAGTATCAAAAGCCTTGGGTTGACATATATGGCAAGAGAGTAAGCCACTATGGCTGAGCGGATAATATGTTTGACACATTCACAAGCTATCGTATTCGAACGTCAATGCCATTAGACGGAATGAGCTGGAATAAGTCATTAAAAGCTGTTTATCTCAGATCATCTGCACGATAGCATACTGACTATCTCGCTGACTTGTATAAAAATGCTCGTATGGCTAATATGTGATTAGTCAGTATGTACCAGATACTGAAGTGATTCAGCGGAAAAAATCTGATTTACGCCAATTTTCTATTCAGTGTTACAGTTGTTAAAAGCCATAGAAAAATATTGAGCAATCGATTCTTTCTTCGAATAGTATATTATAGTGAAAGTTATCCAAAAGCTGAGGTATTCTTTGTCTTCCACTGACACAATAATGCTATTCTTTTTATATCGTGTTGCCATTATTTTTCCACACAGGCTTGATAAGGAGAGAATTATATTTCTTTTTATTATTGAAAGCGGTGGCATAAGCAGAGGAATTTGTACAATACTGAACCAGTAATATAATTGATATATCTTATACATATATGTACAACAAAGATGAAATAGAGAAAACATTAAGTAGAAAATAGTTCCAAGAGAATAAAGTCAACAATAAAGTTAAAAATGCAATCTAGGTTTTCGATTTGAGAAATGTGATACATTTTGATACTCATTTGGTGAATAGCGAATTGATCAACTCTATAATTCATCTCGCATGTTCGTTTTAATTCAGTCTTAGAGAATGAGCATCATAGCTTAAGTGTCTTATAATTTCACGAACGAATTGATGACCATCTATTTGGGTTTTTCGTTTCGTCGGTGGTGTTCATGTTCCACGTTCACAGTTATCCGCTAAGAAGTAGATAGTTCTGTGATATGGCCACATTGACTGTGGATAAACTGAGACCAATTTCTGCCTCATCAACAGCATTCTACCCTGAGCGTATTTGATCGAAATAGAATAGACATGGAAACTTTAAATCATTACTATTCTACACAAATGGAACGACTCGTTACTTAGATCATACCAAAAGTAATGAGCCTGATACCTTATTCTAGTATAGAAGGCTTCGAGAAATTTTCTTTTTTTACCAATAGATAGAGCGTGTTTCACTCTATTTTTCTATGCTATTTGATCAATATGAAACTGTTATCATAATAATAAAATTTCGATAAGATCGATTTCTGTCGCATATGTGCTGGTAGCATGAAACCTCGTGTGTATTTTTGGAATAACTTTTGATGGTAATAAGATAGAGAACTGCGGTTTTCGCCGTTGGAAAGAGGAGATGAATACGCATCGAACCATATATTATTGATTTTTCTAACATGATTTCTGACGGTTTTTTTATTCAATTTTCTAACCGTTGGAAAAATGCTTGTTTCATGAAAAAAAGAAAAAGCAAAAAATTTGATAGAATATCCTAGTAGCGGTTCGTCTAGAATAGGTATTAGCCATACATAATTAAATTTAAATAGCTGAGTCTTTTGCAGTTTGTAGATCTTCGATTAACGGTTTGAATGTGAACACGATTATTGAAAATTTACTGTAAACAACTCATGGAATAGATTTGCTCTTTAAAAGATGAGCTAAAACCTTACAAAAATCAGGTTTGAAAAATCAGTAATACATAGCTTGATGCGTGTTCATCTCCTCTTTCCAACGGCGAAAACCGTAGTTCTCTATCTTGTTCCCATCAAAAGTTATTCCAAAAATACTCACAAGCATTCATGTTCATGCTACCAGCGTTTATGCGACAAAAAACAGATTTTATCGAAATTTTATTATTATGATAACAGTTTCATAGTGACCAAATAGCATAGAACAATAGAGTGAAACACGCTCTATCTATTAGTAAAACAAATTTCTCGAAGCCTTCTATACGAGAATAAAGTATCAGGCTCACTACTTTTGGTATGCCCTAAGTATCTCAATATATAATAGAAAAGAACCAATACTATAATCATAAGAGATACACAAAGCAACGATATTATTGATTATAAATAACCCACTAGTGGCATCAATGACTGCAACAATATTGAGATCATTAAAAAATTTTTGTTAATGTATTTCAAACACAAAAATTTTAGTTTTCTTTCGCATTCATTTACGAACAATATAAATGATCGGATAAAAATTCGACTGACGAAAAAAACGGAAAACTATTCAATCACATATATATAGATGTCGTTAAGGGCTGTTCAAGCCATCAAAAATTTTTGTTCGTGCCAGCAATGTAACAATTGAACTCGATTTTTTTCAGCAGTGATTGCTAAGAAATTTCTAAAATTATTTATTATTTGATGGATGCGGCTGCTGATTTTCTAGAAACATCAGTGACTCAGCCGTATGGCGTATATATCGAAATATTAGTATCAAATGCATGCGGTAAGTCATGCATACATCATATATTTTATTTATGTTGATAACGAATCACAAACGCACATTATTAATGAGAAAAATGACAGAAAAAAGAAAAACGTGTATATATATACTTGCTTTGGTTGTATCACTATGCATGATCAAATAATATTTAGAGGTAAGGACAATAACGTGTTCACATTCAATACACAAAAGACCTGTCTGTGTGTATCTATAGTGGATGAATCGTAAAATTGTGTATCGTGTCCGTGTGTTTCTTCTTGTCTTCTTTTTCATGTTACTGTTCGAACTCTCCATCTACTGGAAAGACGAAGACAACCATCCATCACTTCAGACTTTACAAATGCACTCGCTTCAAGATGATAATACTATTGTACGAATCGCTCGACTATGCCCGAAGGCTTATCGCAACTTCATCTCCTTGTCAACTAATAGCAGTGACTTCATTATTATGTTATTTGCCTGTCAGCATCAGCCAATGTACGTAGATGCTCTCGTCTATCTTTTCCATGCAAATGGAATGACTTGGTTTAAGTCGAAGTTGACAAACGCCAGCATGTTGATCGAACAAGAGTATGATGTTTACTGCCAAACAAATGGTAATCACAGTCCTAAACCAGCTAAAATTCACTTTTTGGAAACTAGGTATGCTGGCATAGTATTTAGATTACGCTGCCAAATGAATCTTGTCGCAGAGGACACTGTCAATGAATGGATATTTACGTTCGTCCACAGAACTCGTGGGAGCCTTAGAACGAATACAACGTTGCATGTACCGATATGTTGGCAAATGGAGCGAAAACATTCGATTGCTATGTTTCTTAAGCCAATTGATAAGAATATATCCGTTGACCATGTTCGCCAATGGATTGACTACCATCTATTTCTAGGCGTCAATTACTTCTATATTTATGCTCGAACAGATTTTCATCGTTTAGGTCTACAAGACTACATTGACAAGGGTGTGATGGAATATGTTTTATTTCCTATGATATCGTTCCTGAATACTGGAAAATTTCCTATACTACGGCGGAAGGAAGGTGAAAGACTAGAGACTAGTTTCGATCAAGTTTTAGCTAGCATGCATTGTCTAATGGAACACCGAGCTGCTATGGAATGGATGGGAGTGTGGGACCTAGATGAATATTTATACTTACCCGCTTTAAATCGCAAAAATGAAACTTATAAACCAACATGCGATAGATATAGATGTCGATCAATGTTGCAAAACCAACTTCAACAGTTCAAAAACTATGACGCTATCTTAATTAAACGTATGGACTTCTTCGCTTTGTCAAATGTATCAATTAACAGAAGCCAACGAATTATCGAACAGTTTGTTTTACGAACTCCACACAATCAAATTAATTTTCCGAAGGCAATGGTGCGCACTGCGAGTGTTTTGTCCATAGCTTCGCACAATGTGATTTGGCAAAAGCATGGGAAAATATGGACGACAGACATACCCAACTTTCGCATTAACCACTACCAAGCGAGTATCACGATGGAACGTAATCAATTTTTTTTGAAAAAACACAACATTAGTATGAGTGAACTTGTGCTCGATCTGACCTTGTCACAGTTAGTTGAGCAAATATATAATTAATAATAAATCCCTAAGAAAATCGGACACACGCTGGCGACTTATTCTTGAAAGAGATACAATTTTTTTTCTAAATTTACACATGTATTATAACGTAAATGTAGCTGTTTAAATACTTTTCTCTGACTATTTATTCTTTTGCATAGCTATTTACAGTTTGCACAAATATTCAAAGTGCTATACAGCTACTTAAGAGAGCGTCCATAAGCCCATCAAAGAATCGAAGCATTCGATAAATTTTTTGACTTTTGATCTGATGTTCTCATCTTGTTCAGCATCATTAAAAATCTCTAAATCCAAATTTTTAGCACATTTGATTCAGCTGGTGAAAAATTAACTCAATTTTACTGTCAAGCACTCATGAAGTTATTTGAAAAATATTGGCAAAAACCATCTATAGAAAGTTGAGAATTTTTCAATACTATAAAGTTAATGAAATTTTTCGCGTTATGTACCAAATGATAGAGCATTAAAAGCTGAACAAAATTATCTATTTACATATTATATTTATATAGACTATTCAATAGTTATATATGAAATACTATTCATGACTCATCATTTTTGAGTGAAAAGTGGACCGATTTTTTTCAGTATATTGGCTGCTATTCAGTCATTTTTTTCGAGTTCCACGTTGAATTTCATATATGTTGTACAACTTTTCTTCCTCTACAAATTGATAACAAAAAAATGCTTAAAAAATGTCCCGCAATGATCTCAAAAATGGCTCACAATGTAGGCCAAATACACAGTATTTGTTGAAAAATATATTATAAGTATTTTCTTTTATGAAAAAAAAAATTTTCATAATTTGTCGACTATCTATGGTGCTTTTGGTATAAGTATGACATACTTCAGTAAATATGGGCTTTGTATATCTTATGAATCAATTCATGCATTATGGTAGTTTTATGTAGGTACATTTCTTCAGATAATATTAGAGAAATATCATATCATGAAAAATGAAATAGAAATACTATCCAAATTTCGATGATGGTTATTCATCAAATAATTACATACTTACATGATAACAACGACAGGATTGTTGACCACGGTAAAGAAATGCTTTTCTCGTGTTTCTCCTCTTCGGCACGTAGAGCCCATCCAACATGAAGAGGAGGGACATTACTCGGAAAATCCGTGTCCCCATATTGTTTATGAGTGTTGCTCGAAATACCCGCACTCATCTTAACAATATTATTCTTTATTAATGGACATTATTTGGAAAAAACATGCCCATTTATTTATGTTGATGTGGACATTGATCGGTATACCCGTGTCCATTTTATTTGTTATTTGTTTTTCTTTGGTACCGTAGAGAACATTGTAGATGAGGAATTCATCGAAAGAGATAATTCAATAGCCACCTTAGCATTTCTACTGAAACTTTCAAGAATTTTGTTCTCTTCGACAGCAATATCGGTATCTTGAGAATCTTGTTCTAATGCTTCAAGTTCTGAGTCAATAACTTCGTCATCATTATCATTACTAGAATTTTTGGGAACATTGTCTTTAATGATTCAGTTATTAGTTGCTATCTGCTGGGTACCAGTTACCTCTCTGTCTCGTTTCAATCGGCAGAAAAATGATCGAACTTGACTTTCTTTTAGAAGTTCACTAGCTGAAAAATAAAACTTTCCGTCTTCTTTCAGAGTCTCCATCTCAAACACTACTTCTTTTGGTTTCCAATGTTTCACACCAAAAATGCCTTCATCAAATTTTTTTGGAGATATTCACGTTGTTTATCCGAAAATTCTATGTTCGGTTTGCGTGTGGGCAAAGCCCAGCCTTTTGGAAGAAGATTTGTTTCGTTGGCAATCGCCTTTGTTAAATTTACATCTATAGAAATTATTCGTCGATTTTCAACTTTTTCTAATCCTGAATGATACATTTTCATTGCTGTACCTTTTGACGATAACTTTTCAGCTATGGGAGGATGGTTATTAGCGATTACGTGATTTATATAATTTCCAAATTCTATAAACGCAGCGTTACAACCTTCCACGTCACATTCGTAAAGATATTTTTGCTTTATGGAGTTTCGTGTTGACTCCTACTCCTGTATAACACAGTCGTCTACATTCATAAGTTCATCGTTTGACTTTTCTTTTGTCTGAACCCAGTCATGACAAAAATGCTTTAGTTCACTGAACGCTAAAGTACAAATGATTTGATCACGATTCAATTGTGACCACGGTATTAAGAGACCGGAACCAATATTCCAAGAACGATGTACTAGAAGACCTTTACTTTGATACTCGAAGTTGTAGTAATTCGTTATTTGTTTGATCGTACACTAAGAACTCTTTTTAAGTTTATGATTTTCAATTCGGGTATCAAATGCATGAACACCTTTGACGCCTTTATGTGAATGATATGCTTCGACAAACTCAGAAGCAGTTGTCACATTATGATTTTCATTCAAATATCTACGGACATTCGATTTGATAACGGCAGCATACCGATCACAAGGACCCTTGCCACCTTGTGGATCAGTTTCTTTGATATGACGCAAAATGTCATTCAAGATAACGACGACTGTCTCTCTATCCTGTGTACACTGATCAAAAACATGTACAAATACTTTATATTTAAAAGAAGGTTTCATTTTCTTATCAACGATGATATTATCGTCGCTGTTTTCTTCAGACAAATCTGTTATTTCTTGCTCACTGATTTCCTGACTATCATATGAAACATAACTGTCTTCATCCGAAATGTTATTCTGATTTTCAACTGTCGTATCATTTTTTATAACAACAGTGATATGCAAACTGATATTCGTTTACCAAAAAATTTCGACTGTGGTTCCCGACTTTTGACGGAAAGAAACTTCATGGCCCAATCAAGATTGAGATATACCTAATCATCCGACAGATTATCGAGCAAATTTTCTCGACACAAATCTTGATTAATGGATCTCAATAAATGAGCCTTCCATGCTTCGATAGATTCACGATACGATTGAAATTTTTTCATGACACGATCGAATAGCTCTCTGTCTGTTTTTGTTTCAATGAAACGTTCCGTTTCATTAAATGTGCTCGTCAGGTTTGAACACTCAATGCATAATTCATCGTGCTTATGATCACAGTCTTGAGCAAAACTGTGTTCTTTTGGATCGCTCAATGCATAAGCACAACAATAATCAGCAATATTGCTTGATGTTGTTACGTGGACTTTATAATCAGATTTCAAATAAAATCGGGCACGTTTCAAGTTATCATTAAGTCGTTTACTTTCATTAGAAACGGAGTCTCTGTCTTCAATCGTTTTTATTATACCGTCGAATGTTTCTCCAGCTTCGGCAGCGAGATAGTTTACACCTTGTAAAGATTTTCTTGTTGACACTTTACAAGTATCGAGAATGATAAATAAACTACTTTTACCAAGTGGCTCAAAATCTCTACACATCTCTTCGCAATAAGGGAGATACTGATCAACAATACGAGTCGCTCCCATATTTCTTATCGTATTCGGGACGAACAATTCAATTCCAGATGATGACTTCAGTACGTTTTCACCAAACGGTAAATCTGTACAGACGTGAGATGAAACAATAAAATCAACAAAATGAGCAATTTGACAATCATCAAATCGTTTCACAATTTTTGTTGTTGTTTCAACCCTCGAACCAACTCCATGCCCACCAGCATGTAAACGTGCTGTATATTATCTGTAATCAGTTAAACCTGGTATGAATAATTGTAAGAGATTGAACGATATTTTGGGTGCTACAATTGAAAGTATTTCTCGTCTCGACTGCCACGATTCAGCGCTGGTGTATGCTTCCGAAACACCACTCATTATTTGACGAAAATTTCCGTCTAACATGATATTCGCGTTTTCACCACCTATATCGCTAAAGAAATCGTGCATGAGTATGTCAGCATCATTTGATGCCACCAACGATGTAGCTGATCGTGTTATAAGAGCAAGAAACTTCATCACAATGGTCAGAAAAAAGTATCCACTATTAATCATTTTTAATGGCTAAGTTATAACTTACTTAATCGATTAACGCAATTAAACAAACAACTTTAAGTTTAATATAAAATCGTCGATTTAAGTTGATCACGTTCACGTTGTGTTCAATAAAAGATTTAGTTATATATATATGACTATGTAATTTACGGATATACATAAAAGAAAAGAAAAGAAATGTACGTCGGATGCATGGTTCTACGATGAATATTTTCTCTTTCTTTCTAAGTCTCTTTCTATCACATATATATGTACTGATACATATGATCAGACAGTTTAATTTCATTTATAAAAAGAAAAGATAAATATATAGTTATCATTTTTGAAATTATAGTATACTTCTATATTCTATAGAGAAGAATTAAAAATTTGATTTTTTACATAATATTTTTACAGGACATCAACTATTTATACATAGTCTATGCAGAACATATATTCACTGAAGTATGTCATACTTATACCAAAAGCACCATAGATAGTCGACAAACTATGAAATTTTTTTTTTTTCATAAAAGAAAATACTTATAATATATTTTTCAACAAATACTGTGTATTTGGTCTTCATTGTGAGCCATTTTTGAGATCATTGCGGGATTTTTTTAAGCATTTTTTTTTATTAATTTGTAGAGGAAGAAAAGTTGTACAACATATATGAAATTCAGCGTGGAACTCGAAAAAAATGACTGAATAGCAGCCAATATACTGAAAAAAATCGGTCCACTTTTCACTCAAAAATGACGAGTCATGAATAGTATTTCATATATAACTATTGAATAGTCTATATAAATATAATACGTAAATAGGTAATTTTGTTCAGCTTTTAATGCTCTATCATTTGGTACATAACGCGAAAAATTTCATTAACTTTATAGTATTGAAAAATTCTCAACTTTCTATAGATAGTTTTTGGCAATATTTTTCAAATAACTTCATGAATGCGTCGAGAAGGACCATTTTATGGTAAAGATTGACGTGTAGTTTTTTTTGAAACAATCGATACCTCACACAAAACGAAGCTTATGAAAAATTTTTTAGGCTCCTGTGATGTAATTTAACGGAGTTACAGACATTGAAACTAGGAGAGGTCTAGAAAATTAGGAAAAAAACGACCTTCAATGTTTGGCTTATATCTCTGTCATATTTTTTCGTTTCATTTGAACAACGTCTCCTCCAAAAGAGCACGTAAAACTGAACAAAACACAATTTATATCTTCATAAAAAATCGAGGCTTCATTTTGAAAAAAAATTTCCTAAAAAACTCTGCAAATTTTAAACTAAATTTTTTTCATTATAAGTTCTTTTTCAAACTGATAATTATTCTTGGCGGGCAGTTTAATCTTGTATATCTTGTAGAGGGCTTCGCACTCTACAGAACCCTTATAAAGATCTCAAAAAACAAACTTTCAAAAAAGTTCGAAAAAGTTAAGAGAACATCATTTCATAGACATAATTTTGTATCTTTTTAACTGGTATTTATCAGATTTTGATTAGAAAAATTCTGATATAATCAAAATTAGTATGATATTCTGAAGCAGCGCTAAAAAATGAGTCGGATTATGTACATAGAATAGTCAATAAGTTCTCGAACTTTCAAATATTTCATCGTAATTGATTTTATTGCTGATGTTGGCCTATACTAGTAGTGACAACTGTTGTGTGTTAAAATACCAATACGAAGTTTCACAAGTATCTATTATGAAAAATATCTAATCAATTTTTCCAACACCTCTGCTTTCAGATGGATAAACTTTGTATTCGCTCATATATGAAAACTCGATGGTTAATAGGCTTAATTACTACATAAATTCATGATGAATTAACTGCTGCTTATAGACAAGGTTTTGTTTCATATAGTACAGTTGCTCATTGGATTGATCAATGTTCAAGTGGACGGGAGTCGTTAGACGATGATCTTCGAAGTGGTCGCCCATTATCTGCCATTACTTAACAAAATATTGAAACTGTTAAAGACCTGATGAATGATGGTCCACACATTAGTATTGATTATATTGGTGACATGTTAGATATATCACATAGGAGTGTAGATACTATTCTTAAACAACACCTTATGTTAAAAAAGGTATCGTCAAGATGAGTACCTCATAAACTCACCTTAGCACAACGACGACGTCGTGTTGATATTTGTATCGAAAATTTACAGAGCATTGAAAGTAGTGCATGGGAACTATGCGATATGGTTACCGGTGATGAAAGTTGATTTTATCATCGTAGGATTAAATCAAAAAAAATCGAGAGCTTGGATAGTACAAGGAAAAAGTCCTCCAACAGATATGGGAAGACAACAATTTGAAGAGAAAGCAATGTTCATTATATTCTTTTTGACAAATGGACGTTTACTTATTCGTCATCCACTTCCTGGAACATCAATCAATGTCATATATTATCGTGATGAATGTTTAAAAAGCCTGGTCAAAAATTTATCACAAAAAAGACCATCATCAACAGCAAATCACGTAGAACTCCATCATGGCAACGCACGACCACATATGAACTACATTGTTTTTAATTATCTTCAAGAAGAAAAAATCAAAGTTATGGCTCATCCATCATATTCGTCCGACCTTGCTCCTTCAGACTTCTGGTTGTTCAGTTGCCTGAAACGTAGTCTTGGTACGTATCCGGATGCTACAAGTTTGGCTGAAGCGTTATCCAAGGAGCTCAATTCAAAACCTATTCAAGAATACCGAAAGACATTCCAGAAGTGGATTGAAAGGATAAAACTTTGTATCGAACATTTACTGTAAAAAGATTAGCAGAATATTTTTTTCTATGAATAAATATTTGAAAGTTCGAGAATTTATAGACTATCCTATGTACATAATCCGACTCATTTTTTGCCGCTACTTCAGAATATCATACTAATTTTGATTCTATCATAATTTTTCTAATCGAAATTTGATAAATACCAGTTAAAAAGTACAAACTTATGTCTATGAAATGATGTTCTCTTAACTTTTTCGAACCTTTTTGAAAGTTTGTTTTTTGGGATCTTTATAAGGGTTCTGTAGAGTGCGAAGCCCTCTACAAGATATACAAGATTAAACTGCTCGCCAAAAATAATTATCAGTTTGAAAAAGAACTTATAATGAGAAAAATTTAGTTTCAAAATTGCAGAGTTTTAGAAATTTTTTTTTCAATTCCAGGTCGAAGCGTACAGACCGGGTCCGGTCGGAATTCACCGGAAATCACTGGATCAGGGAAGGATGCGGTTCATTATTCTGATGTTTGTAGTGTTTCTATTTTGTAATTAACAAGACGAAAGAAGAAAAATCATTTAGATACACATGATGATAACATTTCTCACGTATCAGAAATATTATTTTCTTGTGGGGTAACCTTTTCGTGCCATACGGTTGACGAGCATTGTGTAATAACATTGAATGATTGGGCGATTATGCAATTGGTTCATTTAGCTCATTGTCTTACATATTGAAACAATCAATAGTTATGTGATTGCTTCATTTCAACGCATTGTCTCATTGATTATAAAATGAATGGAAAGTTGTAATTCGTGTTTCAAATCGAATCAAATAATGTCAGTAAAAAAGTTTAAAGATCTCTCTTCATTTGACTTCACAGTTTTGAATGCAAACACAAACAACAATCTCAATATAACTGAAGCAAGAGCAGCTATTTCAACTGGTGCTTCTAACTTAATTTCTATTTCTTCTACAAACAATCCTACATCTCCAAATAAACAACCAGCAACAACATTATCAGAAGCTTCATCAAGTTTAGAATCAGTGGAACTGAAAAATGATATTGGAAATTATATAAATAATCGAATAATATTATCAGATGAATTACGATACTTACTGTTGTCACCCTCAAGATATTCCTGGTGAAAAATTCAAATGGCCGTATATTGAACGAAAGACAAATAATACTGTGGAGAAGCGATTTTTACGTCAAAATCATTTAAATGATAACAAACCATGGCTAGTTTACTCACCATCGAAGGCTGACCTTTTTTGTGTGCCATGTTTTTCATTTGCCAAGCCAGCCGGTAGCAACCAACTTGATCTGTTTGTTCTGTTACCATATCAATAATATGGTAAGCTATTAGGTGTTAACGGATTAATAGCAAGACACAAGACAACTAGTTCTCATAACGATAGTATGCTGGTTGCTGAACATTTTATTTCTATGTATAAAAATAAATGTGACGGTATTGATGGTTTGTTATTGAAGAAACAACAGTAGGAAAAAATTGAACATCGACAAAGATTAGTACCTATTATTAAAAGTAATATATTCTGTGATCAAAACAACATCCCGTTGCGAGGGCACCGAGACAATAGGGAATTAACTACGGACTTTATTAATCGCGGAGAAAGTAAGTAGGCAGCCTTGTTTTTCCGTAACTGAAGATTTATTTTAGGTAACTTTCGTGCCTTGTTTCGCTTTCGAATTGATGTTGGTGACTCGATGTTAGCAAATCATTTATCTACGGCTAGCAAAACTGCAACCTACATCTCAAAAACCACACAAAATGAACTAATCGAAATTTACAGTGAGTTAATTCTAGAACATATAATTACGGAAGTAAAATCTGCCACATTTTTTACAGTGGTTGGCGATGAAACTACCGATATTGCTAATATCGAGCAATTTACATTTTGTCGACGGTACGTATGTGAAAATAAAGTTCAAGAAAAATTTGTTTGTTTTACACCAGCCGAAGATCGAACGGGTGACGGTTTAGCACGATTGATCCGTGTAGAATTAAGAAATCTTGGTCTTGATCCGAGTTTTATGATGGGTCAAGTATACGATGGATGTTCGACAATACCAGGGCAATTTATTGGTAGGATTTCTTTTGATATTTCTTTTTAATTCGTTTTTTAGCCTTTACATCTAGAATCTCAATATCTATTTAATTTATTCTTTCAGGTTGTCATGCTTATATCCAAAACTTATTTTCAACGGCACTTTATCTTCATTGTGCATCACATAGCCTTAATTTGGCAGTATCTGAATAATGTTTCATTATTTTTATTCAAAATTGTATAGGTACTATAAAGGAAATTTATAATTATTTCAATTCATCATCGAAACGAACATTTTATCTTGAAGGAATAATAAATAAATCAAAGAAAACAAAGTTGACAAATGTCTGTGATGCACGATGGGTTGAAAGACTTGATGCTGTGATTACATTACGAGAATTATATCCATTTATCGTCAATTGTTTCGAAATAATCATCGAAAAGGAAACAGGTAAGAGTCGAACGTTAGTATTCAACTATTTGAAAACTATTCAAAGTTCTTGTTTTATTGTTTCTTTATGTACATCAAAAAAAATGTTTGTCGATAACTTTACCTATTGCTGCTGGATTACAAGCACCAGAAAATGACATTATGGATTGCAAACAGTTAGTGGACGATATTATATTAATGTTCAAACAAATGCGAGTTGAAAAGCTCGATGAAGAATTTAATGGAATACTTAATAATGTGAAGCAATTATATGAATGGGCAGGCAGAAGAATTGTTTTTATTAAATAATTAAATGTTCAATACATGAAATAGCGCATATAATCAGTAACTTTCTATGCCAGGAGATAGAGTTTGACAATCTACTTAGGGCAATCCAAAAGTAGTGAGGGGGATATCGTATTTTCG
>JAJEKB010021001.1:466342-496140 GCA_022393335.1 Macrotrachela quadricornifera | reverse complement strand
CATTGAATGGAATGACTTTTGAGGATGATTTTGATAAACGCTTTGTTTGGTTTTTAAATTTTCTTTTGTGATGAATATCAGATTGTGTTGAACTTCTTGCTTGTCTTTGATCAAGATGTGACTGATTGATAATCTATATATATATATAAAGAAAGTTTGTCTGTCTGTCTGTTTGTTCTCTATGCATTTGGACACGGCACCAGCAGATGCAATAAAATTTTTCAGGCAATACTCTTTCGTCTAGAAGAAGGAGATGATTCCTTAGAAAATAAAAAAGAATCATTTGATTAACATATATCAAATTCATTGTGGAAAGTACAAAAAAAAATGATGATAATGCAAAGAAATAAAATACCAAATGTTGAGTATGGCCTAAGATTTTATTGAATTAAAATTCTTTTTTTTCTATTCTTTCTTAATCGAAGAATTTATTAAATTATCAAAATGACATGCTTATTATAATCAAATTGTACATAGTATTATGATATGTTAAGTTTGTTTTATATCAATCCATAATGTTAATCTGCTGAAATTAGATTTTTTAATAACACACATCGATGGTAAGTGTTCTTTCACCCATTTAAATAGCATTTCCATCTCACTCTCATTATGGTTAATAATAGAAGACGATTTTTGAACACCTTCCCATTGAATATTTAACATTCGAAGATGATGCATTTTATTAATAAGATAAATAATACTTTTTCGACTTTTAACTTTAATTAAAAGTTCTTCACATTGTTTAACTTCTGGCAAATGAATAAAATTTATACATTCTTTTTTACTGAAAAATATTCCAGGATAATATCGTAAATCAATACGATAAACAAATGCATTAGTATTTCTAGATATAGACGATTGAAAATATGAAAAATACCAATCTTCAAATAACGAAAATTTACAATAGAAATTAATCATTTGATCATATAAATGATAATCAATATCTGGAAGATAAATTGTTTTCAATTTATTTACATTAAAATCAATAAGTGCATTCGGTATAGTATGAAAGAGAATACATTCGTAATCCAATGATAATTCAGGACAACAATGAACAAACCAACGATGTTTTTCTAACCAAAATCGAGTGCGAAATGAATTAATTAAATTTATAACATATTGCTCATTATTATCTTTACCATACAGATGAATGTATATTTTAAAACGAAAAATTTTAAGTTTAGGTAAATAATTATCTATAAGTTCTTCCCATTGATTTCCATTACAGATAATATCATATGCATCAACTTTCAAATGGGTTAAATTAGGTGTTGCTTTTATAATATTTATCATTGTATGCCATGATCGTACATCAGATAATTTTAATATTGTTATTGATGGAACAGATGGTAGGATTTGATGATAATTATCATTCAATTTATTGAGATGGAGATGAAGACGTTGGAGGAAAGGTGTTTGTTGAAAAATGCCAAATATTTGATTCAATCCAAAAGATAGACTTGAAATTGATATATTTTGAAGAGATGATGAAATCATTGTTGGTGCATGAAATTCCTCGCCCATATTTAGATAAAAATCAGTAAGTTTAGTTAAATTCCAAATCGTATTAGAAAAATCTAAAGATTGCATATATTCGGAAAAATGATTAATGATTTTAAGATGAGTAAGACGAGGAAGTTGGTGACAATCGACTAATATTTTGCGTAATATTACATCACAAGTAAAGTAGCATAAGGAAATTGATCGTAAATTTATGAGTTGATTCATTTGTAGATCATACGAAAAGAAAAGATCTATTTGTGATGATTTAACATTATCATTATGCGAGAGACGAAGTGAAATAATTCGATTGGAAATTGATGGAAGATGCTGCTTAAGACACTTGTCGGCATGATAATTTCGCATGAAATCAAAGTCAACATGGAATACACGTAAATGAGTAAAAATAAGAGTATTGAAACGATTATTAAGACCTTTAAATGCTCGAAAAAGATCAGTAGCATCAAGTAATTCAAGTAGTTCAAGTAATAATTCATTTGGCAATGCTTCGAATATCATTCTGTTTTTTTTTTGTACTTTCAATTTAATGTGCTGATATCAATTAAAACGAAGAATGTACTATATATTATTCATCATTCGGTTTTTTTCCCATCGCTTATCATTTTTACTTAAAACATCATAAAATAATGCTTCTCTTTTCTTTCATTGATCATCTATAGAATGAATTGTATTTCATCTTTGAATGACTATAGTCATAAATGTATATAACACTTCAATGACGAATGGGACAGTATTGAATGATTTTATTATTCATATCAATTGATTTCAGCTAAATAGAAAACGAGAAATGTAATGATTAAATGACTCAATCTTTTTATTCACAAGCCTTTCAAAGTATTTATGAAAGATAACACGTATATACGATGATATGAGTACTTAAAATCCTACTTATTATCGTTATTTGAAAGATGAAATGAAATAATTTGACTGATAGTTGATGGAAGATCATATTAATACTTTAAAATAGAATGAAAATGGATAAAAAAAATAACTGCTTCATATGAATGAATATTAGAAAGAAGAAAAGCGAAAAAAATATTTTTGTATCATTCTTTTATCTTCGAACGACTCTAGTCATAATATTTACTTCAAATAACTTTATTGTTTTTCTAAATAAAGCCATACTTTCGAAAACATTTGCGAACCGTTTTTATTGTTATCGAAAATGGTACATGTCGAAGGTAAACGATCTTGTAACCATTTGATAAATGCTTCATTATCTTCGCGACATTCTTGATAATTAAAACTACAAGTCAATCTAAATTGATATTGAATATATAACATTCGAAGTCGAGGTAATTCATTGATAAAATTAAATATACTTTCACGTTCTATAATGTTAATTAAAAGTTCTTCACATTGTATAGCTAGTGGTGAACGAATAAAAGCTTGACACATTGTATTATTTAACGATGAGATTGATGATATTATAGAATCCATTCGTAAATCAATTCGACGAATAGAAATATTTGTATTTTTTATTAAAGGTATTTGTGAAGATGGCCAAGAATTAATTGTTAATGAATATAAAAATGGTGATTGATTAAGTAATAATTGTAAAAGAAATTCAGCATTATTATCAGTTTTCAATATAATAATTGAAATTAGATGATAAAATATTGGAATATTTTCTGCAAAATTTTTATCAAATAATAAATCGATAGAAAGAATTCGAATATTAGAAAATCGTATCGGAGAAAGATGATTTATAGATAATGTATTGTAAAGATATTTTACTCGATTATATAAATCATCATGATCATCATCTTGAGGGCAGGTTGTTTTTGATGGCATAGTTAATATATTTGAATAGAAATCAACAAATCCATAAGGTATTGTATACAAAAGTATAGATCTGTAAATTTCATGATATATATAATGACAACGAATAAACCATTGATGTTTTTCAATCCAAAATCGACTACGAAATGTATTCATTAATTGATCAATCTGTTTTTCATTGTTCATTTTACCAGGATATGTAATATGCATTCGAAGATAAAATATATTTAATTTCGATAAATAATTATCTATAATTTGTTCCCATCGATATCCATCACAATCAATATAGTATGTATCAACTGTTAATTGAATTAAATTAGGCATAGATTGTAGAATAGTTAACATTCCATGTAATGAATGAACTTCAGATAATTTTAATATTGTTATTGATGGAAAAGAATATGATTTTGAATAACGTTTTTTATTTATGTTATTGAGAGGTATATGAAGGTATCGAAGAGATGTTGTGGATTCTAGAAGATTTATTGCCTGTTTTAATCCCCAACATTGACATGAAATTGAGAAATATTCTAGAGGTGATGAAATAGATGTTGAAATAAGAAAATTACTTCGAGTATCCAAATGACAATGAGTTAATTTAGGTAAATTCCATATAATATTAGAAAAATCAACAGAACTCATATAACCTGAATGACATTTAATTATTTTAAGATGAGTAAGATGAAGAAGATTTTGACAATCTATCATTAACTTGCACATTGTTGTATTACAATCAATATAATATAATGATAATGATCGTAAATGAGTAAATCGATTGAGTAATAAACCAGAAGTAAAGAAAAGATCAGTTTGGGATGAACTTTCATCATTATTATTTGATAAACGAATTGATATGATTTGATTTGCAATTAATGAAAGATAATATCGAATTAGAAAATTGGATTGATATTTTAAAATAGAATGAAAATTAACACGATAAGCATGAAAATGAACAAAAAGAATGGTATTAAAACGATTATTTAAATAGTGAAATGCTCGAAAAAGTTCTGCAACATCCAAATATTCAAAAATTTCATGTAAAATTTCATTTGCTAACGATTCGAAAATCATGGTTATTTATTTTCATCATCAAGAGAAAATAGTAATTGTTTTTATACTGTTCTTTGATAAAACTTAAAACAAAATAATCTTTTCTTTTTTTATAAAAGAATGAAACGTTATCTTCGTTTATATTGAAATAAATATCATCATTATGATATCAAATATTTACAATTTAAATATGTAACTTTTACTTTCAATTATGAATACTTTAACAACAGCTTGAATAGATAAAAGTTTATTTTTCTGTTCATTATTTATTATTAATTTAATTTATAGTTCTTGCAAAAATGTAATTTGAGCTTAAAATGTAACGAATAGTCCTCTTAGATGTTCTCCTTTCTTGTATTGTACTTCCATTCACTTTTTAACTAGAAATTCTATCAGTTTTCATCTTGTCGACAGCAATGGTCATATCTAAACTTATTTGTTGATTATTATGACTTTCAGTCATCGTAATGCTTTTATTCATCATGCATTTCTTTCATTTATATAACAACTTCGACATGCTCTATAAAATATTTTAGTATCTTAAAGAATAAATAAAGTATGCACATTGCTGGAAAAATAAGAAGCAAGAAACATACAATATTAAATAGAAAATTTCAAGTGGATGAAAAAAGTATTCATTTTACATAAAAATAATTATGAGTAAAGCAAATGTAACTATAAATAAGAATCGTACAGATAATTGATATCCACCACTAGTAACATTAATTATAGCACCCATACCAGAATGATAATAACATCCATAATAATAAGTACCAATAGTAGTAAAATTAACAGAACTAGTGGTACCTCCTGTAGTAATTGGAGTACTAAGTTGATTACTAGTAGCAATACCTTGACAAAATTGGGGTGAGGAACTGTTTCGGCAGATTGTTAATGGATGACTTGAAACATCTGTAACTAAATAAAACTGTAATTGATCGCCAACTTTTAAATTTATATTTGGGCTAAGAATACCATTTAAAGCAAAAGACTTATTGTATGTAGTGGGATTTCCTATAGGACAAGTTGAATCTGGAATACATGCAATAAAAGTAACATTATATTTTACAACATCTGCCAAAACATTGAAGAATAATCCAACAGCCAATAAAACAAATATTAAAGCTGATAGACGAGTCATGAATGCCAAATATACGTGTGTAATTAGTGAGAAGAATGTGAGAAATGTATATAGCAATGTTACCTGCAGAATAGAAAAATACAGATGGCCACCTTAAGAAAAAGAAAAGATGAATAGAAAATGTTGCTGTTATAATAGAGGTGTAAATGATGTTTACACGAACACAAGGAAAATATTAATATAAAAAATTGCCGGCAGAATACAAGAGCGTAAATATTCTTTGTGAGCAAAAGAAAATGACTAAAAAAAATTTTGCCAAACCGTGCATCTTTTTGGTCGTTTAGCCAGTTCAAATTATTTAAATGAATGAAGAAAGTAAAAAAAAGAATACTAGATAAATGAATGTGGGTGAGAGTGGGGTGTGAATCCAGTAATAGTGGTATCCATGCCGAATTTCTACCTAGCAATCTTTATAGCGATTTCATTTTGCCAAAAAATTATAAAGAACATTAATCCTTCTAATCCAAAATATGTACAGGATGTTCGAAAGGTTATTGACCAAAACCAATTTTTTTACTTATTTTATAATAAAATGAATTATAGTTGTTTCTGGACGAACTTCACAGACTAGTATTGAACAGAACTATAATTGTGCTATACTTATCTTAACACTAGTACTAAATACGACCAATAGTGTCAAACTTGAAAATTACATTTACACATCCTCATCCTTTAGATTTGAACTTTATGTGTTGATGCTTATGAGATAATGTCAAAACAACCTTTGAATATTTAATTTATATAGAAAAACATGAAACGATTAAATGACTTAATCTTTTTATTCACTCATTCTTAAAAGCATTTGTGTAAAACAATGCGAGTTTTATTCTTCTGCTAATTTATTAATAAGAAAAGAATATAGATGATTTTATGTCTAATATTAAAATCTATTTAAAGGATTAAAAAGAATTGTTCATTTAGTATTTTTGAAACAATTGCTTTTAGTATTTCATTAATTTTATTATATCTCATCATTTATCAAACTATCTGTAATAATTATCATCAAAGTCAATTAAGAGTCGATGTTTCTCTTATTCTTACTATTAATACACTTTGTTGCTAAAAGTATTATACAATTTCAATACATTAAAATGAGATTTTTCGTTTATCAGTGATCTCTATTGGAATTATGTGATTCAATCCATTTTTCGTTTTACACGTGTTCTATATCCAAAATATTTACTACTTTTATTTATTTTTGATTCGATGCGTTTAATACCAAATGAAACTTACTGTACTATATCAATAGAGAAGTATATTTCTTTGATTTAGTTTTTTCTTAGTTATTTTTGTGCTTTATCTTTAAGTATTATTTTTATATTTTAAATCTATTTAATTTGTCAAATGAAATTATATTGTAATTTACCGTATGCTATTGATTTTTGTTATTATAGGTATACAATTTCTGCTTGATATAGTCGATTTAATCGTTTATGTGCCTCGCGGTCATCTTTATCCATGAACTCACTTACATTTGTCATTAGTTTACTATTTGTTAATTCAAAATTATTTGATTTATTGAAAAAGTGAGAGAAATATAAAGACTTAATGTTGCGGAATAGAAAGTTTTGAAAAAAGTTTTGTATTTAATGGAATTTGTTTATGAAATAACACAAACATCGCTTGTTGGATCCGAATACATGTATGTTGGTCGTGCAGATCTAGCGGTAGCTGCACGTGCAGCAGCTGCTTGTCGTCGTTGTGTTTCTTCACGTTCTTTTTGTTGATTAAAATAAAAAGTAAGTCGTTTTATTGGTTCGATATAAAATCTTTGTATCCATGACATAGTATATGTCATAATTTTTTTAACTTGACGTGTTTGTCCAGCAACAGCAATTGATTGAACAACGAAAAATTTATGAGAAACTTCAGTTAAATCATAAAATTTATTACTACTATCACCACAAAGTTCATCCGAATGAAAAAAAACTTTATTATCAAATTCATCGGGACTAAGAGCCAAAGCTAATATAAATACTACTCGTTGTTCAGCATTATCAAGTAACGACCAGTTGTGATAGTTACGATATTTTCGCACATCTTGATCTTTGTATTCTATTGTAGTGAATACACAGTTTAGATAATACATAAGTCGAGCTAAATCATTATCTGGAATTGTTGCTCTCGAACTTGTTGGACGAAGGCCGTATTGATTAGCAAAGAGAAAAGCCATGCGTATGTTCTGAGAGTCGATGTGCGACTTTATTTCAACGACAAAGAACTTTCAAATAAATCTAAGCTTTTTATACTTCTTTAGTTGGAAAATTTTAGATGTTTCTCTCTTGTAATGACGTCGTAAAAACGGAAGTAAAAA
Organism: Macrotrachela quadricornifera; assembly: GCA_022393335.1. Classification (NCBI taxonomy): domain Eukaryota; kingdom Metazoa; phylum Rotifera; class Eurotatoria; order Philodinida; family Philodinidae; genus Macrotrachela; species Macrotrachela quadricornifera. The sequence continues at coordinate 488,332 of JAJEKB010021001.1, read as the reverse complement.
AAGTTAGCATTACTAGACGACGTCTATAACGTGAGGATTTAATGTATTCGAAATTGTAATTATTATGTAGACACACTGGTAAACATCTTGAACGTACGTTGGAAAAAGAAACCTTTGATCATTATATTAAAAATACATCCTAGGAAGTTGCAAAATATAAAAAAAAAAATGAAATTTTAAGATGTCGAATACTGTAAAGATACTTTTTGACATGTGAGTTTGTTTTTTTTTTTTTCGTTCTCTTTCGAATAATTTTCTTCTTTAATTACATCAATGGAATAAAAGAAATGTTCAAATAATTTCTAATAGATATTTTTTCTTACAAATAATTTCAAAACACAACATTAAAAATGAAAATACACTAAAATGACTATTAACTATTTAAGTATCAATATTTTCTTCTTCAGCAAGTCGAATACTAGTTGAATTTGATATATTTAATTTACATAATGAATCTGTTCGAATACTTGTACATGTTATAGCTGTTGATATTGATCCAGGTCGACTATTTTCTATTGATAAATATAATGAATTATCATGTGAAGATGGATAACTATTTCTTATTGTTCGAGAAAATTGTTGATGATCTGATAATGAATCCTAAATAATTAAATTAATTTATTAAAAGAAAATAATACAAGTTTGTTTTTTTTTTCATATACTTTTTCTGATGATTGTTCACTATTATTTAAATGAATAAATTCTTCTGATATATTATTCGATATATTTTTTTCATCGATATATAATGATTTTTTTGGAATTGATACATATAAATGATATGTTTTATTTGTTTGAAAATATTTTTTATAAAAACAAAAACAAATTCCAATTAAAATAAAACTAATACTAAAAATTATTAATAAATAATTATATTTAATTATATTTCTAAATGATATTGATTTATTTAAATATATATTATTATTATTAATAGATATAAAACAATCATAAGTTGAATTTAATTGAATTGGTTTACCATGATCATTAGCCATTATTTTAATATGATAATAAGATTGATTTAAATATTCATAACAATATATTTTTCCTTGATTATTAATTATAAATAAATTATCATATGGTGGTAAAATTGAATATGATATACGAGCATTATCATTTAAATCTAAATCATAAGCTTGTACTTCAAATAATGATTGATTAAATGATCGATTTGTTAAATAATTAATATTTATATTACATTTTATTGTTTGATTAAATATTGGTGGAGAATCATTTATATCAATTATATTTATATTATATTCTAATTTAATTGATTTTGATGGTATACCATAATCATATATATTTAAAATAAATTTATTTATTTCAAAATTTTTATCTTCACGATCAATTAAATTATTAATAATAAGTAAAAATGATTTATTTTCAAGTTTTTTAATACCAATTATATTTTCACCTGATTCAATTTTATATGATAATTGACCATTTAAACCAGAATCTTGATCAGATATAGATATATGTGCTAATATTTGTCCAATTGGAGTATTTTCATATATAGATATAATTGAATTATTTATATATGAATGAACAAATGTTATAAATGCTTGAGGAATATTATCATTTTCATCAATAATAGATATATCAATATTAACAAAACATGGAAGAGAATTTTCACCAAGATCTCGAATTTGTATTGTTAATCGATAGAATTGTTCAGATTCATAATCAATTGAATTAATAAGAGTTAATCTAAAGAATATAAAATGATGAGATAAAATAAAAATTTATTTAAGATAATTATTTACATTCCATTTGATTCACCAATACGAAAATAATCTAATAAAAAACTATTAGTTATTGAATAATGAATCTATTTAAATAAAAATATATTTTTCATAATTTTATTTTTTTTTTTGTTATTTTTTACTTTTCCATTCATTCCAATATCTTTATCTGTTGCATTAATATATGTTAATTCAGTACCAATAGGTGTATTTTCACTTATATGAAGATGAATATATGTTTGAGAAACAATAACTGAATTATCATTCATATCCTAAAATTATTAATTGATTTATTTCGAAATTTCGAATTAGAATATTTACATCAATTTGTATAGATAATTTTGTTGAACTTTGTTTTTTTGGTTGTCCATGATCATATGCAATTAATTCATATTGATAAAAATCTTGTTCTTCTCGATCAATATTTTTAATAATTTTTAAACTTAAACCACCATTTATTTTTGTTATTAATTCAAATGGTTGATTTGTAAAATTTTTAATTTCATAATTAATTCGACTATTTTCACCTAAATCAGCATCATATGCTGATTCTAATGATAATTCATATCCAATAGGAATATTTTCTCTTATATTTAATTGATAATTTTCTAATGAAAATATTGGTATATGATCATTAATATCTTCAATATTTAATAGTAATTTTAATAATTGATATGGTAATTGCCATTCAATTAATTCAATAATTAATTGACATTTTATACATGAACATATATGTTTTGAACATAAATATTCTCTATCAAGTGAATTTATAAGTAATATATGACCATTTGTTGTATTATAATATATAAAAGAATTATGATTACGTCCTGAATCAAATAAACGATATGTTTTATTATTTGTTAATGTAAAAAGTATTGTTGATATTGGTAATTCTTCATTAATATATATATTTATTATTTGTTGATCTTCAATTTGACAATAAATAATTGATAAAATAGATAAAAACAATAGAAAAAACATTATCTATAAAAAAAAAAAAGAAAAATTTCTTTCTTTTTAATCAATATTATAATTAACATTCACACTCCCATTGGCAATTATTTATTTTATAAAAAAAAATAAGACAAGTAGAAATAAATGAACATATGGTATAAACAAATTACAATATTTTATTTATTAACTAAGACTATAGGTGATATATCTTTTTTTCATTTAATTATTGTTTGTCACTTACTATTTATAATAGTTAATATGATTGAATAAAATGGACATTGGTCGAATGTCTATCATATATTTTTAAATGTGATGAATATAAATAAGTCAATAATAATCGTTGATTTAAATTTATATTAAGATGACAGGATGCATATGTATGCGTTTTTATATATGTCTCGAATCATTGAATCATTAAAAGAAGAAAAAGAGATACGAACAGAGATCAAGGGTAAACTTTCTATGTTAATACGAAGGTCATCTTTTTTTTTTTTATGATGTGAATATACATATGCATGATTATCTATCATAACATTGTCTTTATTCTTCTGTAACCATCATGATAATCAATGACCGTGTTTCTGTGTATCTATCCATCGACACAATTAAGATAAACAGTCTGTTGTAATTACTTACGTAAAATTCTTTTTTTAATTTAACTTCTTTTCTTGTATGTTTATAATTAGAATGAAAGAGATCTTTGCATGCATGTAGATATAATTTAGTTACATGATTTTCTCTATAAAAAAAAGAAAAGAGAGAGAAGGGAATAAGAGTTCGTATTCTCTTTTTTTGTATGATTATTTGATGAATGGACAGCAGTAATAGCTGTCCAGAGAGAGAGAGAGAGTGGGAGAAAAGAGAAAAAAAAAGTAGCGCGTTAATCAGGAAGGAAATCTTTAAGGAAAGCGAGAAAAGAAAAGGGTAATGAATGTCAAGTATGAAATAGAATGTGAATCGGATCATTCTCTTTATTTATAAGTACCACATTTCTTTATTTAAATCAGATATGCATTCCTTTCTTTTTTTTTTTTTGTCAAGATTGACTTGAATTTATCAAAAAATCAAATATTAATCAACCAGTTTTTTTTACACTTATACTTCATTATATTATTTTTAGACATAAAAAAAGAAGGAGAAGCATGTCTTTCTTTGAATATATCATTATAAAAAAAAAAAGAAAGAAAGATGTATGATGTAATATCATTAAAAAAAAATTCAACATAAAAATTGGAATAAAAGACATAATAAGTAGATTAAATGTCATTGAACACGTTGAATTATCTCTTGTAACAAGTTAATTCTATTCTTGCATCATCATCAAGGATATACATGTTAGATTTCAAAGAAAATTTTTACACATCTAAAAAGTAGTGTGTAAATGAAATAATTGACCACATACTGTGAACAAGGCTATTTATTGACGGTGTTAGTTGATCATCATTGTTCATTAAATGATATATATGCATCTGCGCGGTCAAAAAGAAAAATAATTTGTGTAAATGTGTCGGTCCATTCATTTCTTTTTCTTTGTTATTTAAGAAGTAAAAAAAAAAAAAGAAAAATTCTCTTTGAAGAAAATAAGATTGAAACAGATGGACAAATGATCGATCAGTGACATTTTTTAGATATCGATCATCAACTTATAAATATGTCATATCATCAGCTAAAGATTTCAAGTATTCACATTCTATAATTATAAAGAGTGCTTTTTAAGGTTAACCGATGTCTATACTTTTGATGTATTTTTTATTGCTAATGATTATCATTGATCATCGTTTTTTTTTATTTTTATTTCTTTTATATGATATTTACAAGAGAGAAAATGTTTTCTGTTATTCTACTGTTTGGAAGGGATTATTTAAGTTTTAAGCTTGAAGCGATATATAATCAACTACAATTTAGTTTTACAATCGCATGTATAACAATGAAAAGGGTTATGAACCATAATAAAGAAAAAAAGACAAGAGGTAAAAGAGTGAAAAAAAAAAGAAAAAGGAGAGAGGAAAGAAGATAGGCAAAGGAACAGCAGAGAATAGGAAGAACAAAAATGTTCGTGCATACATAATGCTAAGTGGAATGATTATCTCTTATTATTCTTTCTTATTTCCTATTAACATAGACTTTACAATGAAAAGAAGAGAAGTAGAGATGAATTTTGATGAATAAAAATCATGAATTTCTAAATCTGATTTATATACTCTTGCAAAGAATTTTTGTAGATATTTGCTCACATACTATGAATCGATCAAAGGTTAATTTAACACTTCTCTCGAAATACTTCATGCTAAGATTTAGGTAGAAGAAGAAAAAAAAAAAACTCTTTTTAATTGAATAAACAATTAGTATGCTAACATCATTTGTCAAAAGATGAATATCTCACCTTATTCGACTATCAACTTGGTTAGACTTTATTATTTAATGATCTATTTTTAACTATATCATTAAAGTTTTTTTTTATCGTTTATTCACGGTTTTATATGACTTTTTTAATCCTTTCATCGCGATGTGACCCACCGGTGGGCCACGCTATACTTTAAGAAGAAACTGTATATAAAAGCGCTTTCTTCTGCCTTCTTCTTCGGCGAGACGTTAAACATAGTCTGTCATTTGCACTGTCTTTGGTATTACTTTAAGTCTTTTATTCCATACCATGATGCTTCTGATTAAAACATTCAAGACAGAAAAATTTATCACAGTCAGGACAGAAGGTTTTTATTTTCTTTGCTGCCCCATAGGTCACTTCTCTTGACTGGGGTTCTCTGTTTTTTTCATAATAGCCAGCACAGTGTCTGCAGCCATCGCAGGCAGATCCTTCCATTTCTTTGAGCTTGTGATCAGTAAGTTTGCGCTTAATTTGGCTTGTTAAACGTTCTCTTAAACTAGGTTTTAGAATCTCGTATAGCATACCAAGAAGTAAAGATCGTACAAGACTTTCACGAAACTGTAGTATCGTCATACGGCTTGTGTCATAATTTTCTTTGTAAATCAAACAAGCATTTACTATTGACACCCCAAACATCATCTCAAATGCCACCTTTTGATACGGCTTTTTGAACTGTCGGAGGCATATATAATACGTTGATAACTGAGCAGATAAATTTATACCTTGTTTTCCTTTATTGACATACACCCTTATTCTTCATGCGAATGAAAAGAAAGAATGAAAGATAATACTATGAAAAGAACGTATGAGACAAAACTAGAAGTTTGCTTTGTTATTTCATTGTTACTGCATAATATGTTTACTAAAGAAAAAGACAGACTCGAATAACTATTCAGTCCTATGTAATAAAAGACCTATCATGTGATGACACAAATAACAGAAAGAAAAACAAATATCTGCACATACACAAAATATCAATGAACGCATTTATCGAGCGTGATCACGCATGAAGATTAATATATTGCAGCTGTTTTCCTCAGAAAACCCGAATCACGGTGAAAAGGTTAGATTAGTAATACGCTTCAAAACAAATTTACTCTCTATCATGAAACTAGCGAGTGTTTCATAATGAATAAGTAGGTTTTGTATTTCCTTTTTTCCAGATAAACGACGTGCTGGATGATAAAAACTGTTCATTGATTATAGGATATCTATTACATTCATCTCATTCGTTCGTTTTTGTTTTTCAATGAAAAATAATTTTTTCATAAGTATCAAATTTAAAAATTCATCTAGAAATAATATTCGGGATTGTCTGGAATATATGAAGTATATGATTTAGATGCATCATCGTCAAAAGAATATTCTTCTGTATATTGTTCAAAATTGACAAATTTTGTTAAATCATCACTATTATTTGTTACACGAACGTTTATTAATTCAATTGAATTTAATTCTAATTTCAATATTTGTTTAGCTTTTTCCTTATTATTGATGAATACAAGACAATGATTTTTAAATCCTAATTCTCGTAATTTTTTAATTAAACGTGCACCTGCATTATCAGATGGACGTTCATTTGCTCGGTACATATCTGTAACAATACGAAATCCATCATTATTTTTTAAACGTTGTCCAAATGTTGATCGAAGAAATGTTAGAGCACTTGTAGTTGATGATTTTGGAATAAAATGTACATTTAAATTTAATGCTTTAGCTGCAGCTCTTTCCATATGACGTTTATTTTCCCATTTTTCATCAAATATATTATCATCAACCCATAAAATTGACCATTCACTAAGACCTGTTTCAATTTGTCTTATATAAATCGTATGTTGTGTACCATGAAGAGTAACTTCATGTTTAAAGACAAAAAATGTTGTATGTGGTAAAAATAAAACTTCATCCTCATCTGGAAAATTTGAAAAATCTTTAATAGGACGACCAGTTAATGAATATATTTGAAAATGTGTATTTCGATTAGCAAAATCATAAGTAGTAGCAACTTTTTTACCTTTTTTTGAACTACTAAATTGAATCCATGTTATTAAACAACCAGGCATATATAATTTAAGTTCATCATCAGTTAATTGACAAGCTCGTGTTACATAACCCCAATAGTATGGAATATATGAAAGTGCTTTAACTAAATAAAATAAAATAATAGCTGCTTCATTCATTTGATCTTTTGTTGATTTTCCAATAACTTGTCCATTAGTTTGACGAGCAACAAGACTAGCTCCTCGATTTACTGTTTCACTTTTTGTTCCCGTATAAAATGATAGAGCAAAAGCTGCTGCTTGAGCATCATCTTTTGATAAACCTTTCCTCTTAAAATATGGAGTTGATAAAGAAGTTCGATTTTCATGATCAGCCATAACCTTATCAATATTAATATCTCTTCTTGTTTCATAACGACGACAAATATTTTTTAATTTTTCAAATGATGCATTTCTTTCAACCATTTCAAATAGAGCAGGATTAAAATGATCTTCACAAACAAAATGATGTTTACGTTTATCAACAAGTTCTTTGATATTTATATCATTATTTAGAGTTATATATTCCAAAAAATATTCTATCTCTTCAGTTTCTATCATTGTAAAAGAGGAATTTATGGATTTTTGATCATGTACCATTTTTGTTAGTTTATTAAAATGTTCAAGACTTGTTATACGACCAACAAAAATCATGTAACACTCATGTGGCAAACGAAAATGTGAAGAACTTGTTGTTGGATCATATGTGCATAAATCTTTGATAATCCCTGCACCACTTCGACTGTATTGGATGTCACTATAACCACGCTCAAGTCTGGGTATGGAATGATTTTCATCATCGTCTTCATAGTTGCTCATTCTGAAACAGTGATAATTATATTTACATATCTAATTTTATGTCAGATATAAGAAAGTATTATTAAATTATGTATTAAAGTAATAATCTCAATCTTGTACAGATTGAAAAGTGAAGGGAATGAAATGTATAATTATAACTAGTTGTGTAGCGAAAAAATCTAATCAGTCAAACGTAAAACCTTATGTTCTAGATCTGTAAGAATATGTAGGAGCTTTTTCAATATTCGATCATTTACTTATATTAGAAATAAATACATATCGATGAAAAAGTTAAATGCTTGCATTTAAAAATTCCTAGAAGAGACACGTGTTTTTTAAAACTTTTGCGTTGGACTAAGGTTTTTATAATATGTTATTATTCATTCAATTACATGTTCGTTGATGTTTCTAAAGCAAGAAAAAAAACTATTGATATACTTTAATGAGTAAAAAAAACATGAAATTAAGTTTGGAAATCTTCTCTGATTATATCAGAATATCGTTGATAGAATTTCTCTAGATATATACAAGATATTCGAAGTAAGGTTAGGATATTAGAGTATTGTGTAAATTAGACTTTTTAAATGCATTTCGATGAAAATGAACCCCGAACCTGTTTTTGAATTAAGTAAAAATATTATCAACCCACAAGTTAAATACAATTGAAATTGTGTGATTAATCATGCAAAAGTCTTATCCAAAAAGGTGCATTGCATATGTTTTTTGTACAGTTCTCACAGAGGGAGTGTCTAATTATCTGAAGTTAAAGATACTCTACTATTGAGCAAGTGAACTTAGTTATCAGATTTGTCATATGTATATTTGAATATTTTCAATTATATCACTTTATGTGCGTACTATTTATATTGTACTGAAGATATAAATATTTTTTACCGAATCAAGCATAAAATAAAGCATTTGATACTTACATAAAAGAAAGAACAGAATCTACGTTTATCAAGTGCTGATAATAACAGCAAAAACTAAATGGCGTGCACATGCACTCCATTTAATATTTATATAAGATGCAATGTTAGTTGTTTCATGTTCTCCGAATTGTTTTACAGGTGTAACGTTGACAGCCGGCGACTGGTTTATTGGTCCAAATATGCATGTATCAACTAATGGTGAGGTTGGTAAATATACTTTCGATTAAAAGGAAATTATTTTTGACTAATGATCATACTTTGTAAAATCTGACTAAGTTATCAATGAAGAGCTCTATATACACAACAAACAAATGTAATTGATCGACACACTTGTTATAAATCGTATGAAGTAATACTGATCTTAAATTTTTTTTTCTAAATTGTAAAGATACGGAGAAGCGCATATAAACAGGATAGAAAATGGAATATGTCGATATCTATAGTTTCAAAGTTAAATGATCAAGAATAATGTTTTTACGGTAATTTTATTTTTCCTAAGTTGATCTTTATTGGCATAAATATCATAATATGTTTTGAATTTTGATCATTGCTTCATCTTTATCAAATGCTTCTTTTGCAAACAGGTTTATGATTGGTTGTTCGTTTGCGTATCTTTCTTATTTTGATCGATGTTTTTCTCCTTTACCGAAAAGAAAATTGATTCTTTCATTAGACATTGTCTTGTCAAAATTCAATTCGTTGAGGCAATGCAAGGAAGAAAGTTTAGTTACTGCTATGGATGTCAGATGTGGTGAAGTTTTTAGTTCCTGCGAAAGTATTGTTACTTCTGCCATTTTTATTGATAAATGTGTTAGGAAAATGAGTGTAGCTGGTAGTGGAATAAAACATTAAATCTAGATGGCCACTAAATATATCTAACTTTGAAAACCTCTCCATAGAATCTCGAAAACAAGATTTATACAAAACAATGTCAGAATCATCCCTCTTTTTTCGATATGATAAGACAGATCGAAATGAAACTTTGTTTTCACAGACACCAGATGTTGTTTGGTGGATTTTTTTTGAAATATGTCCCAAAAAGATTTATACTAAGTATGATAGATGGCGTTAGCTTATTCATCTGTTACGTGCTTTAAAAAATTTCACTGAAATATGTTGAAAATCTGCCATGTCAACATGGTTCTTTGGGGATTTTACTACAAAAAAAATCATTTCTAAAACTTCTTTAGTGTTTTTCTCAGAATGTGATTTCTCAACAGGAAAATTGAAATAATTCCATCCCGGTCTTGAATATTATTCATTTTTTTTTTCTTATTTTTAAGCTCTAAATTAAGGCTAACTTTTCATCAGATGAATTTCCGATGCAATTCTTCTGGACAAGGAAAGGTGGAATTTACTGTCATTCGAGTGACGTTTTTTGTGCCTATTATGCAGACTTGCTCAGTAAAATGGTCATAAAAAATAAATGGCAAGAAATTTCAAAAGTCCGTTTTTAAATCATTCAAATTAGTCGACATAGTTGAATGGTAACTAAATATTGGCTGCGAATAACTTAGTTTATAAGAAACAGATGATGAAGAATGAAAATATTCAATGCAATTATCATTCTGATCCTTTTTCTCATAAAAATAATTAAATCAATTATGGAAGGATTCATGATTAAGCTATTGTAATTTGATCGTTCCATATGCAAAAGTAGGGTAACTATAAAAATAGCTGATGGCCGTTTATTGTTTCTATTTTTCTGCTAAACTGCGTTTTAATGTCGTCAATAATTACAATTCTAATTTTACTCTCAATTGGACTTGTACAAGCAATACCAATTCTCGCTGGATCGTGTACTCCTCAAATATTGAATTCCACCGTTCCATGTTGGACACCTATTGTTTCTCCTCGTAGCTGCAAGTCAGCAGTTCTAAATTTGGGTGATACATTGTACAAATCGTGTTCTACAGTCGGACTTGGATGGTGGTCTGATTCAAGCAATAATTTAACGCTGATAATTGAAACATCATTTACACAACAACGTCAACCATATACTATTCAATTAAACAATCTAGATCTTAAGCAATTCAAACCTTATTCTGTTCACGCTTATCGAATATTGAATAATCAAGAGACTGAATTAATATCAAATGATGATATCATTTCTCAATCATCAGATTCTAATTATCAAATCATTTTGAAATTTCAAGGACCAACAATGTATAACTTATTAACGATTATTTATGAAGTTTTTAAATCATAAAAGGCAGAAAAACTAGAAATGAAATACGTTGAAAATTCATTATTGTTTCTAATAAAATATCTCTTTTTTTTTGTCATCGAATATCAGAGCATATTGTTGCGACATAATCTAGAAAATCAAATCGTTGAGTACGAGTTGAAATATTTGTTCATCATGTTACAAATATATCTATCTCTATTGATTGTCGTGTTCGTTAGAACTTGTTAAAATTTCAAACGATTAATTTTTGATGTAGCATAAGAAGATAGAATCGTTTCATGTTAGATCAACTCGTCATTTTCTTACATAATTAATGGCCAATTGGAGAAAAAATGAAAGTAATTAGTAGCATCTGAACATTTCTTCAGTAGTCAAACATTTTAATTCAACAATGGAGAATTCATTGTGAGACCATAATTTATCTAATGGTAACGACAATTTTTTTTGAATAACTAATGTGTACAAGTCATTATTAGACTAAACCTAATCGCAGTGGATTTTTTTATCAGCGAGAAATGTGTTCATATTTAATGAGGAAATAGTTTTTATTGCAGTATGTAAAAAGGTGATGAGTCTGGAGGGAAGAATAGCTTTCTCAATTGCTAAAAGTCTGTGAGTCAAAACCCTCCGCTCTTTACAATATAAATTTTATTAAAAAAAAATATTTCAACGTGTGATAGGTTTCAAAACACAGTACTATACGCATAAGTCAACATTGCACTCTTTCTGTTTGTAGCTAGTTTTTATATCGTGCTTTGGATCACGAGCAGTATGGTGACAGGTAAACCAACGCACTCGGTCGTCTACCGTTATGATAGATAGAACTTCTCAAATACTTGTGTCAACTTGTATTTGGAGTCATATTAATACGAACATATATAATGAAAAATCTCACAGTCTCATCTACACAATGACAAAAATTGCAGCTCACTCTTTCTATTCTTGAGTTATTGTAAAAATACCTATGAGCATTATATTATTTGACAGACAGTCGTTGTATCAATCAATAGAATAATAATATCCTTGCAGTAATCTTGATTGATTCAAATGATGATTAGTAGTTATCAATTATATTATATAAAAAGTTTATTAAATATCTTCTACTGAGAGAAAGCTTGTTACTAAATATATAATACAGAAAACAAGAGAAGAAAATATTATTGTGCAGAGATTAATCTACAAATTATAGAGAGGTTTGAAGATTAATTATTTCTATATATTTTATTAGTATATCCACTTTTTATTCCGCCTTTCAATGTTATTTTTTTCGGTTGTCTACTTATTATTTAAGAGATTATTAATGAGTGTCTCATCGAATCTATTATTAAAGAATGTTATTTGTCATAAATGTCCTTACTTCTTTAGCGCATGTTCTCATATTCTTTTTTTATATAGAAATTCGAAAGAATTATTCTAAAGTTTAAACAGTTAATAGAATGTCTGATTTATCTGTATTAGTAAGTGCTACAATACAATTCAATCGTTATACTCCAATGCCTGTATTTATTTTGGGTTTAATTGGAAATATTTTTAATATAATGATTTTTACACGCCATACATTATTTAAAAATCCATGTAGTGTTTATTTATTAGGTTCAATATGTATGAATATTATTGTACTTTTTTTTGGTTTACTTATTCGTTCATTAATGGATGGATTTGGTATTGATGTAATTGGACATAATTTGGTTCTTTGTCGTTTACGTTATTTCATTCTTCATCCTTCTTATGCTCTTTCATCATGGTTTCTTGTTTTAGCTAGTATTGATCGATTTTGTATTAGTTCTCGAAATATTCGACTACGTAATTTCAGTAATTTATCAAATGCACGTCGTACAATTGTTGCGAGTAGTTGTATTTGTTTATTAATGTATATTCATATTCTTGGTCTTTTCGAAATTGAATCATTGAAATCAGGTCCATATTGTTACGCAAAACTGGGATTGTATCGAGTAATTTATGATTTTCTTTTTTTTGCAACATTCAGTTTTTTACCACCAATATTAATGATGATTATGGGATTAGCTACTGTACGTAATATTCGTTTAGCACGTACTCGAGTTGACATAATGGGAGGAATTATTGTTCGATTAAAGAAAAAAGATCGTCAATTAATAATAATGCTTTTAGTACAATTGATTGCTACAATAATATGCACATTACCTCATGCAATTCAAAAACTTTATTCAACATTTACTCTTAATAAAATAAAAGATCCTTATCAATTAGCTATTGAAAATTTGATGTCTCAAATAACACGACAGTTGTTATATATCAATGCTAGTATGAGCTTTTATTTGTAAGTATCATCTTTATATGTATATAAAACTATCCTCTAGATGAATTATTATTTAGATACTTCACATCATCATCGAGAACATTTCGTAATGAGTTTGGAATAATCATCAATAAAATGATCGTATTTATATTTGGAAATAACAGTTGTTTACATCGTTCAATGTAGTATATTATTAATACAAATTCTAGAATATAAATATTCAATGAAAACTGCTAATATCTGGTGATCACATAAACTTGAACCATTCAATGATAGAATGACAGAATCTTTTATTTTCACATCATTTTGTTTTGTTTCTGTCTTATTGGACGATTATAGAAATAAATAACTAGTTAATAGAAGTAAGACTCCAATAAGTATTTAGGAGAAGATCACTCAACAATTGTTAATTTTTTATAGGTAAATGATATATCTTGTTGACACACTTTGATTATTAATGTTTCTCGAAATGAGTTGACTTGAACTTAGACAAAGTCAAAAAAGGATAATACATCTACATAACAATGTAGAAATGAGACAACAATAATATTTAATTTAAAAAAGAAAAACTAACTTCCACTTTGTATAAAAAATTTTTAAAATTCATTTCTTCTTCATTCTTTTTCACAATTAAAAGCTATTCAACAGGACTACCATTTCGATCCTTCTAACGCGATGGTCCTTAAATTAACCGAAAGAATCTACGTATATATCATATCATTTTTCATTTTAAAAAAATAGTTGCATCGTTTACAGGTATTCTGTTGCTTCATTTAAAATTGTCTATGTCATATTTATCTTTTGTCATGATGTAAAAAGAATCTTGCACGTGAATGAAGTATATGTCATAGATATGAGTCAGTATTATTATTATCGCATTATTATAACTACATATAAAAGTTTCACTCAAGGAGAACGAAAACGAAAAAAATATATTTATGGCAAATAACTACAACACTTCAAATAATATTACTACTCAACTTCACTCATTATCGGATGCACCGATAGGATCAATTTCGGAAGATTCGATTTCAATCTCAGAAAAATCGAGGTTACTATCAAAACAAAATCAAAAATTACCAACGTATAATGATGCCACTGCTCCATCTGCACCTGCCATGGATGATTTACCACCAAACTATTTTGATATATCAATTGTACCAAATGGTGCAGTTTTATATTATAATCAAAATCCTCCTTATACAGAAGCTTCGAAAGCACAGATAGAACGTAATATAAAACGTGTCCTTTCATTAGATCCACTTATTGATCGAAATCCTGATCAATTATGGCTTTATTTTATGACTTATCTTAATGAAAAACCACAATTAAAAGTCAATATTCAAGGTTATTATACTGAGGTATTTCTACTCTTAATAAATGAATTAGAATAAATATTTATGTATCTTTTATATTTCTAGTATTATACAACAACTGAAACTTATACTGATGCTAATGGTGATACACAAACTCGCGATGTGACTCAGTCACGTGATGTAACTGAGTTCAGTTTTTCTATTAATCTAGCGCCTTATATTTGTAATCAATGATGGCGTGTAGCTGTTATTCAGTCAGCTGATGTAATTCGTACTGGTAAAATCGTTACTTTTAGAGATGCTTTGGAACAATATACACGTTCAAAAAAGAAAATCAAAGAAATTACATTACAAAAACAATTACAAGGATGGAACTTTGCAGCATTGAAAGAACAACTTATACAATTAGTTCGTTCAACTGGTTATAGAAATAATATTTCTATCGTAAGTGAAAATATCAATATTTAAAGTATAATTGATCTTATTCTCTATTTATTTTGTAGACTTATGTTACACATAATTCTGAAATTGCTGCTCGTTCATCTTCTAAACTTAGTCGTTTTGCCAATTCGAATATAGTTCGTGTCTTATGTTGTATTTCTTGTTTATGTATTATTTTTGGCCCTATTTATTGTTGCTTACGTGCGATAGGTTCAGCACGAGATAAAATTGTCGCTGATTATACGATTATACAATCAACTGATACTTTTCTTCAATTTAATGCTCAAACCATTGTTGATGCAGTAATTCAACGTTCACATGGTTCTTATATAGCACGTCTTTCTTAATTATTGATCTACTAACTTGATTGAAGAAGAAATTTATTTCATTTTGTAAAAATTGGAAAAAAATGATATTATTTGAATAAATATATCGAAAAATAATGCTATATCTAATGAAAATGGGGTAAGACTGACTGAAACTCACAAAAACTAATACTTTCCTCTTTCACACATGTCTTAGATGGTTTTCTTAGGATAGCAACTAATAGACAGGATTTTATCTTAGATAAAATAATACAACTGAAGATGTATCATAATATATAAAAAATTATAAAATTGAGGATTGTTCATATCATATTAAAATTTGTGAAATTTAAAAAAAAAATAGATGTTTTATTTACGTTCGACAGTGAAATATATAGATTCATATATAAATGGAGTGCAAGGAATAACTGTTTGTACAAAGAAAAAAGAAAAACTTTTCACTCAAAGAAAATTAAAATTGTTATTTATTGGAAAAATTATGATATTTTCAAAAAATCATTTACGACGATCTCGGCCAGGTAATGGTAACCAATCATTACTTGGTGGCATATAAGATTGACCAGTATAACCTTGATTAGATTGATAATTTCCAGAATTACCAAGCCAACTGGAATAACCATAGTTTAATCCATATGGATACTGTTGTAAATTGTAAGGAAATTCTATAAAAGAGATACATTTCTCAATTGAAATAATTATTTTATTCATTACTCACGATAATTGTATGGATATGGTTGATTATTTGTTATATACCAATTATTACCTATTGGAGATCCATTAAATCCGAATCCATATAAAGGATATCCTGCACCTGGATTATTATAGCCTAATCCATAACTGTTATAATATGCACTTGACCGGAGTGTCTGACGACGTTTACGACGTGCTCGACTATCCACCACTAAAAAACCATCTATCCATGGTTAGAAAAAAACAAGAAAAACATTTCTAATCATAATTTACTAGTAGCTGAGATTATTAGTAGAAAAATGATGACTTTCAATAGTGACATTACGTGCGTAAAAGTAAATGTATGTTTATGATATGATTTCAATATGTGCAATTGCGTATGTATATATATATTATATTCAATGTTTGATCAGTCTAATTTATTGATTTGTTCTCTATTTCTATGTTGTATATATGAATCCATACAATTTTTACTTTTTCTTTCTCTCTCATATGTTTTACATGTATAATGATGAATATCAATCATAAACGAAAGAGATTTGCAAGGTCATTTACAATTGAAAATTTATTTCGCATTTGATATCGTGAACCGAACAACTTAATTTCTTTTTTCTTCAATAACATTGGCACAGTATATATACATAGACAAATACTATCAAGATGAATAATTTGCGTTTTTGTCTCAATTCTAATTATAGACATTGAATTTTATAATAGTTTTATTTTTTTAAAAGAAGATACAATTAAGTTTCAAATATTTCTTTGGTGTATTTTTTTAAAAATATCTATATCTGTTATAATTAGTATAAACAAGCAACAAATTGAGAGTAGAACTTTAAATTATTATATAATTAACTTTATCAAGAAGATAATAAATAGTTGAATAATATGCTTCTATCAATAATTTCGACATACTCTCAGCAGCAAATTAAAGTAATTATGATAGAAACTAAAGGATTCACTAAATGATTAGGTAAAAATTCTTGTTTATTTTACTAAACAATGATTCAAACTAATGTTCATTATAATAAACAAGTTAATAATATTTTTCCGTCACTGATTCGCAAACTTTCTTTTTGTTGGAAAAATTCAAATTCAATGTTTGACATGTTGTAACAATTGATTTGTATTAACTTTTATCTATGGATATTTTGAGGATAACGTCTTTCATACATAAATTGTTTTTCTTTTTCTTCTTATTATTCAAGATTAAAAATATCGTGACAAACAATCTTGAAAAAAATGATCGCATGAAAATTTCATTACTTTTACATTATTTTCATTTCATGAATTTGATTCTTCTTAAAAAAATCAATATAGCTGCATGAATTTGAAATACTTTGTATTATCTGTATTCCATGAAACTAATTAATCTGAAAAAATCAAAATAATTGTGGTAGTTTTATTATTTTTGCATTACTTTCAACACATGAAGCTTTTTTTATTTATATAGATACTGTCTTTAACTATACTGGTCCAGAAAATTAACAATATGTGTAAGGATTGATAGTAATGTCGTGCTCTGCTTTGGTTACGATTTTTTATTGCTGTCAACGGCGATATTGATAGTAGTATTTTGTTGATAATTCTCTGACAAATATCTTGTAATACAAATACCTGTTCGAATATTTTACTGAGTCGGGAATACTTAATATATGGACGCACTATTGATGAACTCGTTTTAATCGATGGTGGTTCAGATGTTTTATTAACAGGCAATGAACTAGAATTAGGTGAGTACATGAATTTAATTTAACAAAATTTTTCTTCAACAAAATATTAATTTAAAATAGGAACTCCCATTGAAGACATATCACATGCATGTACTATTGATCTTTTATCTATAGATGAAGTGAGATCAAAATATATTGTTGTCATTGATGCTAATCTTGAAGTAGGCTATGATGTTCTTAAATCTGATATCAATGTACGAATAACTGCTCTTTCTTCTGATGCAATTTTCACTTGGCTATGGCAATATGAATCAGAGATGTCGGTGACAGGTTTTTTTTTGACCCGACCCGTCTATGTTCGAACGCGGCCCGTTTGACGGGTTGATTGATTTTTTTTTGACCCGTGACCCGGCCCGCGGGTTGATCTCTGACGGGTTACCCGCGGGCAACCCGCGGGTTAATACAAATTTTATTAGTAGTTATTTGATGATAATCCTTTTAGTTTATTAACATATTTGTTTTCCTGATATTTCGTAAAATTGAGTCGTTTATAAATAGATTATTACTCTTTCCTCTATGCATATACATACATACCCAGATGGACTAATCCAAGAGACGGATCCGATCGGATTCGATATTGAATGCGACAAAATAACATCGGATCCTATAAAATCCCGGTGACAGAATCATATCGGATTTCGACGTGTTGTGACTCGATCAGATCCTATATTGAATTCGATAGTTTCCGACAGTCAGATCTGATAAATGTTAAAGACCAAACTTAAGTAGTGCTTAAATCATTGCTCAAAAATTTACAACAACTGACACTTTCTCGACTGAATCCAACGCAATTCCGTCACCAGGAATCCTATAGGGTTCTGTCGAATGGTTGGTTCCTACAGGATCCGATCGGATGCAACATCCGAATTGTTCATCTAGATATTGCAAAATTTAAATCAAATTTTCCCAAATCGAAATATCTGATGTACGACCTTACACGAATCATACATCCGATCATATTTGATCCGATATGATCAAACGAAAAATCTTACAAGAAATCGTAGTCTCTGAAATCTTACAGTAAGTCGTGCTATAAGACGTATGAACGATCTTACTCTTAGATACGATCTTTTAAGAATCTTACACTAGTTTCTTGCGCAAAAGTAAGATCTCACAGTATGACTTAGTGTAAGACTTCAAAGACTACGATTGTTCATACGGGTTCATCTGATCTAATAGGATGTGACGTCTGACTTTTTGACGTGAGTAAGTTAACAACAATCAATTCAAAGTATATGTCCATTTATATACTACAAATACAGAATACAAGATCAGGATAATAACGACGAAGGGAAAGCGTCGATATAATCCACCATATCTATCATCAAACTGGAAGAGAAAGACGGATGTGTATACGTATTCATGCCTCAAAACACTTGGATGAATAAATAGATGAAAGATGAGCTAACGGCCTTGAAGAAAAGACGGCAAATCGAAAAGAACGAAAGAAATGTTATAAAAACAACTAAAATAGCAGAGAAACGAAAGAATAGAATCAAAAAGTACTAGAAATATATGTAGAATGAAGAATCCAAAATGAAAAGAAATGACGAGCGAAATTTTTGTAAACGGGTTAACCCGCAGGTTATGCATGAAGTGATAAACCCGGCCCGTGAATCCGTAACTTTTGTAAATGCTCGACCCGTGAACCCGTAACCCGTCGGTGGTCCAACCCGCGGGCGGGTTACGGGTCGGGTCAAAACGGGTCAACCCGCCGACATCTCTGGACCATAGGTAGATAAAACTTGACTGTAAAACTTATAGGTAGTCCCTCTCCTTGCATAAGCGATCATCTTTAATACAAGACTATATCTAAACAGAAATTCATCAATTCTAATACTAGAATATGCATTAATTAATTATAAAACCAGGATCTTTTGAATATATCAATTAATAATTGATTAAATATTATCACTTTTCTACTTTATTTTGAAGAAATTTCATTGCATTACACAATGCATGGCATATATTTATATAAAACAACAATTTTTCAGCGCAAAATATCCTAGAAACACTTCAACACTCCTTTTAAGTCGTGTTTTCCAAAAATCAATGTCCCGCTCATAAAATAGATCTATTTATCTTTTAAGAAAAAAAAACAAGTTCTCTTTATTTCTTAAGAGAAAAGTTCAATGTCCCGTTTATTCCCTTTATGAAAAAAATTCTATAACTAAAATATAATGTTTTTTTAATGATATACAATTTTTTATTAAAGTAACCATATATTACCCTAGTGAATGTACTGATATGAGAGTATCTAAAAAAGTACCCTGGTACAAGAATGTTCCAACAACTCGAGGGTACTTAAGTACTTTATCAAGTACCCTGCCGGAAAGTGTTCAGTAAATAAGTACTACTGCACAGTATTTTTGGGTACCCTGGCGCGAAAATTGTAGTATGCTGATGGTCGATGATCGAACTTCACTCTGACCCTTTTTTTATTTGTTTTTCTTTTAAGACATTTTATGACATTTTCTCGATCTAATTGAATTTTTCCAATTCTGAAAATTTAAACAGGTCAATTTTGAAATATGACCTCCGGACCTAATTGGTTGGATCTCCATCAAACCACTTCAAGGTAGTCCTGTCTCAATTTTGTATCGAGATCGGCATGTTCTCGACTAGTAAATAGTCAAGAAATAATCTAGAAAAAAATAGTATGAAAAAAAATTAATTTCTTACGTTTTGTCTAGTTGTTTATATTAAGTTGTGTATGCAAAAGAAAACGGTGAATGAATAGTTTGCTGCCCAGAACGAGACAAGTTTAGGGTACCCTATAGAAATTTTCTCAGTAAATTTATACGTGCGGGTACCCATACAAGTACTTGTTCAGTAAACATAGTGGTATGGGTACCTAATGCAGTAATTACATCAGTATAATTACTGAGACTTTTTTGAAGTACCCATATTGGATACCCTAGTGAAATTTTCTCAGTAATGGGTACCCTTAGCTCAGTACATTCACTAGGGTTCTGAACCATTCCAATTTTTCTTTATTGTTTTCATCCTAGTGTCAATTATCTCTCATATTTGAAATAAATTCATACAGAACTATCAATTCCACTTTTTCTCTCGAAATTAAAAATATAGATTTAGCTATTATTTTTGCATATACATATATTCCAACCTCAACTAGATTCTCCAATCAACTATCGTATATGTCAACTTTTTTATGATCTATATTCTTTTTTAATGAAAATCTCTCAATAGTTAACAAAATTGGTGCGCACACAAAAACATAAAGTTTTTCCATGTGTAAACTAAGAAAAGAGAAACTAATACATTTTATATTCAATAGTTTTTTTGTTTATTCCAGTAGAAGAAACTAATTTTAACTTTTCTTATGCACACTGATGTCTTTAGTCATACAGTGGATATCTTAGAAGAGAATTCTACAGACTTTATTATCGGGAATGAAACATAATATACAAGAAATATTAAATTCTATCTTTTTTCTAATACTTGAACCATCAACTGTGGTTTTTAATCTCATTCTTATCTTTTGTTTCATCATCAATCGAACACTTCGCCACACACTTCATTATCATACTGTTTTAGTCATACTTATTATCACTTTTCTAACCAATCTTTTTGAAGTAACTTGCTGGTCTAATATATGTCATGTAGTTCATCATTAAATTTGATCATAGTATCGCTAGTTTAATTATAAATATATGGAATGCATGAATGAGCGTTTGAGAATGACTTTATAAGGTAAAATCTTGTTGTTTTTCACGACTAATTGCTGTAGTAGTTTTCATAGGATAATAATATATCTAAGGAGACTTTCTATTATTTTAGGTATGTTATTTAAAATTTAGTTAATAATATAAGGAATAAAGATTATTAGAAACTTTTTGATGAAATCAATAAGAGTAAGAAAAATAGAACAATAATAAATCTATCTTTTCCTTTTAAAATAACTCTTTATTATCATAATAACTGCACTACTGCACTTTAGTCACATCATTACATTCAGTCAACATGTTGCATATACAATTAACATGTGGGTGAAGAGGAGAGTGTAACTGAACTGCAGTTGTATCCATGACTCATTCTCTTCCCCTTTTGAACATGACATTTGTTCTAGACGTCTGCGCACGAAAAAATACAATGTCACAAAGATATGTATGTTGTAGGCAAAATTGAAATTCAGTCACATTTTTAATTTGTCTA
>JAJEKB010021001.1:420457-465942 GCA_022393335.1 Macrotrachela quadricornifera | reverse complement strand
CTACAACATATATATGAGAGAAAGTGTGTGAAATAAAAGAAAACAATACGTATCGATGATTTCATTGGATGATAAATCGATATAGTTTTTCTTCTAATGAGGCATTCATTTCATTCGACATTATTATCAGAGGTCACAAACATGTATAAAGAACATTTATTTTTATATAAATTGGTAGAAGTTCAAAGACAAACATTAACGAGTATGGAGGTGTCTCATATTCATCTTCTTGATTTACCAGATGAAATATTATTGAATATTTTCAAGAAACTTGGTAATGCTAACGTTCTTTATTCTTTACTTGGCATTAATAGCAAACGACTGGAAAATATAATACAACATGAGTCATTTTCTAATGTACTTAATATTGCATCAATGACGCAAAATATTTCAATAATTCGTCCAATACTTGATCGATTCTGTGATTACATATTACCTCAAATTTCTTTCCATGTCAAGTGTCTCATTCTTGAGCCAAAATATATGGAACGCCTTTTCTTTGCCACTGATTATCCGAATTTAACTGAATTGAGAATTGTGCATCGTCAAAACGATCAGACATTAACTTGTTATATAGGTGAGTATAATTGTATTCTGTAATTCTCTTAGTCAAATAATTACAATATGAACATACAGATTATGTAATATTTCATGATTATTGTTTTATTTAGATAATTTACCGTTTCGGCATATTTTAAAACAACAAATTACAAAACTTGATTTAATCTACAACTATGAAACGACAGTGCTAAGATCATCAAAAGCTGTTACAAAAACAGTATATGCGCAAATTTTGGCTGACGGTGAAAAGTTAAAGCATCTGAGTCTAACTTCGTTTATAGGTTTGACGTATGCAGGCTTATCACTTCGTTATTTATCATCAAATATCTTTTCTTCGTCAACTCTTACTTATCTGCGTATTAATGTGCAAACTTTCACTGATCTTCTTTATTTACTTGATGGTCGACTCAAAGAGTTGCATACTTTGATTGCTCAAATTTATTCCATGGAGATCGATTCGTCAGTTGTACATAACTCAGTAAATATTTTTCCAAACGAATAAATCAAATTTTTTAAGAAATGCATGAATCTCAAGTCAAAGGAGAAATATTTTGCAGATAAAAGTTTCAATAAATAGTTTTACTTTAATCTGAATGAAATAAATTTCTCAATAAAATTTTCTTATATTTTGTAGGATGATTTACCTAATCTGAAGTGTTTTTCATTAATATATTATCATGAAATTCAACAATATGAGAATAACATTTTATTTCATCTTCGTCGTATGATAAACTTGGAAAAGCTAACTTTATATTTACGTGTCGTCTTTGAAACTAATTTCATGGATCCAATTTATCTCATAAATCAGTTTTTAATGCATATGTCACAACTTCATTCCTTCAATTTTTATCTTGGCACAAGGAATAAGAAAACTGATTTAGTTGATTATTTATCTAAGAATGATATTAAAGAAAATTATATAAAAAACATAAAATATCAAGAAATATCAAATTTTGTTCAATATATTAATAATACGGGTATAAACCATATTTTCACACTTCCTTTTCAGTTTGATAATCTTACATATGTTGGTAATATATTTCCAAATATTTTATTCAAGAATGTTATTGAATTACTTATATATGATGAAATTGCATTTGAACATGATTTTTTTCAACGAATAAGTCAAAATTTTCCAAAACTTCGAAGACTCAATGTCATCAATTCGATACCATCGTTATGTGATACCAAAGTAGCATCTGATGATATTATTCAGTCATATAAAATAGTTGAGTATCCACATCTAACTTTTCTTGATATTTCAAGAGTAAGTTTATATTACGTCGAAGAATTTCTAAATGAAACTAAAATACGTTTGCCATGTCTGACTGGATTAAAGCTTGATTATGAAAAATTAAGAATGATTACGAAAGATTTTATACGAGAAACTACACGACGCAATTGTGCAAATGTGCAACGATTAATTATTGATAGAACAATTGTTGGTTCGAAAGACTACTACGATTATTTTCCTTTATTGTAAATTTTTTTTCTTATAATTGGATAACAAAAGCTACTGAAAGAATGAAAAAGCACATAAAGTTCGAATATATTTTATTAAGAGAAATTAATTCTCTTTGTTGTTTTGTTGTCGTTGCATACTTTCGCGATAAACTAAAAAAAGAAAATGATATGAGTTATATAAGTCAAATGCAAATATATAGGAAGTTTCAACTGCTTAAGATGGTTCAGATTATTAACAAGATTACGCAAGGGGGGAAAAGCCATTCGGACATTCTCATCCATTTCTATCCATTCGCAGCCATTCGAATAGCTGGGAATGAGTTTTTCCCCCTTGCTTTCCTATTCTACGATACAATATGTTAGTCGTGAATTATTTTCTTAATAATTTTGTATATCCTCGAGAAGCAAAACAATTTCCTCATAAATTAGTTGCATCTGCTTGGGATTTATCTTCTTCTAAAAGACCAAAAGTTGTCACTGGATTTAGTGGAACTAGTGATACACAATTATTACTTCCAATTCATATTCGTCAATGTAATTTACCTGAACTTCAGAAAACTGATGCAATTGTTGTTAACAATTTATTACACTCTACAAATGAAAGTTATCAATATTTGCCAATTAATGCCTCTTCGAATGAAATTTTAAATAAAATTATAAATTATAAGGATAAGACTAATGTCATTTTGGATGTTGGAGCATTATTTATCGATGGAACTAATCGAGATATTGCTATTAAATGGTTGAATCTATCGGATAAGAATGTCATTGATTATGCGATTTATTTTGATTCCGATTCGATCTTTGTTTGTGATCGTCAATATCATCATCATCGATTTGAAACTTCTCCTGCAAGTGAACGATTAGACCATTGTGTGTTTTATCTCGATGAAATTCATACTCGAGGAGCTGATTTTAAATTTCCAAAAGGTTTTCGAGCTGCAGTGACATTAGGAAATGGTTTAACAAAAGATCGTTTTGTTCAAGCACGTATGAGAATGAGAAAATTAGGTAATGGTCATTCATTAACATTTTGGAGTTCATATGAAGTTCATCAACAAATTGCTATTAATGATCGAACTACCGTAGTTGACATCCTTCGTTGGGTATATGAAAATACTGTTCAATCAATCTGGGATGGATTACATCATTGGGCTTTGCAAAGTTTAAGTTTTCAACGAAAATTGAATGCATTGAAATGCATTGAATGGAAAAATCAACAGCAATTATTCACAGATGTGATGCTAGAAAAAATAGCTAGTGAATGTCTTGAATCTGAGGTAATAGCGCTAAGAGATTTGTATGGTGCCACTAAAATATTAGAAACAGTATTCAATATTTATTCATTTCGATCTCAACGGCACATTAATATTTTATCGAAAGAAATACATGATGCTGTACTTAATCGATTGTGTGATTATGGTGGAACAAAACAACGCTTATCTCAATTATTAGGAGAAGAGCAACAAAGAGAATTAGAACAAGAATTTGACGAAGAACAACAAGAGGTTCGTCTTTCACTTGTCGAACCATGTCAGCCTATACTGCATGATGAAATAAAGGAATTGTGTGAGATAGATGCTGAAATGAACTTATCAGAATATCCTGTTGTATTTCAACCTTTGGCATATGCTTTTAGACATACCACATTTTATAATGATTGTCAACCGAATGGTTGGCGACGAAATTTATGGGTTTCGACCGAATTTCAACGAGTAATTCAGACTAATGGTGAATCATTAAATCCATTTCTACGTCCTCCACGATGGATACTGGTTTATCGAAATCAACATATTATTTTTATTAGCCCGTTCGTACCTCTGTTGCTGTCTCGTACTAAACGTATTCAATCAATTTTTGTTAACACGCCGTCCCTAACAATCCCTCCGACAGTCGAGTCTCTTAACCGTGCTGTTGCTTTTACTTTACCGTTAAACTGGTTGGTTCAATTATTTGTCTTTATTGGCACACTTTATTTTGAAACTGTTAACGAGCAAACAGCTTATTGTCAATTTTTAGGTTTATGTCCAAAACCTCGAACATCAGTAGAAGAAGAAGCATTTGAAAATGGTTGGATTGCTATCGATGGATTTGTAGCTAATGTAAAACATCGTCATCATTTACAAATTAACGAAGCTACATTTAGGTCTAATCCACTATCATTTGTGAAACAGTTATTTGAAAATCGAAATCATTCGTATGTCTCAACAACTTCACATGTTGGCAGTATAATTCTCAATTCATACAAACTCATTTAATCATACACTTTCTTTGCCTGTTTAAATTGTCTTTTGACATCTGATGGCTTATTTAATTAGTGTAGACAATTTTCTTAAATCGTATTCGAAGTTTTTATAAAAAACACTTGATATGCTAATTTAATAATGGGATAGCGAGATGATAAATATATTTCCGATCCTAACTTTCGTGATTTCTGAACAACTGTATATTATTTTACAAAACTATGTAATAATCACATTCACTAACATAACAGTCTCATAAATACTGCATATTGGATTCTACTGGCTAGTACTATCTTCGAATGAATCCTAATTTCTGAACAAACTTTTCTCCATTTTTATCACGCTATCTCCGTTCCTTTTTCAATCATCACTTTTCATCAGGGAAAATTAGTCTTTAAATATATAGAAAGGTAATTATCGCAAATTTTTTACTTTTGTAGCACAGAGTAGAAAGTGCGTACGCCACCATAGTTTATATTGTATTTCCGGGTGTCATATCGTTAATAACGAAATGTGAAAAATAAATTTGCGAGAAAAAAAGTATCAGGTGACAATTATATTTCCTAAGCTATGTTTAAATGCACATAACTTTCCACTTCTCAACACAAGTTTAAAGAATTTTAATATGAGACAATCAAATGCTTTCATCGCTTACGAAATTACGAGATAATCAAACTGATTTTATTCCACCAAATCGTATTGAACTTATACAGATTTATCAATATTAATATCATGTTATAATAAATGTAATATAAATGCACTTTATCATATATTTGTTAGTGATATTACATGGTTCTTTGTCTGTCGTTCGTATCAAAGTTCAACTGATACAGGTACTATCACTTCATCTGTATCATTGACATGACGAGTGGATAGTCTTTATTATCATGTTTCGCTTTACGGAGTTAACAATCGAGTATGTGATCTTTATTTCTCTCCAATCGATCGTTATTTAAGAGACGGTTCATGACTCACTCAGGCATTCGCGTCACACAAAAGTTTTGACCTTTCCTCCCTCTCCTTTTTTTATTATTTCAAATAGAAGAGCATCTTGAAAAACTTGAAGTCCAAAATTTTAGCCTCTGTTGACTGATTCTTGAACAGATACGAAAGAAACTTGAAAATTTCTCGAGAAAACTCAAAAATGCTATCTTTGATTTTTTTTTTGTTCTCAGTAAATGGTTATTTTTTTTAAAACATGCTCTATCTTTTGATATTATTCGATTGAAATCAGTAGGTTTTTTTAAAAAATGATCATTTACTGAGAACGAAAAAACCAAAGAAAGCAGTTTTGAGTTTTCTCGAGAAATTTTCGAGTTTCCTTCGTATCTATTCAAGAATCAGTCAACAAAGGCTAAAGTTTTGGACTTACAGATGTGTCAATATGCTCTTTTATTTGTAATAATAAAAAAGGGAGAGAGGTCAAAACTTTTTGTGTGATGCGAATGCTTGAATGAGCAGTGACCGTCTCTTAGCTTGATAAAGATATCTTTTTTTATTTTATTTGAAAAGAGAGAATAGGATACGTAATGTAACTTGAATAATTTTATTTTCAATGGATTAAGTGATATTCTTGTCTTGCTATTATGAAAAAGATGACACTTGTTGCTACATAGTTTCTAGAAAAATAAAAGATGTGGCGTTAAGTGGTGGATGAAGATAAAATGATCTCTAATACATAGATTGGTAGAGTCAACGCAGACATGTATTTTATTTAAAAAAAAAAGAAAAAGATTATCTTTTACTTTACAATGAACGGTATGATTAATGCAAATTTCTAATGATCCAAATTGACAAGTTTGTATAACTGTTATCAGAAAATTCAGTAATAATCTTTATGTCTGATTTTTGTAGTTCAAATTCAAGCCAAGCTATATAGTTCCGAAAAAACCATGGTCGCGAATAAACGTCTATAAATGACAATTCTGGTAAATGTTCCAATAAAAACATTAAAGAATCTCGTTCATTAATTGTGCATGTCAGTTGTTTAATATTTGAAAATACTTCACAAAATTGCTTCACTCTATATGAATTATTTAATGAGTTTTTTCGATTAATTCTTATATTTAATGTTTTAATCATTTTATTCAAATAATGACATAAACTATGATTGTTGAATAATAATACTAAATCATCTGGATCAATATTTAGTGATGAAATATGAGGAGCATTTTTTAAAATTTCGATTAATACAGCTGATTTTTGGAACTTAAAAGGTCGTGAAATAGTTAAATGGGTGATATTAGATAAATTAACGATCGTTTTCAAATATTTCACATGTTGTATCTTTAACGAATGGTCCACTGGGGATGATCGTGATTGTCTTAATTCCAATGATGTAACTTGAGAAAAATAAAAGTAACAGTTTTCTGCTACTCCATCAAAATCAACTGTCAAACTTTTAACACAATCGAGCATGTTAACATTGTTCATCAATTCATTGCAATATCTCTTGGCATCTGATGTTAATTCGTATGAATCAAATATATAAGGTATTGTATAAATCAATACTAAATCTTTTGATATAGAATATTCAATATACCATTGATGTTGATTTTGCCAAAAATCATCTTGAAATTCTTGAAACTTTTCTTTCATGTCATTGTTTTGACTTTCAAGAGAATTTTCAAACTTGAATTTAAAAATTTTTAAATGTGATAATGAAGAAGTAATTAAATATTTCCATCGATTAGCATCAATCATCGTTATAACATTACAAGCAGATAGTGTTAAATTTATTAAGTTTGGTGTCTGTTTTAATATCATTTCAAGTTTATCAAAGTCAATCCAAATGTGCATCATAATCAAGTATTTGAGATTAGGAAGATAGATATCTTTATTCGTTAAATTATCCGTACTATTAATCAGATTTTCTATGTTAAGATATATTAATCTAGATGCATTATTAAATATTTGAAACAATTTGTCGAAACTACATTCAAAAATTGTTAAATTAATAATTGAATGGAAAAGATTTAAGTTTGAAGGTAATATTGGAATCATTAATGTTTGTAATGGAGATATTGTTAATGCGGATAATAATTCATGTTGTCTATCTATATAACCAATTAATCGAAAACAAGATAACTGAAACATGAATGGTAAGATCATTTTCAAGTTTGATATGTTGGATTCTGTAAGTTTAGTTAAGGTTAATGATCGAAGATGAACGAATATAGTAAGTGAAAAAGCTGAAAGAAATGATCGAATTGGATAACATGTATTTTTATTTGATAGATGTATTGAATAAATTTGTTTTTTCATTTCTTCATTCGATAATATTTTGATACAAAATTTATCGAATATCGATCTTGGAACATGTTGAAAATTAACATGCAAGAATATGTTTCGAATAAGTTTATTAAAACGATAATTTAATTGATCGAATGAATAGAAAATATCCAAATGAGTGAGATATTCGAAACATTCAAGTACGATTTCATTGGGTAAGTATTCAAATGTCATCACGATTTGTACATTACTCATGACGAAGACAATTTATAACTTGAGAAAGATATGTTGTTTTATTCTTCTGTAAGAAAAAATAGATATAAACATTTTTGCGTGAAAATTATTCTGTTTTATTAACCAAAAATTAACGCTTTTCACATAAAAACTGCACATTCTAACGTGTAAAAAAAAAGTAATAACTGTTCTCTATGAAAAATGTGAATTGATCTGAGAAAATGCTTTCAAACTTGTTTATCTCGACAACATTTTTTTAATGTGATTATATGTACATTTTTATGCGTAAACGCATCCATGTTTCTAGTTCCTTTCTTTAAGTGAAAAATAAAAAGAAATCACGAAACACATTCACTCGTTCCTTATGATGTTGTGCGACATAACTGTAGGTATGAACTACTATTCGATATTTATCATGTTGTTAAAGATTCTTTCAGACACACAGAATAAATTCAATCTCCTCAAGCATAGGGGAAGCGCTGCATTGGAGAGGGGAATCTATTGTCTCCCTTGATATTTCAATCTTTTGATAGTTATTACAAAAACCTTAGTAGTCGTCCAATCAGGAAAAAGTGTCGAAGGTGTAACACTTTCTCTTTCCTGAAAATAATTGAAAATTTCTTGGCATGTTTCCCAATTAAAAGATCGAAAAATAAATATACATTTGAGATTTGTCGACTATTTTCCAAAAGCGATAAAATTAGTTGAAGCTATTCTCGAACGAGATATAAACTAAAGCCAAAATTTTATATTCGCTTTGCAAAATAGCAACAATTACATAATCGCAAACAACTATTAATTCTGCTTTTTAGTTTCAGCAATATGTTACTTTATGTCTAAATATCTACGTTTTCGAAGAATGATCGGCGGCATGATCGCCTTTGCCGGCAAAACCATTGTTACTGTGCGATATAACCAGCTTACTTCGCCTCCAGTATAATACCGGAGACATTTCGAACTCATATATCTCTTGTGACGACAATAACTAGTTCCCCTGAACAACAGCAAGACATTGTTCACTAGAAAACAGGTTTTTCGCACCAATTGAATTGTTGCTCTTAAACTGGATTTCCCACTATTCTGATTTTTGTTGAACTAAACATTTCTGTCATTCAAAAATGGTCCCATCATTTCCCCTCCGTTTTAATGACCGATCGTGTAAATTTGACTAGATTATAGCTAAACAGCGATGAGATAAAACTGAGCTCTTTTTTGAAAACTGTTTTTTGCTCTGGAAAAAAATCTGGACGATCTGATCCAAAGCTGTAACATTAAAATGTACTACTTCTAATCTTTCGAATAATAGGGTGGTTTTTCTTAATTCGTGCATTTCGCAAAATCATGAGGTAGAATCGGAGGTGGAACATGTTTTACTAACTGTCAAATGAGAAACTTCACTAACCAATTGCAAAAGAAAATTATGTTGTTATTTGGAGAGAGGAAATCGATTTATTAGTTGTCTAGCTCGTTTCAGAAACGTTTAAATACATTTTGACAGTGCATTCATTAACGTACGGATTTTGTGTCATTTATGCAATCGATAGTGAATGAAAATACAGTGAATCAAACTTTTCTGCTCGACGGTAGCTTTTTTTCAAAAATCAAACTCTACTTCAGTCATCTTCAAAACTTCTTTTTTCTTTATTCATCAGCAGCCCCAATTCGAATCTTCTAATTTCACTGGAAAAAAGTTTTTAATTGTTTGTAAACAAGCTAAAGGTTCTAGAGATGAAGGTGAAGGTGACAGTTCATGGCAGATTTGCTTAAACTTCGTAATCGAAAGTTTGTCAAACGTTGTTCTCAACTTCTCGGCATCGAGACTCTTGCTCCATACTGTCAAGTCGCAAAGATCTCCGTCGAAACAGTTCGGCGGACCGACATGATGCCAGACATTTGGCTTTGAAAAATTAGATCTGCAGTCAAGCTCGAACACTGGTTCCGCAATGGGAGCCATGGCTCTGAAACAGACATAGAGCGTGTTTTCGTCAGAGATAGACGAGGTGACGAGAGGAATCGGCAGTAAAATGAAATAAAGATGTTCTGGGCGCTACCATCGGTGCAACAAAGAAAGTTTGTAGTTGTAGAAGAGTCACCGGTGCTGAACTGCCGATATGGGCAGTTCATCTGAGGATCGACAGACAAGACGCAGCTTCAGAACCGCCAAGAATGGACGAACACAGCAGAATATCTCGCAGGACAATTCAACAGAAAGTGCGTTCATTCTTTATTTGCACGCTTTTGAATGGTGAAATAACTTGTTTTGCTTGCGATCCGATCAGAAACGTGAATAAATATCAAAGCCCGAAAACGAACCAACCTATTATTGATTGAGCAATCTTTGATCGATTATTCTACATAGTTAATTAATTTCTATACATTGTTTTGTCCTCTCTTCTTAATAATTACAAACAATATATTCATGATGATTGATTACTTATATGCAGTGGAATTTTTAATTTATTTCTTTTATTTATTCCATTGTTTCATGTTGAACTGGACGGACGGATAAGGGATTTTTTTATATTCCTGTTGTCATAAACTAGTCATTTTAACTTATTATCAGAATGGCATCCACTAATTCTTCAATGTCTCATTCAGTGATTGAAATTTTATCTTCAGAATGTGTCATAAGCTCGTCTTCAAACTACACCTCATAATCTATTAGTTACTATCAAAGAATGATAATACAAATTGTAAATTTATACTAAATCAAAGTGAACTAGTTCCAGTGATATGTTGAAAGAGAATCGATGTGTTCTTGTCGACTAAAAACTGACGTGCTAACCAGGAGCTTGCAATAATACCTTGCTTCACAACTTATCGCGTTATGTTACTCAAGTACTACTCACATAAATTCTCATAAACATCATAAACTAATATCATCAGATCAAACATCAGCTGATCAGAATTACTATTTATACATTGGTCAAGTTATTTTATGACACACTTGTGGCACACAAATGCGATGGAATTTAGAAGCTTTTCTTGTAGATCTGGATTGGATCGGACCAAACCGAACTCAAATCACGTGAAGTCGGTTTGATTCGGGCTCTGATACAAAATACATGTCAGATATAAAAATGATTTGTATAATTTTACGATAAGACTTCATGAGATAAAGTGCGTTATCTTTCTACATTTTATTAATACATAGGTACAAAAATAGTTGTGAATCACGATTAAAGTAGAATATTTATTGATTCATTATAAAAGCGGCTATTTAGACGCTCCTTGATATTATTGCCAATTTCATTATAATTGAAATTTAAATTAGTCAATATTTACGCTACATAACTACTATATAGATACGATGGCTAATTATTGAAAATGTCAATTATTGTATTATTTTGCAATGTATTTACGGGACACTATTACCATCATCATCGATATCATTTGTCGAAAGATCTAGAGTAATAAGTGTCTACAGCATATATTCATAAGGAAATCGTTAGACATAATTATCACTTACTTTATTATGTTGCAAGGCATCAGTAACAAGATGTAAGCCTTTAATACCAATTTGGTTATAGTGAAGATTCAACGTAGTGATTGTCTATACCCAATCAGAACAATAGTAACACGATAAGTGATTGAGTAATAGATGTTACTCACTGTGTTGTGTTGCAAGGTATTAGCAATATGTAGTGCACCTTCAACACGCATTCCATTTCTCGAAAGATACATAGTAATGAGTGTCTATACAAAATCATTACAATGAAAGCATTATTAATGATTATGATAAATATCACTCACTGAGTTCTGTAGTAATACATTAGCGAGATGCTGTGTATCTTCAACATCGATATGGTTATAGTAAAGTTCCAGAGTAGTCAAAGCATTGGCGAGATGCTGTACACTTTCGGCACCGATTTCATTTCCAAAAGATTTAAAGTAATGAGTGACTAAGCCAAGTAGTACCAATAATAGTATGCTGAATGATTAGCAAAAATGACACTTACGCTGTTATGTTGCAAGGCATTACCTAGATACTGTGCACCTTCGGGATTGATTCGATTCCACGAAATAATTAAGACAATAAGTGTCTACACCAAACAATCAAAATGAAAGTAGGGTGAGCGGTTAACAGAAATATCATTTACCGTGTTATATTGTGAGGCGTTAGCGAGATATTGTGTACCTTCAGTACCGATTCGATTCCACGAAATATTCAATTCAGTGAGTGTCTATGCCAACTCATCATAACAAGTGTAAACTGCATGATTAGCGAAAATAAGATTTACTGTGTTGTGTTCCCAAGCGTTGACAAGATGCTGTACAACTTTAGTATCTATTCGCCCAGCCATAAGTCGGATAGATGTAAGTGTCTATATCAAATAATTAGAATGAAACCGATGTAAATAATTATCGAAAATGTCACTTACTGTGATGTATTGTAATACACTGGCAAGACGCTGTATAACTTGACTATTGATTGACCTGCGACTAAGATCCAGAGTAGTGAGTGTCTATGATATATATTAATGATAGCTGTATATGAGATTTATGTACGAGCTTGATTACGATATTAGCAGTTGATAAGTTATGTCAATATTTTCAAACAGTATGCCATCGTATTCAGAAAAGAAAGTGTTCTAAAAATATCTGACTAGATAGGTCACAAATGCTTATGAAAGAACCCGATGAGAGAGTTTAGAAGATTTTCTTTTATTTGCTTGAATATCGTAGAGAATATTTTTTTTTTGGTCAACAAGTTAATGTAGAAAAAATATACAACGATGATTGATTTGAGTCATTATAGTTCCTATTAATAGACATTTGATAAACGATAACAATTGTTTATTAGTAATAAAAAATTGTCTATTCTTTCACTTTGTATCATGAGCAAGAAGAAAATTTCAAAAGAGGAAAACAACCATCCTACAAAGCTTTTTCCTAAAAAGAATAGATCAGCAAAATAACAGTGTCGAAAGGGCGAAGGTGTTTTTCATTTCTTAACGAAATTGATAAGTGTAACTTTTTTTTCTCATTGTATGGTTTTAAATAAATATGAACATATTTTCTCTATATTTGTTGACATATAATGAAAATATGTCGATCGGTAATTATCCAGGAACAATATTTAACTAAATGAAAGTGTTTTCTCAAAGTTTCTTATTTCAAATGATCAAATACGAAGGCTAAATTAGTCTGTAGAAGGGAGTGAATCTATTACTTAAAAATAGAAATTAAGTTTATCTGATACGGATGATATGAGTCAATAATTGCATTTAATCGTGTACATACACCTCGAGCTGATATAAGGAGAGAAAGTTCATTAAGATTGTAAAGAATTCGATAGACAATCTCAATAGGTAACGTAAGCAAAGATATCGTAGTTTTTCCAGACATAAATATTGTTTTTAGTGAATTTTTATGTCGTTTGAATGTATGTGTATTAAAATATTTTTTGTCTTTTACAAATACACGTGCAGATGCATGTATTGACAAAATTTCATCTGTATGTGTTATGATGGTGTAATTTGTGTTCTTACAAAAAATTATATAAATATGATGAAAGCAATTCAATAGCTGCAGAATATTTTTTTACTTTCAGTTCTATGTAAAAATTTCAACTGTATTTATACTTTATGTTTCTTGGTTTTTATAAGCTTCATTAATAGACAATCTAATAACTGCATTCTACAATGCAAGAAAAAAGAAGAAAAAGAAATGTACATTACGATCAATATTCGAATTTTATTCTTTAGATTATATAGCAAGCAGAATAATTGTATATTTAAAAGAAAATTGTATAGTATGAAGTGCAGTGATTTATTACATGTAAAAGATTCAGATACTAAATCAACAGATTATGTTTGACAAAATTTGTGCATACTATGTAGCAGGCTATTGTTATCTTTTGAAATGAAGGATTGGAAAAAAGAGAGATAAAAAAATTTTGCGTTGCAGATTGTATATAGATACTAAAACAATAATTAAGAGTCTTTGTTTATTTATTATCTCTTTCGGTCAGTACGAAAATACTTTTGACATATTAAATATATACTTTAACCCTTTGACCCCTGGTGGGAAATATACTTCCCACCACTCGAAAAATTTAAAATCTTTCAGAACTTTTGAAAGTGTGCGAGGTTTTGAGAATCTTGGAGATATATTTTCAATAAATGTTAAAACTAGAAGAGGTCCGTACACGATTACACTGATATAGGGTATATGAAGGACATTGGTATCTATAATTTGTCAAATTTCTGTAGTCCAAAACTTTCGATCCAAAAGTTTTGATTTCAGTATTTAAAATCATAATTCATTGCGCTGAGATATATGACTTAGCCTATTGAGTCATCAAAGTTTTTGGAATCTTCCAGAAATTTCTATAGATTAGTCGATATTTGAGTGTATATATATATATATATATATATATATATATATATATAGACATTATGTCATATATAAATATTTAAAAAAAAAGCAAAACCAGATTTATACATAAAACGTAAAACGACACAATATACAATGGATTCAGATTCTGATGATGATCTATCCAGTGATAATGAAAGTGTAATTAGTTTATATGAACTTAATAACAGCAGTTCTGAAGATAATGATTCATTGGTTGAAGAACTTGATCAAAGTTCAATAAATGGATGGAAATGGAAAATGGACAACTCATGCTTTTCTTCCTCTTGCAACTATTTTGATGGATATGCACTTGGAAATAGCAATAAAATTACACCAATAGATTCATTTTTCAAGTTTATTAGTCAAGATATGATCAAACTAATTATAGATCAGACGAATATTTATGGGAAGCAACGTTGTATTGAAAATGGTGAAGACATCACAAAATGGAAAGAAGTGAATGAAAACGAAATGCTCGCATTTTTTGGTATTTTATTTATTATGGGATTTCACAAGTTGCCAAGAATTGACGACTATTGGAGTCAAGATAAAAACTTTTTTACACCTGCTGTTGCTAATATAATGACACGAGACAATTTTTATAAACTGTTCTGTAATATTCATCTTGCGGATAATACCAAAATGCCTTCAAGAGACTCTCCTTATTATAATAAGTTATATAAAGTAAATGATTTTCTAAATCTTTTGAGAAAAAATTTCCAACAGAATTATTCTCTTGGGTCATGTATTTCAATAGACGAAACACTTATAAAGTTCAAAGGTAGATCTTCTATAAAACAATACGAACCATTGAAACCGACTAAGAGAGGATATAAAGTATGGGTGTTGAGTGAGTCAACTACAGGATATGTATATAACTTAGAAGTTTATACTGGTAAAGATCCGAAACGAGATGTACCATTAGGAGAACGTGTAGTTATGGCTCTTATAAATGGAATAGACCTAAAGAATCGTCAGCTGTTTTTTGACAGTTTTTTTAATTCTTTACAATTGCTTTATGAGTTGAAGAAAAAAAATGTTTTAGCTACAGGCACGATTCGGTCAAATAGAAGATACTTTCCAATTGAACTGAAAAAAAAGGAAAAACTTGAAAGAGGCGATTATCGATATGTAACATCTAATGGAATCTCCGTAATAAAATGGATGGATAAAAAAGAGGTTTTTGTTGCGTCGAATTATTTTGATCCCACTGTTTTCTGCGAAGTAGGCCGACGAAGTAAAGATGGAAGTAGAAGACAAATTCCTTGTCCACTGGCGATAAGTCAATATAATAAGTTTATGGGAGGAGTGGATTTATCTGCTCAGAAGATAAAATGCTATGCAATCGATCGAAAGTCAAAAAGAAATTGGATCAGAATATTTTTGTATTTTCTAAATATGTCATTAGTAAATTCGTTTATTTATTATAAGTACTTCTCTTATTCTAATACTAGCGCATTAGAATATATTTCGTCTATTAGTACTGCACTCGTAGGTAATTATTGTAGTAGAAAAAGGGTAGGAAGACCGTTGGCGATAAGTAATCAGAAGAAGAAATACATCGAAAAGAGCATAAGTAACATAGAGAATTCTGAAAAACAAGAACTTTTGGCTCATATGCCACAAGTAATTTCTACTTATCGTCGATGTGCGTATTGTAGTACAAAAGAAAAAGAGAAAAGGACAAATGTCATTTGTACTTTTTGTTGTATTGGTCTCTGTGTGAAAGATTGTTTTTTATTGTATCATCAAAACTATGTATATTAGTAATGAAATCAATAAATACTCTACAGTACTTATAATGATAATTTTTTCAAAATACAGCAATAACGAAAGTCTCTTAATCTTTGTACAATCATGTGATATTTTATTGCAACTTAGACACATGCTTCCTTTATGTCACCTAGTTAGTCTACACCAAGTTTCCTCAAATTTGGTTTAGTAGAAAAAATTCAGGGGTCAAAGGGTTAAATGAAAATATACAATATTATATTGATAGAGCACACTTCCTGTTTACCTGATGAAATCTTATTACTCATTTTTTGTCACTTCGATACACTAGATCTTATTTAAACGTTTTGGAATCTCAACCAACGCATTCAAAATACTCTCATACCCTATCTCTACCATATTGATTTGACACGAGAAAATCTTTCCTACAAATACGTTCATTTGTTGATCAAACATATATTTCCAACTTTTGGACATAAAATTCGTTCTATGAAAGTTGCTGATGAACGGCAAATAATAACTTTCGAACGTTATACTCACCATTTTGCGAACTTGAATGTTTTGAAGATTGGATACTATGAAACTAGTCAATTACTACAAAGATTTCTCAGCAAAGCTTTGTCTTCGTGTTTGATTTTCGAACTTTCAATTGGTTGCTGCGTAGACAAAGATGTATTGAAAACAATTGTCTTATGTGCATCACACAATTTGGTCTCGTTAACTTTACAGAGTCACACAGATTTTCAACATGAAGACTTCATTGATCTACCACGGATGCCTAAGCTGAGACGTATCACTATCAATCTAAACAACTTCAGAGCTTTAAATAGTCTATTCATGATTACGCCAAATCTATAAGAATTAAATTTATCACTGGAAATGATATCTGACTCTAAATCTTTAAAATTTTTAGAAGTACCGAAAACATTGGAAAAATTACATTTGGCGTTTGGTTGTAACCGTTTTGCTCGGGAATGGAGGGAAACGCCATCATTAAAACTTATAGAAGGTCTTTTTAGTGTGCTGCCAAAAGGACTTCGATCGTTGACTTATCTAATAGTCATGAATACGAACGAGGAATTGACGAATATTGACCAATTTCACCGTCTAGTAGAAAATGTGACTAACTCACAGACATTTGAATATCATAAAACTGCAAACATTTATTATGATTATGATGATGATTTATGGATGGAGCCCTTTGGACCTTGTCTAAACAACACTTACATTTTTTACACCATGCGAAAATCCAAACCATTATTCAAAACTATATCAAAGCGAACAGAAAAATCAATATCTATTGATGTTAACAGCATGTCAACTGATCACCGTCAATCATTATCGAAATTGATCGAAGCAACGTCACATGTAATTATTTTGAACGTTTCCTCTCATGACACATGAAAAATGATTCAATTATTAAAGAAAGTCATTATTTTTTACCGAATTTGAAGTCAGTATCCTACGAATGTAGTAGTAAACAATTTATCCTACAAGAATCAATGAACTCGTACAAGATGTAAGATCCTATTTTCGTCAACTGGCCAATTTGAAATTATGCTTAAAAATTAATAAGCATTGGAATCGAAACGTAATGGAAAGTTATATAAAACATTTGAAGACAGATGATTCGTTGTATTTTACAGTAGAATACTTTCCCGAAAGTGCAAAACCACTTGGTTTAAATATTTGGCTATAATTGAAGTGCTTTTTATTTTTCGTTTAAGTATAATCTTCTAAAAAATTTCATTACGTACCAAAGTTTTTGTCGTTGAACAAAAGTTTTTATATATACCATTGTGCGCTTAATTTCTTCTTCCATCAAATACTTGTAATACCTTAAATCTGTTAAACCTCTGAGGATTGCAGTACCTACTTTATCCCATCTATTTTTCAGTAGAGAAAAAAGTGTTCAGTTCATATCACACTGTTAACTATGCAAAGTCGTAGACAGTCGTATTTATCATCTTTGGCTTTTCTTTAATTTTTTGTGTTGCTTAGACTAAAAGGTAAATGGGAACTAGCTGTGATAAAAAAAAAATTGTATTTCTACCTGAAATTTTGAAGATTTAAGTCATTTTCGAAGAACATCTAGGGAAGAAGAGAAACACTAACGTTACAGTATCGAGCCTTTTTTTTAGCTATTTATCGGTGACATACACTTTTATTATCTTATTATTTTATTTTGCATCAATATTCTTACCTTAATGTACTATTCACATATTTGATTCGACAATAAAACTGTGAAAACAATGATTTTTTTTAATATGGAGTTAGAGATGAGAAAGTTATTGTTAGTTTTTTACTATTATTAATAATAATAACATTAACTTTTTGATTAAAAAAAAAACTTGTTAGCGCAGCTCCTTTGAGACTAAAACGAGGAACTCACATATCTTTTTCAATTTAATTATTGTAATATAAAATACTAGAAGTAAATTACATCTAATATACGAAATGAGCGTGTCTGTAAGGGGCGGTGGGGAGGAGCATAGTAGACAGCTAGGAAGAAAAATGGACTTTGAAATTTGAAACTGAATAACATCTGTTATGAAAGGTGGTGTGCTCCTCCGTTTACTTATGGCCTAGGTTCTGATTGAAGTTCGACAATGTATGATGAAGTGGTCACAACAAAATAGAAAAATCATGTGCATATTGGTAATAGTACAGTATTAGGAAAGACTGCTTTTAACTTATAACAGAATTATAATCAATTATTATTGTACCATTATATAGTGATACATGCTTATTATACATTAAAGAATGTCGGAATTTTTTCAAGTCTTCTTTAGATACAGAAAACAAGAGAGCTATATCTAGTGAAGAAAAAAAGAACCATTGGTAGGTAATGTAACATCTATGCTGGATCTCGTGGAAGTGCTTATTGCAGTTTTTATTTATTAATCGCTATAGTGTGTTCCCATCTATCCTTGGTAAATGCACTAAGATATGGACCTAAACTTTTACTGAAATTCGGTGTTTCTAATGCATGGCCGTAGTAGACATATTTTTTTTACAGTTTCTACCAGTACTAGTGATACTGCACTTTGGCTAGATTTCAAATTAATAATACGTTACTAAACATATATCGCTTTCCAAATTTTACATCAAATGCATTGTTCTGGTCTTAATTATTGAATGCTAATTTAATGTTTAATAGTGCAAAGTTTTTTCATTAATAATATTATTATATTATCAACACACAATGAGCAGCCAGGCGACAAAGTCGATTCTCGAGATTCGA
Organism: Macrotrachela quadricornifera; assembly: GCA_022393335.1. Taxonomy (NCBI): domain Eukaryota; kingdom Metazoa; phylum Rotifera; class Eurotatoria; order Philodinida; family Philodinidae; genus Macrotrachela; species Macrotrachela quadricornifera. Next base: position 446,874 of record JAJEKB010021001.1, on the reverse strand, counting down.
ACTCATATTATAATAAGCAAAATATGTATTTTCAAATTAAGGGTTTAGTTATATTCACCATTTGTTCTAGAGTAATACAGTACTATGCATTTACTATATGTAACGGGCCATTTGGACTTCTTGATGTCCTTTAATCTATAAAAGGATGGGAAACTACTATCCAATATAGTGAAGAATAGCAACTACTCTACGTTATATTTTAGTTCCCAGATGTTCCCGGATCCTAAACTGGAGTTTTGAGTTGTTATTTGGTACAGTGTGAGACTACCTATCTTCAGTGAATGCGTAAAGATGTGTACTTGAACTCTTATTGAGATATGGTATCTCAAATGTAAGAGTCGATGTTGGTTTTCGAATAACCTCCTGGCCTCACCCAGGTTCACCTGAAAAGTCAACTTTCGATTTTCGACTTGAAACTTTGCATAGAGAAAGGTGTCAGTGAGACTAGTTTGTTCTGAAAGTTTCAAATCTTTTGGTTACTCCTATTTCTAAATATGAAAATTTAAAATTTTGTACTATAAGTACTTTAAAAAAACTGCTTTTCCCACACTCATCGGTTTTTTGGTAAAAAATACCATGAAAATTAAATATCTTAACAGAAATAAGCTAGAGACAGGAACGCTTTTCAAAATATTAATATCTCAGTAGATCCTATATAATGCATACAGTTTTGACTTAAAAGCGATTTAGAAACTGAGAATTACTTCTGACCCTTTTTTTTCCGCTCACTGTATCCCAGGGGGCCCGAAAACCTTACTTTGAATTGGCGCAAAATAAAGCCATAGGAAATACTCAGGGTGACCCCATAGCATCTCTCAGATGGATAAAAGCCAAAAAAATCATGGGTGAAAAGAAGACCTTATCGGGACACATCCTTTATTAGTTTAACTACTGGTGAAACCCACCATGAAAATCAGGAATGCCAAATTCATGTTATCCTTCTGTTCAATACGATAGGCAAAAACGATTATACTAATCTACAGAAAAACGTACAGGATGGATTTAATAGCCAACTGAATCTTTTGCACTATTCCCAAACATACAAAGAAAATTTGAAGACACGTCTGAAATCTTGTTTCAACGATAAGAAGATAAGCAGTTTTCCAACAAAATGCTTTTCTGGGAAAAAATCTCAGTAGTTATGCGTCATCAAAAAGTTTATCTAATGAAATATATTTCGACAGTCAACAATCACGTTCGTCCTTGGCGTCAGCATGTCTAGATAAGAATGAGTAACATACAATGATAATGATATTCTTTTATTTTAGCATAAATACAACAGAAAAAAAAGTAGTGTTTTTAAAAGAACAGAGGACCAACAATGTGCTAATGTATGATATCTCAGCCTTTTTAATGGTATTTTCTATCGATAACTGACTGGCCTTTAACCGATGTTTCTTTCTAGATCTACCACTAATACTATGTTCCATAAAGACAGACGACCTACCGGATCTGCTATGAACAACCCATCTTCATCGATAGCAGTAAATTCTGGCGGCTCAAATAGAAACACGACACCAGGAATGCAGCCACAAGGAGAATCATGGGACAAACCAGATCCATTATCGTATTTCGACGCATTTCCAGACAATTCTAAGATGACTGCAAATTCATCGGTGTCAAGACCGTCTTCCGCAACAAAACATTCAAAAGTAGTTGCTCCTGATTCAACATTAACTCCAGTAGCACTGCAATCAGCCTATGAACGAGGGGCGGAATTAGCCACGACAGCGGCAGTTCAAATTGTAGCTGATAAAGTGGAAGTAATTAGTATAATTGCTAACTATGCAGTGGAACCATCCGAAATGTTGCATCTTGGTGAGTTAAATACTATTTGAAAATGCTTCAAATAGAAGTTACAAAATTAGAAAGCTGCGTTTTCGCCGACTGAAGGGTCTAATAACGAGAAACTTGATAAAAAAACTACTAAACTATCGTAAGGCTCAGCCCATATTGAAAGTTTTGCCTATTATTCTTTTTTACTTTTATAATGAGACCATCTGTATAAGATTCTATACCTCAAACCTCAACACTTTGTGTTAATAATAAAAAAGCTACGAAAACTGCATTAGCAATGTGTACATGATACACTCGAAAATAATTATATTTGTTTTTCATTAAGCAAATACACAGTCATCTTCGATCACTTAACGCATCATTTTAAGCACTGTGCAATAAAGTAATGAGTATCACTAACGAAGAAACACCCAGGGCTGTTCAATCACTTTGGAGTCGGTGCTATGTGCATCATGTAGGTGCTAGTGAGTAATGAATGCTTTGGGAAGAATTCAGACTAATAGCTTATTACTACAGAGATATTGCATTGTTAAACTATTTTTCCGCTGAATCCCATAATTCTCCTCAGGAACATCAGAAAACGGAGTTTCCAGTTTCGACTTGAAATTTTGTTCAAAGACAGGTTCTAATGTCAACGCCAAAAGTAGATGGAAAAAACTCTAGGAGAAGTATCTGGAGAACGTAGGCAGCGCTAGAAACCTCCGGTTTTTAATATTGGAAAGAGTAATATAAAATTGATTAGATTCTGAAAGTTCTTCCGCGGAAAATTCTCTTAAAACGATATCTCACTGAGGAAAACGAAAGCTTTCTAAGAGTGTCTGGCTATTGTTCATTTTGCTCCAATACTGCTGAAAATCGTTCAAGTGAGCGGTGTTGAATCAACTTGCCCGATGAAATCTACACATACTATCAAGAATGTTTCTTTTAATGCTACATTGAGAAGCTCCACCGTGGATTCTCTCTTCATGTTTCTATAATCTGCACTTTCTTAGACTTAAATTATAGGAAAAGTCACTTTTGTATTGATTTCGTTTTATTTGTTCTTAGTTGATCGTTGGCTTCAACAAGTCCTTGGCGAATTCAAAGAACAACGAGATTTTTTCAAATATAGATTAAGTGAAAAATGGCAAAATGAAGAACTTCCAAATATTACATATGATAACAATGATAGAATACGTAGAATTTATGCTGCATACAAAGAATTAGAAAAAGCACATAATACTACACTTTCACGAGAATCATTCGATGAATCGTATCAGTATTTGCGGAAAATTGATGATAGTGCCACTGATGAAATGAAACAAAGATTCAACTCATTATCTCAAGATTATCTTAAAATTTTACACTGTTTAGAATCTGTTGATCGAGAACTTAAAATGAATAGTGGTGGTGGTGATAGTTATATTAGTGATATAAAGAAGAGTTTATCAAAGTTAAAACAATTAAATAGTAAGCAATCACATACAATATGTATTGTCGGATTAGAGAAAGCTGGTAAATCAACATTTATTAATGCACTTCTTGGCTATGATCTTGTACCAACAGCAGCTGAACGATGTACCCAAGTACGCACTATTCTCAAACCACGACTTGAAGATGGTGATCAACAACTGTTTGCAACCGTGAAGTTCTATAATGATGAAGAATTTTCAGTATTCTATGATAAAATGTTAAGGAAAACAGATGAAAGTCAACAACAATTTGATGAACGTAAACGCAGTGTGAATACAGCACGAGAAGCTTTAAAAGCGAAATTTCCAGAAGAACATTTCCGTATTAACGACTTGAATGATGCGGATAGAGAACGTACAGCTATTTTCGGACAAATATCTGATTATATAACTGGAGAAGTATATTGTAATATAATTAAAGAAATCGCAATTTATACGGATAAATTACCAGGTATGTGATTGATAAAAATGACCAAGTTTTTTTGTAGATTTTCAGAATAAGCAGAACTTCTTCAGCAAAACGATTTTAGTTTCGAGGTACCACCAGAATAAATTGCTAGAGAAAGGATAGACTGCACCCGTATTAAGTCTCCTTGAAAGAACAAACGTATATACTTACATTAATTTTAAAGATTCATAAGGAAGGATGGTGAGCTATCTTCAGCACTCTTCTGATTACATCACTAGTATAGTCACGATTGGTCTGTTAGGATACTTCAATTTCAACAACCCGTAGTTATTTTTAAATAATTGAAAACGTTAAAATGCATGCTCGAAAAATGGTGAAACATAGATCGGAATAATAAGAATCGATCATTTTTTCGTTAGCTGTTTTAATTCATAAGGGAACATATGAAATGTGTGACAGTTTCCAATCTAAGAATGGAACTAGTTTCACTCAACTAGTTCTTTACAAAAGAACGAGGCTCATTCGATGAGAAAAAGATCTGTTTATTGGTATTATTCCATATGATAATAGCTGACCACTGAAATCAATTCTCTATTACAAATTTAGGAGTTGACACACATCTATTCTCAAAAAAATCAGTCGAAACATAGACGAATATAGAAGCGACTCGAATAGAATACTCGTTCCGCCGCATGTGTGTCTGGGCATCAGAGATGTTTGATATTATTATTTCTGTACATGTTTACATAGGAAAATTGTTCACATGATAAATTGATGGAATCTAAGTTTGTGATAAACTATTTGGTTTCTTAATATCGACTTATGCGATATTAGACAGAAATAATCACAAACTCTATGAACTGCTGTTCTAACTCTATAGAACTCCAACTGAGAAAACTTTGACTCTTATAGAAAAGAAATAATCAAATCATAAAATACGTTAGATATGCATGAGTCAGCATCTAATTCTTCTCTTCTTGTGCTGTCTCTTTTAACTTCAAAATAAAATTATATCTGTTCTTACTATGTATTATAATCTATTCTATTTAGTTAATCTATAAGTACACTCTTTTGCTTTTTGTATTTACTAGGAAAGAATTATGAACTTCTCGATGTTCCTGGTTTTGACTCTCCTATCAAAGAACATCGTGATGCTGGTTTAGAAGCTATTAAAACAGCAGATGCATTTCTGTTTCTTACTAGCGGTCAACAACCAAGTCTAACTCAACCACAAGTTCGACTTCTTTACGAAATTCAACAAAATCACTTTGAAGCAATGCAACGTGCATTTGGTATCGTCACCAAACTTGATCTTTGTCAAACTCAAACAATCTATCAAGACCATTATGACAAAGCTTATAATGAACTCATTGATAAAAAATTTAAACCCGAACATATCTATACTGCTTGTCCAAGACTACATATTCTAAAGGAAAACTCAGAAGAATATCATGTTATCAATCGAAAACTACATAGTTTTGGTAATGATTTAGCGCAAGGATTTGAACGAAGTAAAGAAGCTCTTAATACATTTATTGAGTACGAACTACCAAAAACACACTTAAAACAATTAATTGACTTAGGACGAATGCAATTAGTTCGACCTGTTTTAGAACGACTGAATATTATCAAAGAAAAACAAATTCTACCACAAAATCTGGCTAATATGTCAATTGATGATTATATAAAACAACAGAAAATCGAGAGTTGGGATCAAGTTTATAATGAGAATATTTTTAAACCTGCTTTTAAGAAAGCAAACTTTTGGCATACAACTATTGTTACTAAAGATCGTGCAAAATTTATCGAAGATGTTAGACAAACATTTAGCAATGCATTCATCGAACGTACCAATCAATTTCTTCAATCCACACAAGAAATCGAACGGCAAATGTTTGAAGACTATGGGTATTCTAAACTTCAATTAAACGCACATCCATCTGATAATGAAGTACGTCAAGAATTAAGTTTTAAATTGGAAAAAATTGTTGATGAAACATCAGATGTTCTTGCCAAATATTTTTATAATCGATATATTTGTGGATTAGAAAATATACTCAATGAAGTCTGTCCAGATTTAAAAGATTTATTTCGTACAACATTAACACTGGAAAAATGTATATTTGAAACTCACTCATTAATTTTGAGAGTTTGTCGTCCAGTAATTACAGCAACTCTAAGGTATTCACATTTGGATACAGTTGTTAAAATGAATGCAATTAATGAGTTGATCTATATTGCACCCACTCTGGCATATAACATAGCCAGTACTCCTGATGAAAATGGAAGTAGTGGAATACTTGGTTTAGATATACATAAATCAATGGAATTTTTGGCTAATAAAAATGAAATGACAACATCAATTATTCGAACACTTTTTAACAAATAATTAAACATCAAGTTATTATTAAATCAAAAGACTATATTCATATCTTTTTTTTTGTCTGTTTACATTTTATCACTGATTTTATACTAACTATTATTTAATGTGAACTGCACACTATAAGAACGCTTGTTTTCTTTCATAAAAGAAGACTTGAATAGGATTGAATGTTGAAGTTATACATGAAATTCTGATAGGCATAATTAGTGAAGAATTTATAGCTCGTCATGTATGGTCGATGTAATTGAACAGGTTTTGAATAATATTTTTTGCTTATTCTACTGTTCTTAAAGTACACTATTTTATTTGTATTAGAGCGTAGATTTTTTCACAAAACCTATTCAAAAAATGCATATCTCCTTTTCTTTATAAGCACCATGAAAGAGTTTTTTTTCTTATGATATGAAAGTACATTTTGTTAAGGCTCCCCTCCCCCTCAAAAATCGATCTCAGTCCAGGAACGTTCAAATGGGCTGAAATTTGGAGCATATGTTGGGGCTGAAGTGAGAAGGCTGTAGTAAAATTTTCAGCTCGATACACTGACAATTAACAGAGATATAAACCAAACAAGGGTCAAAAATAGCTCATTTTCTGTCCAAGATTTCTCGGTCCAGTGTCATTCAACATATTAAAATTTTTTTTTGTTTGAAAGAGCATGTCAAGATGCAGGGCAATATAGAGTCCTTTTTTTTAAATTCTTACTTTTTTAGCGGAGAAAGTGGATCACAAGTTCAATCGCTCAAAAAACGCGCCAAAAATGGGTATTTTTTTACATAAATGGCTGTATATATAATAAAAAACAAACTTAATTAAAAAAAGGACTCTATATTGCCCTGCATCTCGACGCGCTCTTTCAAACAAAAAAAAATTTAAATATATTGACCAAGCCCGGACCGAGAAATCTTGGACAAAAGGTCAAAAAAATCATAAACCGAGAAAAAACGAAAAACATTTTTCGTTTTCCGAAAAATAAGCATAGTTTTCAAGGAGAGGTTAATGAAAACTATCAAAATTTTTCATCAAACAAGGAGTTTTGAATAAAAAACCATATCATTTCTGAAAGATCGGAAGACGGGCTATCTTCCCATGCATTTATCTCAATTTCGAAAATTTTTGCGAAAATTGACTTTTTTTGAGGGGGAGGGGGGCCTTAATGCTGCAAATGGTTTGATAATTACAGTAAATATTTTACAAAGGAAATTGATGATATTTGGTCCTGAACGGAATATTGTTACAATCACTTCATATTTCATTATGACTTGAGGGTGTGGATAGGGTGAAAATGAGAATGAATAACTATAGTAACCACCCCTATCCTCAGTATACAAAGAAAAATCTCTCTCAATTGATAAATTAAATTCGAGCAGATAAATGTAGTTTATTTATCTAACGATGATATGAAGAGATTTTCTAGCTCTTCATAGCCATACACTTCATAAAAATATGTGTAGTGCATATAAACAAAGAATTAGAGGGCGAGAAAATATTATTTTGTGCGTAAAAATTCAGAAATAAAACTTGAAAAATCAGTTGTTTACAAGAAGAAGAATATAGAGTGTTATCAAGATAATCATAAACCACACATAGCATGATGTTTATGCTAACAAAAACTCAAAACTCATGAGCTATTGCCGTTCTTCCAAGTAGTATTGTGACATTGACAAATAATATCACCTAAACGAGAAAGACAGTTTTATTTACAAATTTTTCTTATGTCAAGTCAAAGCTTTATTGTTGATAAATTAAACAGATTTCGTATAGTATATAAATACGCATCACCTCCAAGGCTTCTTTATCTTTTTTTGTTTATCTAAAATTAAAGTCAACGAACAGATGACCGAATTCTAGGTCACATAGAAAATGAATATGAATCAAAAGAGCCTAAATTACAATTCTGTTCGATTATTTTATTTATGTTAAAGTAGATCGTGCAGATTAATCAGATGATTGATGATTTTACGGTGCATAAATAAAAATTACCAAGGTTTTGTTCATACATTTTGCTTATTCTGAAGCAAAATTCATGAGCTGTCCAACTAATTGATGATTGCATGACTCCTAAAAACTTCTAACCGCCAAGCTTTCGTTCAGTAATTTTGTTTAGTATAAAAGAAATCTTGCAAGTTGGTTCATCGAAAATCGTATGGTATAGAAATACTTATGAAAATGATGAGAAGAATATTTCGATTCGTCTATCTTTCTAATATCGAAGTGAAGTTGTTAGTTGATTATTTTACATAGATTATATGAGAGGTGAGAATATTGAAGTGCATATGCGATATTTGTATCTAACTAGTTTGTTCGCTGCAAAGAAAAGTATCATATTTATCAGATGATAGATGATTATAAAACTAATGATTATCACTTATCATTGGTATACTTAATTATTTTACTTATTTCTGAACATATATCTGACATTGATGAACAAATTGAAGATTACATATCAGGTACACAATTCTTAGGATTGTTGAATTTCTGTATTTCGATCATTTTATAACAGCCACTTAGCAGTAGAACCTTAACTAACAATCTTACGAAGATTGAATAATCAAAACGATGGTTTCATTTATTTATATTCACCATTTTAATCAAAAATTTCGAATTAATCAAATGATTAAATATATCACGTGAAAAATGAATGAACAAAAGTCGAATTAGATTAATTTATTCATTTAGTTTGTATTCATAAATTTGAATTGAAAGATTACTTTGAAATCACATAACCATTGAATATCTATTACCCATTTAGATGTTTTTCACCTTTATCATTCACTTGAACATCATGTTTCGATTTGATAGTTGCTCACAAGTTATACAAAAACTGAATGATAAATTATTGTCATGTTTAGTGCTGCAGACATTTATTTTGCTTGTTGAAAAGTTGCAAGATTGAGTTTATTCGTTGAGTAAATACTACATGACTAACGAATAACCTTCTACCAATGTGTTGGTTCACATAATTTAGTCTCTTCAAATCAATGACTTGTAGTTTAGTCTAGTGGCTGAAACTTACATTGCAAATGTTTTCATACAATCAGAGACTAATGCATCTACCTTGTTTAAGTATGGCCGGTGATTTTCAGATGAACAGATGAATTACACTCACATAGAAAAGAAATGTTCAGAACGACATCTTCCAAACCTCAAGTAACTTATTATGTTCAACTAAAAACAATTAATTTCGGGTGACAAAATATTTGACGATATCGTAGTATATAAATAATCATAACATTGAGCACAAACACGGCCATGACAATAGTTCTTCTCATTGAGAGCGTATCTTTACTCTATAAGATTGCATACCTGTTAATCTATTAACGATTACATGATAAATAGACAAATTGAAGGCACGTTGTGAAGATTTTGAACATGTGACTGTAATTCATCTATATAAAATTTGGATCATTTATGATAATGTTGAAAATATAGTTTTTATTCTCACTCTTATTTAGTAAATATGAGATTTTCTTAAATTAATATAATATCATGCATGCGATGCTCTCAAAAAACAATTTATATGAGGTTTTCCTTTATATGGTTAAAAGAATAATACGAAAAGTTTGTCAGCGCACTTACTTTAGAGTTAAAACATGGGAGCTTAGACATATCGTGCATGCAGAGCATCATTCGGTGTAACCGATTCTTCAGAGCAAATTTATCTGTTGACCTGTAAAACACTTCATCTATCAGTTTCTATTGAGAATAAGGAGTGAAGACGAGGAGGCCTGCCAATTTTTATATTAAAACTTACATTTTGTCTTCTTGCATAAAATAGTTGAGTTCCACGAAATGATGTTTTTTGCACTTATTATCATCTTGAAGATGAAGCTGGAAAGATGGACGTTTGGGTGTGGGTGTGTAAGATATAGATAGCAAGCCCTCACCATCATCCTTATCCTCAGCTTCTGATATCCGAGAAAGAAAGATTTAACTTCTAATTGTGGTACTTGTTTTTTATGTTACTAATTAATTTGATATTTCACTTATGATTCTTACTTTGTAAATTTTTAATTTGCGTCTGCTGAATATTAATTTGTTCTTGAAGCTGGTCAAATAAAGGCCATAATACAGTGAAAATACATCTAGCTAAATGATTATCGAGTTGATCTCGTTGTCCAACCCATGTACATGTCATATCTTTGGATGGACATGTTACAATGACTTTGGGACATACATTGTTCAGGTGATTATTGAAGTCGGTTCTCTTAAGATCTGTTTCATTACAAAGTTTACACTTGATTCGAAGTTCATCTAATGCATTAATTAAAAATTGGTCAATAATGGAAGTTAAATTATCATTATTCAGTTTCTGATGACAAGTTGGACATGACTGATTATATGAGACGAAGTTCGAAATGCAGCGACGACAAAATATGTGACTCTTAGTCTGACAGTTTGTTGATACAGGATCGATGAATGGGCTTTCGCAAATTGAACATTTTAAACGTTCACTTATTAATTCCCTATGGATATATACGTAATTTGTGTCAGTATCCATTTGGTCTTATGAAAATATTATTCAGAAAATGATAATCATGTTGATTCAAGTTCTATCTTCTGTCACTTATCGAATAGATTATTTCTCGTAGCGCCTGCAAAAAACACATTCAACTCAAACACATCAGATACAATGTAGAGACTTCGAAGAATAAATTAAAGATATAATAACTTTACTGTCATTAGTTTTACTGGAACTATGGCTGCAATGAAACTAGCTACACTTACCACACTCATTAGTATTCACTGGAGCATTGATGCTCGTTGGAGTACCTGCACTGAGAAAAAAACGATCACACTGGTATCAATAGTCAGTGAAAAATTGAAGCATCGACTCTCACAAAGTTCACGTCTTTTGTACTTGAATTCTAATATGATCTCGTAATATACTTGGCGATAACTGATACGTAAGTAATTTCGAACTCACTTGTCTAAAATAGGACCTATCATGCACAATAATGAAACACGATGAGCAATATGTAGCACGTTAGATCTCCATCACCGAACACGGATCTCTGTAACTTCACTAATAATGATAGCTTTTAAATAGAGTGAGCACTTTCTTCTCTCTTGTCACACATTGTTATAAGATGTATTAGACGAGACAGTATCGAATGCATTTAATTTTACTTTCCAATTATACGAGTAAAAACTAAAACAAATAGTGAGAAGTAAACACAATGAATAATAGTGAAAGATAAGAGACGACGAAATAGAAAATAAAAGATAAAATATGGCGTGTGATTTATTGGAATAACGAAATAATAACTATTGATTCACTGACACAATGTAACATCGAATAGATTCAGCTCGAAGAAACTTTGACTCTGATTCTGTTATGTGCTTATTCAATGAAAAGTTTCTATAAATTTATCCATTATATCCGATAGATGTCATAGTATTATGAACATAAATTTTAATCACTAGAAATCCATATCGATCTACCAGTGTTGCACTAAACACTGATATCAGTGTAATTACGTTTCATAGAATGTGACTCTTTCAATAAACGACGATGATTACCACGAGAAATTTTATTTTGAAATAGATAAATGGTAAAATAAATGATTTGCATTGAAAAAGAAGAGCTATGTCTATGTGAGAGAATAGCTTTTTGGTCGTGCTGCAGAACTCTGATACATAGTAACTATTAGAGTTGATAAGAAATTTTTTTGCATTTTTTTTGAAAATTTTCCTTTTATTTTTTAACTTTGAGAATACAATTTCTGAGACTTTTGGCCAAAGAAGTTTTGGAAATCCATTTTGAGGTCGTTCTCGTCGTCGAATTTTTTCTCGCGTTAATGATTAGACAGAGAATGAAATAAATGGTAGTCTGTAGGAGCCAAGTCTCGAGAATAAGGCGGATTTGGAACAATAACCCAGCGCAGCTCCGATCATTTTTGACCCGTCGACTTTGCAACATGGGATCTCGTGTTGGCATTACTAGAAGAGCAGCCATTTGAAAGAAGTTTCGAATGAATAATCTCTTTGACACCTCGTCATACGCTCAGCATTACCTTCTTAGGGTGCGGATCAGTCTTAGACGTTCATACACCTGACTGACCAGCGCTCAGTCACTAGCATTTGCGTGCGCAGTTAATGTACAGCACTCACTTCTCATCGCTAGTAATAAGATTGCGGAGCTATTCGTTGTTGCGATGAGATGTCATTAATTCCTTATCAACCCAATATATCATTTAAGGTCTTATGAGAACAAGAACTTTGTAAATAAATAAATTCTGATATATCAAATATGCAATATGATGCTCCTAACTGAAGTTTAGATATAAAATGGATGATTACCAGTGCTATTTTGTCTCTTGTACGTCTGAATAACTACAATAAGACTGAAATCAACAGTTATCGAAGAATACATGCCGTTGCTTTCTTCAATGACTTATGCGGTCAAACATTTTCTCAATGTAACACGGTAGATAAATTTACACTTATGAAATTCTGAAAGGTATACGGAAATCAGTGGCAAATTCTACTATTTTCTCCTAGCAACTATTCGTAGATTTCTGTTGATCTTCTCATTATTTTTTCTTGAATGTAGACGATGGTTATAAAGCATTTACAATATTCATTCTTGCTCATATTTATACTAAGAGCTTTCCAGAAAGATTTAATAAGATTCAAGAGTGGTGTAACCCCAATTTAGCCTATCTCATAATGCTATCATTAAGTAGAGGTGTTGTAAAACAAATTTACTACAACAGTTATTAAAGCGTCAGAATTCCATATAATAACAAAATATTTTGAAATGCATATGTGTGTGGTTAACTAGTATGGTACCCCAAAATAGAAAATAGGAAATAATATTATTCCACGTAGTAGTTTATAATGAATTTTATATTAAATGGAAGCTCGTCAAAAATGAGATTTATTAAAACTAAATAGTAAGGATTTTGTGAACTTTGTCATGTCGAACTTCAGAAATGTTGAGAATTTCATACGTTTTTAGCATAGCAAAGTAAGATGTCAATCATACAAAAATGACGTAAAATTTTTTTCTTGAATATTTTTATATGATTCGATAGCGATCATCGAGTTGTACAAGACTATATGTATTGAAGTTTGTTAAGCGATTTTTTGAAGATAATCAATTCATAAACATTGCATGGAAAATGTTTAAAATCTCATACTCTCTATATGGAAGGAGAACACAAGATTTTTCCATAAAACTAGCTTTTCTCATTGTTTTTACTATCTTACACCCTCAAGAAATGCACTTTTTCGATTTCAGTTTTCTACACTACATCTATTGAGTGCATTTCGAAGCATATGAGATAGTAAAAACAATGAAAAAAAGCTAATTCTATAGAAAAATCTCGTGTTTTCTTCCATATAGAAAAAAATGAAAATGTCTAACATGTTGTAAAGAGTTTCCATACAGTTCTTTTATTTTTTATATAGAAAAAAATAGCTTTTTTTTCACGTCTCTAATTACTTCATTAAAGAGTTGCTTTAAAGTTCAAATTGTTATTGCAAAAATCTGTTTGATGAATAAGATATAAAATAATGATCTGATTTGTATAATAACCTAATATATCGATATTTAGCAATATTTTATCGGCACTTTTAAGACTAAACATTTGTTATGATTGTGTATTTATCAGAAACAAGAATGAATATCTGTTATAATTCCACTGAATAGACGATAAATATTGCTTCAAAAACTATGAAATTTCATCCAAATACATATCGAATACATTCAACTCCGTAAAGATCATTGAATAAAAGTCAAAGATTTCTTAAAAATAAGAACGAACTTTGATGTAGCTTTATATGATCAAAATCAGACTGAAGAGGTGAAATGAAGTATTTCGAGAGCTCAAAGTTCAAATATAATCATCGAAGACATATTTTTAGGATTTTCAACCACTCAATGTATCTTTCATATGGCCTTTAATTCTGCTTCGACATTTATTTCTTTTTAAAAGGTAGTCCAATAAAATTCATCTATTGTATATTAAAGAATAACAAACATGTATAGAACATTCTATGTACTTCTTGTTAAAGAAATGTATTCTCGATCACTCTACATTAATTTAAACATTCAAACAGAGAAACCAGATATATGCATTTATTGTGCATCAAAATAACAAAGTAAAATTCATTTTCACCATAGTTAATAAACTAGTTGTAATAATGAAAAATCGAATATTCTCACCACCAACAGAAGAGGGCGTGGCAAATTTTCTGCGACTTCCAATTTTCAGTAAATTTCTGACTTTTCTTGGAGAAATCTATAGATATGGTTAGATATTTGAAACCAGAAATTTATTTTCCATATATTTTCTATATATTACAAAGAATTATTATGATAATAATATTAATAAAGGTTTAATCGTGCTATACAATATTGAAAGAGGAGCAAAAAAGAAGAAATCAGCAATTTACTTTTTTATATAAACTCTAAGAATTACCGAAGATAACAATCTGATACACTCACTGCTATCCATCAGTGTTAAAGATCTATTAGAAAATCAGAAATCAGGAATTTATTTTCTTATATAATTGTGCGAATTTTTAGACGTGAAGGTACGATACATATTCATTTCTATCCATCCGTGTCGGAGAACATCCGAAAACTAGAAATCAGAAATTCACTTTTTCATACAATTTATACAAATTATCATTAATAAAGAATGATACATGTACTGCTACTCATCAATGTCAAAGAACACAAGGAAAGCAGAAATCAGAAATTTAATTTTTTGTATAATTTTTATGAATTACAATGTATAAAGATATGATACATTTACCACTACCCATCGATTTTACAGAATATCAGAAAAGTAGAATTCAGAAATTTACTTTTTTATACAATTTCTAGGAATTGTAATATACCAAGACATGATACATCCGTTACTATCCATTGGTTTTCGAGAACAACAGAAAACTAGAAATCAGAGATTTACTTCCCTATATAATTTCTAGGAGTTGTCAAGCGTAAAGATATCATATTTTTACTTATAAATAATCGATTGTATACTGAAAATCTACAAGACTTATGTGTAAAATGGTGATGTAGTGGTGTCAAACTTGAAAATTGAATTCAACTATTTAATTGTTCTACTATTGAAAACACTACGCGTTTGTATCGCTCCAAGACAGTCAGAGTAAGAGTGGCGCCTTAAAGCAAGTCGCAGGATGTCAGTATGCTCTCCTTCGGAGCGCAAGCTGACTCCTGCAACTTGCTCCAGGACGCCTCCTCCTTCCTAGGACCTAGGTGCTCAGTCGGAGCGCGTTGTAGATCCTGCCGTATTTTGATAAAACGACTCCCTTCTGCCTACTAATGCGTCACAAAACTGGCAATAGTGAGATAGTTCAATAGTTGAACTCAACTTTTGAGTATTACATTTATGAATCAAATCACGACAGACTTCTGATTTCTGACTGATTTTGAATAATGAGAGTGAATTTCTGATTTCTGACTGGTTCCGAAGGGTACGGTTCGAAATAACACATAGTAACAATTATATTAATGAAAACTAGTATGAATCCACTCAACTTGCAAAAAAACTCTGGAAACTTTCGAAATTTTGAAGATTTAAAATTTTGAATAGTTTTGACACTGCGAATTGAAAATTAGTGCCAATTTACAATTTGCCACCCCATGCAACAGAAGGTATCATTTACTTCGTACTGTTCATTTGATACTTATAACACGTAGATAATATTATAGATCGTACACTATCGACTAAAACATATGCTAGAATAGGTTCTTTTCACCATCGTCATCAACAGCTTAATAATAAAGTAAGTTCTTTTGAATTCTGCTATTTATATTATTTATATGTTTAATGTATATTTATCGTTCAAGATGCGATCCAATCATATCATTCATGTAAATATTCGATCATCAAGTCGCATTCATCCTATAGTTGATAAGTCTAAAAGATCGAACAATAACTTACATTCAGTTAGATATTAAAAGTATTCAACCGTTTTATATTTTGTTACTTTACCTAAGTAGATCTCGAATGGTGCTTATGATGATCATCACCAACATCGAACAGAAACAACATCCACTTCTCGAAATTTCGTCGAACAGCCAAACCGTATAACAAGTTCTGTAACTGTAAGTGTCACTAGAGTTTCTGATATGATTATTCGTTTTCACAAGTAAAAAAAAAGAACAATTGATTAGTGGTTTTTGTGTACTCAAAAAGTGAGTCCACTATAGAAACGGTTAGTTTGGGATTCCCGAATTTCGCCAATAAGATTTTCGCCAACTGAGAGCAACCGGACATTCGCCAATGGCGAAAGTCCACAATATGTGTTGGCAAAAGTCCAGTGGGCCATTCGCCAATTGCCGGAAATCCGATGGTACATTGGCGACAGTCCAGTGGACAGTCGCCAATTGGCGAAAGTCTAGTGACGTATTGGCGAAAATACTGTGGACTCTCGCCAATTGGTGAAAGTCCAGTGATCTTTCGCTAGTCGACAAATAATCGATGAATTTTGGCTATTTTTCTCGGAGGAATATGAATGTAGATACATACGAAGATGGATGTATCAGAACCTATTGCGTTGATTCTAGATGTCAGTGTAATTGGTAGAGATTTCCATAATATACAGGATATACTGTTCTCGAAAACAAAGATCTCACAATAGCTCTTACAGAATCTAACTTTGGTTTATTTTTCGGACTTTTTTTTAAGTTGTAGTCAAGCATCTAGTATCTAATTATTTTCGTTTTACAGTTTCTTTTAGGAATATTTTTTCAATTTTAAACTAGTTGGCTATCATGGGAAAGAGCCCTGAGAATTGCCGGAGGTTTTAGAGTCTATAGGGTTTATTATGATACCTTTTTTTAGAGATTAGTGAGGGCACATGGGACATTCGCCAATTGGCGGAAATCCGATGATGTATTGGCGAAAGTGTAGTGGACATTCGCCAACTGGCGAAAATCCGATGATGTATTGACGAAAGTATAGTGGACTTTCGTCAATTTGGCGAATGTCCACTGAACTCTCGCCAACTCATCTTATGGACTTTCGCCATTGGCGAATGTCCAATTGGCGAAAGTCTTATTGGCGAAATTCGGGTTAGCCGTTAGTTTGTCCAACCGGTCGCTCGTTTATACGACAATTCCTCATAGGCTCATCCGATTGTGATGAAATTTTGCATACAATATTATCTCATCAATATCTTGGTCGAGAGAAGAAGATGAAATGATTCGTCAAAAAATTTTTAAATTATGACAAAAAATCTCTTTATTGCCTACGGCTTTCTG
Organism: Macrotrachela quadricornifera; assembly: GCA_022393335.1. NCBI lineage: Eukaryota > Metazoa > Rotifera > Eurotatoria > Philodinida > Philodinidae > Macrotrachela > Macrotrachela quadricornifera. The sequence goes on along the minus strand of JAJEKB010021001.1, from coordinate 429,592 downwards.
TGTGAACATTGATCTATCCCAGTTTTCGTACAAAAAATTTGTCTGTCGTAATCAAAATAAAAACCTCAATTATTATACATCATTTGATAGGGGATTTCGCGGACTATAAAATGCTATATAAAACATTAAGACAAAATTTTTCCTATCTAATCATACGGATCGATTTCTCGACTTCTCAAACCTTTGACCTTATCTAAGGGCATGCGTTTATGACCTGTAATTTACTGATGATGACTCATCTGTTGAGACTGATGATCGTGTCTTATTATCTACGTCAACAAAGACTGTCGAGACCATATATACAAGTGCTGTTCTTGTAATTCTTCACTCATAAGGTGATAGTGATCAGTTTTACTTGAAATAAGATACTCATTTTTCAGGATTAATGATGACAACTGATGGATCTATTATGCAACTTGCACTCTTTTGAATTGGTTTTCTAATATAACATTAAGTTCTGTTCATTTGGACGGAGTTCAGTGAGAATGAGTGAACTGGTCGATCTCTATTTATTTCTTACTACTTTCAAGGATGATTTTTTCTTCAGACAGTTTAATCAAAATCCATGTGTTCTCAATTTTTTTCCGTTTTTGAAGTGCATATAACAGTCGGATTTAAATCTGAGGTTTCTCCATTTATCTAAAAATCATTGAACAACAAAAATGACGCTTTTTTGTGTATGAAGGTTAGTGAAAGAAAATGTATCGTATCTTTAAAATGAATTTTTTACTCTTTTTGTTCTATGTTTTTTTTCAAAAAATATTAGGAGACAAATTTATGGTCAAATGGAAAAGCAACTACAATTGATCATCATCGAAATTTAAAGAGAAAAAAGAACAAGTGAGTTTTTCTTTTCTATTTACTCTATTGTAAATATCGTCATTTTTGAATTTTTATTGATGATCTCCAAAATGCATAATTATCTCTATAATCGTTACCCTACTTATACTTGGTGCAGTGATTGCTACAATTCTTGCTGTTTTGTTGATAAAAACTGAGTCAAAATCTACAACAAGTAAGACAGTATTTCTTTTCTTTTTTCTTATATTTGAAATATAATAAAACAAAGAACGTTCATCATATGACTATATATGATTATTAAAGAGATTGTATTGTAATCATTAGTAGCAAATAAGAGCAGTCATCCTGTGCTATGATGTTGAATATTCTGGAATTCCGGAACTCTATGAACTGATTCCGATGGCGAACCACTTCACAGAATTCCGTCTTGAAATTGCTAACTTATTTCAGTGACTACACTGTAACCATAAAGTCCAGCACAAGGGTGAGGGTAGAAAGTAATTCCACGACAGAATATCAAGAATTAGTTCGAAGCAGAATCGTACCGAATTCTTTGGAATTGCATCTGCACCGAAATATTGGAATTCCGAAATTGGCTCCACAATGTTTAATATTGCGAAATAGAGTGTATTCTCGCAAATAGAATTTTAAGGATTGTGAAATAATACTGAAACATCCTATTTTTGTAGCCCGTACTGTTACACTTCAGTGGAATTCAACAGGTACAACTGTAGCTGGTATAACAAATTCACCGGGTGTAGGTAGCAATAAATTGACAGTTCCTTATGGATTGGCATGGGATTCATCTGGTGCACTTATTGTTGCAGATTTCGGCAATGGTCGAGTACAAAGATGGGTAATAGTTGCGTCGGATGCCACTACAATAGCTGGACAGAAGAATGGATCACTCGGTAATGATTCGAGTCACTTATACACTCCTGTTGGTGTTCTGATGGATGCGAATGATAACGTCTATGTGGTAGATAGGCTTAATCATCAACTTCAATTTTGGACTAATGGCACATCATCGGGTACGACTATCGGAGGCGTCTCAGGTAAGAATGTCAATGACTGGAAAGAAAGACATATAGCAAATATTTTTTTTTCTTTATGGATTACAATTTCAAAACATTAGTGTTTCATGAATTCTAAGCATCAGATGAATTAATTCTAAAAATACGAAACAAAATTTTATAAATCTTTAAACAAAGGAATTCGAATTGAAATTGTGCTTTCAACCAGATACGCTAAAAATTGAATTATTAGTATTAAAATTATTCAAAGAATAGCTTTAATAATATTGTAATAATAGATAAAACTTAATACATCGATCTGTTTACTATTAATTCATTTAATATTCAAAATTTATTAAAGACAAGAGTATTTATTAGATTGTTCTAGACAATTCTGCATGTATTAATGAAATTCATTATCAATATCTTTATAGGTTTTCCGGGAAGTTCAAGTGGATCATTTAATAATCCATCAGCTATTGTAAGTGATTCAAACTTTAATACATTTTATATAACGGATAGTGCTAATCAACGTGTGATGCGCTATATATCTGGTTCATCGTCAGGTACAGTAGCTGCTGGAGGAAATGGATATGGAACAAATATTACGCAGTTATCCAGTCCCATTGGTCTCTACTTTGATTCCGTGTCAAATAGTCTTATAATTGCTAATTATGTTGGTCACAATATTGTTCGTTGGGTATTAGGAGATAGTAGTTGGACACTTGTTGCTGGTAACACCAATGGTTCGCCTCTTAACACTTCGACAACGTTTGATGGCCCTGTAGGCGTAACTCTTGATCCAATGGGCAACGTTTATGTTGCAGATTCAAATAATCATCGAATTCAATTTTTTTTAGCTGGACAATCAACTGGTACAACAATTGCTGGTGTCACAGGAATACCTGGCACGAACTCTACTTATTTAAGAACTCCTTATTGGGTAATTCTTGATAACCAACTCAATTTATATGTGTCTGATACAGTTAATTATCGAATACAAAAAATTCAACGTTACTAAATAAAAATTCGATTTATCGATGCATATATATGGATTTTACACGTACTCTTGTTTTTTACCTATTTTTTTTTATAATAAAGAATTACAGAAGCAAATTCAATTCTATCTTAAAAGAGAGGGAACACAAGTGTATATTCCGAATTTCAAATGAGATTATCTAGGTTTGCTACATCATGTGCTCTGATGTCAAATACAAAACAATTAACTATTGAGATTATTTAAATAAAATGTTGAGCTTGAAACATTTTCTTCATTCACATCCTCACTATTGCAGTATGATATCACTCTATATATGTATAAAAAAAGTGGATTCTGTTCATGGAATGAGTGCATATTGTGTTATAGACATTTATGATGATATTATCAATAATATGAAGAATATTTTTTCCTGTACTAAATGGTTGTTTACAAAAGAATCTATTTTTTATCGATAAATCTATGAATATAGGGAAATGCTTGAAAGATAGAACGTAGTAGAGCCAATTTTAAAAATATAAGGTAATTATACAATGCTAGAAATTAACAAACAAATTAATGAAATATTATTTTTACATTACTAAATTCTCTATGCTTTCTAATCAATAATAAAATATGAATTTAAAAGTTAAGACATAAGATTAGATTTATTTTGTTTTAATCTAACACAAACACGTTCAATTGAAAAATTTTTCGCTATTCCTTTCAACCTCGAATCAATTACTAAAAAGATAAGTAATTTAATATCAATATTATTTACATATTAATATAATATTTATTTTCATCAAGTTTTATGTTTTATCGTCAAATACGTAACAATATGTTGATTTTATTAGCTGATATATATATAGCGTTGCTCAGATTTATTATAAGACTGTTACTGATCTAGTACGTGATAATGATTGACCAGCCATCGATTTTTCTTTAAGTTCTATTAAGCTGGAAAAATTGCCATCTAAGTCTTTTAGCTTTTAATATTATAGTCAGTCAAACGCTTTAAAGAACATAGGAATGCAAGAGTGAGATTTTGTAATTAATAAAAGTATTAATTATGGAATTTGATACATTAATGGTTTTATCTACAACTTAACAATTGAATCAGTTACTGTATTGTTTGTTATACTGTTTTGTGTCCTAACGTATACTATAAATGATATTTATTGTGTATGAAATATAACGATACTATAACTCAAGGATGAAAAAGCAGCTCTCTAGGATCTCATGGATTCTGATGTTCGATTTTCGTCCCTTGTCAATAATTCTCGTAAATAGGATTCTTTTGCATTGGCATGCAGGATTCCGAGGAGATCAGATCCGGACCACTTTGCCGACAAGAATTTGAAGTAAAAAACATTGAAATTAGTTTAAAATATTCTATCAGAAAACTTTTTGAAACTCAATTGTCATCTGTCAGATAAATTTTAATTTAATCATGACTTCAAGTCAAAGCAATGATAGCGCTTTAAACAGTTATGCTGAAGGGATTAATTTTACAAAGAGCAAAATAAAAATTAACATTGACAGATTTTTATATATCAAAGACATAAATCGCAATGATTTGTACTATTAGGTTTGCAAACACAAAGGACTGAAGGAATCGAAATGCACTGCAAGGGCTATAACGATTTGTATTGGAGATAAGAATAAGATTCATAAATTGGATGTTAAGCAGCCCAATTATACTCTAAAAGCAAGCAAATCTGAGGTTTTTAAAGCATGCGTTCAAATGAAGGACCTGACCAAAGTTAGTAATGATCAATCTACTTTAAGGGTGAGAATGGCTATGATTAAAAAAATTCAAAGACAAAGAACAAAATGAAGTCGAAATAGAGATTAAAAAATCGATGCGCGAAGAATCAGCTTCAAAAACACGTAAAGAAGACGAAATCAGAGAGTCTAGACTTCAAAATGTTATTGCTGATCGTCGTAATGGACGATCACATATCTCATTTACAGTTGGCTCTTGACACTTTCGCTGCTACAAAACCTGTACTCAATGTTTCGAAATGTGAATTAGCAGTGGAAAAAGTCGTTGTTCTTGGTCATACTATATCTGCAACATCTGTTACACCTACCACTGATGCTGTACAAGCGATTTTAGGTTCACCCGAACCTCGTACTCTAAACAAGTAAATAAATTTCTTGATGGTCTTACCTATTATCGCAAATTTGTTCCACACTTTGTGCTCTTGTTAAACCCATACATGAGGTTACTAATTTAACTAAAGCTCGTCGCTATCTTTTTTAATGGGCCCATGAACAACCCATTGCATTTTGGGCTCTTAAACATGTGCTCACCACTGCATCTCTTTTCCTTCGATTTCCTGTTGATGGTTTCTCTCTACAATTAACTACTGATGCTAGTGGTATAGCAATTGGTGGTGTATTATATCAAGATATTCATGGTCAACGATATAATCTATTTTATCATTCCAAGGTTCTCACTCCGGTCGAAAAATGATATTCAGTTCCTGAAAAGAAAGCTTTAGCTATTTTTCATTGTCTTCGAAGAATGCGAACTTTCATGCTTGATTAAACTGTTTATATTCGTACTGGTCATTGTCCCATTTGTGCCATCTTACAAAAACTTGTTAATAATCGTTGTATTGAGCGTGTGACTAATTTAATTCAGGAATATCAAATTTCCGAAACGAAACGTATTGACGGTAAAAACAACCGTCTCGCTGATTACCTTTCTTGTACTTTGGATAGTTCACTTTTTGATATTTCGTATGGTCTTGAAAGTAAATTTCCAGTTACGAACGATTCCACTTTGTCTTCGTTTCATCCGTTGGATTGAATTTCAGCTATGACTCTTCGTTCTCGTCCAAAACACATTCAACTATCTAACCAGGCTGTTCCTGATCTCGATTCACCATCTTCTGATGTTCGTTCAATTTGTTCATCGGAATCATCTACTTCGGTGTCATTACGTTTTACTACTGCCCCTTCACCAAATTCTTTCAATGTTTCTGGCTTACCACATGAACAACAACATGATCCGGACTTTCATCGTATTTTTCAATAACTTACTGATCGTACTTCTTCTTCTCCTTTAACTTCTTCGTTTATCATTAAAAATAATATTCTTTATAAACTTATATCTCGTACACCTACATCTACACGTAAATTAGCTGTGCTTTATCTACCATCTTCGATGGTCAAATCTCTTCTGATTGCAACACATGACGATTTCTATCAAGGTGGTCATTTTTCTGTTGATAATATGTTTTTTAAGCTTCGTCTTCTTCATCGGTATCCTCGCATGTTTCACATCATTCAACAATATGTACGCGTTTGTATTTCTTGTCAACAGTACAACTTCTCTCGGTAAAAACCACCTGGTCATCTTCGTTTTGTTTCACCTACTGCTGTTCCGTTTTCTATTATTGGTATGGATTATTATGATCCTTTCGTTACTTCTTCTAGTGACAATAAATATATTCTTGTTGCTACTGACTTGTTTACGCGATTTGTTACAGCTATTACTTTACCTTCAAATGCAACTTTAACTCTTTTTCGTTATATCTTCTGTAAATATGGTGTTTGTTCTACGCTTATTACTGATCAAGGAACACATTTCAATAACTAACTCATGCATGCATTTCAACATCTTCTTGGGTATAATCACATTTTTAGCACGCCTTATCATCCCCTATCGAATGGAATCGTGGAACGATTCAACGCTTCTATGGTCGTTCAAGTTTCAAAACTCCAACAACAACATCATAACGAGTGGGATGATTATCTCGATGGTGTTGTGCTCGCTTTTAATAATTCTCCACACAAGACCACTCAATTCTCTCCATTTGAGCTATTAGTTGGTCGTACTCTTCAACTCCCAATTGATTCTCCCCCTTGCATCTTTTCTTTTGATCGTCCAAATGATCATTTCGTTCATCTAAAAAAATCTTTAATGTTTGTCATCAACAGGCAAAAAATTAATATTTTTGTTCAACAATCTTCCGTCAAAACTCGATATGATCGTCGTCGTGGGGATCCTCGTTATCAAATTAGTGATCATACTAAACTTGATCCTCATTATTCAGCTGATCGTCAAATCACTGTGCAGGTCACTCACCTCACCTATATTGTTCGTCATCTATCAACTGGTATCGAACGTTCTTATCATGTATCAGATTTACACCCTGTAATTTTGAAAACTGGTGAACCGCCTTCTTAATTTTTACTTTCTTTCTTCTATCTTCTAATATTCGTACATCTTTTTTCCGCATACGGTATTTTGCTCGTGCTGGTGTTCGTTATTTTTCTCATTCATTTATCGTCATTCCTCTTGGCTCTATATCATGACGTTCAGTATCTCTTTGGTGGTGTTTCTCATTATTTTGCTCGTTCTTCTTCTTCCACGGTTTTCAGTTTTGCTACGTTCTTGGTTTTGTAGCACTTGTGCTGTTTGTCAAGCATGTCCATCATGTACACCTCAGGTCAACAATTCTCCTCCTAGTAAATGTCACGCAAATATTAATGATTGTAACTGTCATTGTCTTACCCAACAAAATCTTCACGATTATCATTTTCAGTAGTCTCCTCATCTTGGATTACTTTTAACAACACATCTGTTACTCAAATGAATAAACATCTTCTAAAGCATCATTTATTGTTCTGACTTATTGGTCTCTCTTTCTTCAATCTACTTCTTTTATTTCTTCTCGGTGCATTCGTCTTCCTTGCGCCCGATCCTTTTGATCGTTGGACTCAATGAAAGTCACGATCTGGTCTTCAACGTCGCAAACGTATCATGCACAAGTTGAATTTAGTGGAACCACCAGTGTCTTTAATTGATTTGCCTACATCGAATGCTCTTTCTTCTATTTCTGCACGTCTAGAAACTCATATTCAGTCAATAGCTAACTTCACTAAAGAATTACAAGCTATTTATATTCCACCTCCATCTTATTGTGCTACCACCATTTCAATTTTTTTCTTTTGTTCTTCTTCTGCTTTGTTTTATGCTTACACGGAGATGGTGTTAGTGATCACGATATGCTCGCTACTTTCTCCTTTTATTCGGTTCTGTTCTGTTTTAATCCTCGATGGGAAAAGAGGTTCATTCACATTTTTTCCCTCTTGAATAAACATTGCCTTTGATTATAGAATCTCTCATGTTTTTTTTTCATCTAAAAGATATCATCCTATAGTTGAAAGCTTACACCTTAGACCTTTTTTTCAGGCTTACAGGCATTTTATTGACAACCTAGCCTATAGGATGGTATATAGTAACAAATCCAATGAAGATATTTTGATTTCAGATAACTATATACCATCCTACAGGCTAAATTGTCAATAAAATGCCTATAAGTCTGAAAGAAAGGTCTAAGAGGCTTTTTCATGCTCATATTTGGAATCAACATAGTCGATAACCTAGAACTCATTAGGTTTGATCTAAAACGCGATTTGACAGTTGGAAAGGTTCTCTCATTAGTGTTTTTCACACTAGGATGAGTGACACTGGTTAAAAAGATCACGTATGACGCTTACAGACAACACTTAGACTAATCAAAATCGTTTGATATCGACTTATTTCTAATTGTCTAGTGAATTGGTAGGAGACAATTTGTGATTTAGACTGCATAAACTAACGTTGATCTATCTCAGCGTTCTGATGTAAAATCAGCTTTTATCTTTTTTTTTTAATCTTTCAAATAGCCTGGACAGGGCCGATGAACAAAACAAACTACCTATGACTGATTTCAAGGACGTTTTGATCTAATCTAGATGTGAATGAAGGACATTTCTCCAAAAGATAACTACAGTAGTCATGGCGGGTATACAAGATATTTCACACAAGTCAAGTCGACCATCTTCCTTTATTTTCTTACTTAATTGCAATATTTTCTCTAGTTATTTCAAAATATTGCTTAAGTATAATAGTATTTGGAATAAAACCGACATCGTTTCCGAGTTTCAGAGAAGCTCACCAACTTATCAATCAAACATCAGTACGTCAAAATTTTGATTTTGAAAGAACTTATGCTCGTCAAAAGTCGTTAAAAAATTACGTTTCAATTCAAATTCTCATCTTCTTCTGACACTCCTATTAGAAGATGTAAAATGGTTTTGAACTTACTTTTAATTATTATTTGATCAGTTTTAAACAATCATAGAGAGTTTTTTTAATTTAATATTTGATAATCATATATGATACTAGCAAAAATATCAAATTCAAACAAATAACGTCAGAAAAAATGCGATATGTAAGTACGAAAAGACAAAATACAGTAACACTAGTTATATATTTATTTGCTTTAATTTTTGATCAATTTTTGTAGATTTTTTGGCCATGTTTACTTGGAAGATGATCGA
>JAJEKB010021001.1:335304-405457 GCA_022393335.1 Macrotrachela quadricornifera | reverse complement strand
TTTTTTGCATCATTTAGTTTTTTACCACCAATATTAATGATGATTATTGGATTAGCTACTGTACATAATATTCGTTCAGCACGCATTGGAGTTATTACAATGAAAACAAATGTTAAAGATCGTCAATTGATATTAATGCTTTTAGTGCAATTAATTGCTACAATAATATGTACATTACCTCATGCAATTCTAAAACTTTACTCAACATTTACGGTTAATGATATAAAAAATCCTTATCGATTAGCTATTGAAAATTTACTGTCACAAATAACACGACAACTGTTATATATCAATGCTAGTATGAGCTTTTATTTGTAAATATTATCATTTTTTTTTCTATGAAATTATTTTCTTTATGAAATATTATTTAGATATATAACATCATCATCAAGTGTATTTCGTCATGAATTTCGACAAATTATTAATAAAATTATTGGATTTATAATCTGTAGCAATAGTCGTTTACATCGACCATTTCAGAATATTATCAATCCAAATCGCAGAATAAATCAATGAATGCACATTAAACAAATTTTAATTTTTGAGATAGAAACGACAAATTATGAATACTAAATATGACTCTATGTAGTAATGATGAAAGTTATTTTGAAAATCTCTTAAATTATGTGTAATTATGACAGAATCAATGATTTTTTTTAATGAATAAAGAAAAAGTTCACGAGATCAAGTTGTTATAAATGAATTCAGAATTTTTGATAATTATTTTTTTTAGAACAGAAATAATGATGTAAAAGTAAAATGAACGTCAAAAAGAAGATCAGTTGATATATGACGAATACTTTAACTGTTAATATTCATAAAGTTAGTTGATTTGAACCTCAATAAAATGAAGTAACGATGAAACTTCAGGATAAATATGTAGTCTACCATTAGTTAATTCATCATAAATTAACATTTACAGAACCCATCCAGAATTTTTCGTCGATTCTATGTAGTTTATCGTATTGAGTGTATCAACCCTTTCCGGTCTATCGTACTAAATATAATATGGTTTTGTTAAGTTTCATAGTCTGTCGATTACGTGCGACTACTAAAACATATCGAGAAATAATTTTCTCTATTACATAGAGGAGAGTTCGGTTTATATATCTATATAAAACTCTAATTCTGATGAGATCACTCAAGTAAAAAGTCCGATGGAATTTGAAGTCATCAACTCTATTTTACAAAGGAAAGGTAAATAATATCCTTTTGAAACCATCAACATATTCTCGGTTTTTCACATTGGAATCAAGTTAGGAGTGACTCTAGTTATATATCAGCAGTTGATTTTGTAATAGCTCTCAGTCAAATTTTGACTCACACTCGTACTCTCTTATGAGAATGCCGAGACTACATCTTCCTCGTTCCCATGAGGTGGTACAGATATCAATGAAAAAGTGATTTTGTAGATTTTTAGAAAAATTCGATGAAAATATTCACAATACACACTGTCCATATTGAATATAAAGTTTCTAAGATATTTCATTCATTAGCTAAGCCGTGAACCTGAAGCGCTTAAAAACAATGTTGACAATCATTTCTAAATTTTGTTTTAATATTTTGTTTTTTTTTCATTGGTCATATTATCGAAAATTTCCAGAGTAAATGAAATTTTTTTTATCAAAAATAAAAATATTTCTTGCAAAGAAAAAGAAAAATTAATATTTGATACAAAACAATAGTGAAAAATTTTATGTTTTATCAAAGTAATTATGAGTATTTATCGATTTGTCTTGGAAGTTGGATTATTAATATCTTTGGTTTTATATATTGAAAATTTACTTTTTCGAAAGTTTGAACACCATTTTTAATCAGGATTAATCGTTTAAACCGATGTAATTTTGATTATATTATTTGATGAATATAATAATAACATAAGGAAGAAACATCGATGAGAAAACAACATGATCAATTTAATATCTATGTATTATGGTTCCTATGAAAAGATCAAGAATGGCATCACTCTCCTGATGATGATCTTACTAAATAAATAAATGTAAGGAGTCAAAAATTCAAATTATTGTAAAATTTATATTGAACTACTCATACCATTTTTTCATTTAAATTCATTGGCTGATATTTATTACAATTTTAGTATTATTTGAAAATTGAAAAAACTCAAAGAAAGAAAATAATCTTTTATATGTTTTAATTAATAAAAATCTATTTTAATAATTTTACTTGGATTATTTTTAAAAACTATTTTATCTAATAAGAAAAATTTAAAATATAGAAATGTATGTCAATATGAATGTACATAGTACATGATTTTCAATATGAACTTGAGATGACAATAGATAAAATGATGTAAGATAAATGATGACAAGTAAACGAAGTTTTTACCAGATAGGAAAAGTAATAACTCATTATGTTTGTTCTTATTCATATAACTCAAAATCGATATTTTCTAACTTTGTTTATTATTACATAATCTTTCTATCTTTTCAACTGTTCTCTAATAAAAATTCATTATATTGTTGTTGTTTTTCAGATAAAAAAAATGTATGATTAGTGTTTGTACGAGAATATACCAATTATGTCATCTTAACAAGACTTTCGTCTTGCCTCTCTTTTAATAAATTATATCGCATTGATCGTAATAAAAGTCTTTTAGTAATCGCGATTACTACGACACAGATAAATTGATCTATGCCGTATTACCTGTATCGTACGATCGATTCTATCTGGTGCCAACTGGTTATCAGTGGCTTTTTCCTTATCCACAATTAGTAGTACTTTAACGGACAAACTTAACCACAGAAAGACTGTAAAATAGTAAGTCTCTGTAAAACTTTCTTTTATAATTCACTCTACTACAACAGTTAGAACATATATTCGATATGATATATTTTTAAGTCAAGCAAAAGGTACAAGATTTTCACAGATCGTGGATTCGAAACTAACATAAATTTTTTTCTATTACTGTTGATATTTTTACTGATGGCAATTATTTTTGTGAAACACTATCTAATAGAGTGTTGAAGTGTTTAAAAGTAGAAATTTGGAGTCACCCCTTCCCCCACAGACGATGATCGACAGAGTCAAAGGTCAGTATAGAACGTCATAGATCGTTACCAGCATCTTAATTAATTACCTATAACCGACCGTGACAGACAGACAAGTTTTTGGAATAATCACAGCGCATGAAACGCAAGATCTGGAGATGAACTCATATTGTGACTGATGGCTTTATGGTATTGATGAAGTGGACCCAAGCGCTTGAAATGAAATAAAATCAGAATCGGATGAAGAATTCATGGAAGATCATGGACTCGTCGAGGAAGTAACTTTTACTTCAGAAGATGATACAATCGAGCCTATCGATTGGAATCGGCATTTCCTCACGAACGAAATTATTAGCCTTATGGTTCGTGAAACTAATCAATATATGAAGCATTACTTACAAGCCCATGAGATTAGTAGATGGTCCAAATATCGTCAATGGAAACCAACCACTAATGAATAAATGCTCAATTTATTTGAGATCATTATCGAGATCGGGTTAGTTCAAATGCCAAGATTGTGCCATTATTGGAGCAACAGCCAATTATACGGTTTGAAGATTATTCAAAACGCTATGTCGAGAGAGAGAGGTTTGAATTGTTCCTCAAGTTCTAGCATTTTTCGAACAATGATAACAAAGATTCGAATCAAGATAGGCTGTTCAAATTGAAATCACTCTCGAATCTACTCAAACCCAGATTTTCATTAGTATATATGCCTGGCTCGATTGTTACTTTTGACGAAACTACGATGCTATGACGACGCAGACTTTTGTTCAAACAATACATTACTGGGAAAGCATACGCGTACGGCGTAAAGATGTACAAGCTAAGCGCTATCAATGGATATACCTAGCATTATTTGATCTATACTGGTGAACACGATCCTATGGTAGGTCTTGGACATGCTCAAACAGTAGTAATGAATTTGTTGGATGGCCTTGGAGGATGTTATGGAACTGTAGTAGCTGACAACTTCTTTATTCGTATTTCTCTTAAGAAACGTTTGTTGGAGCATGGTAGGTATCTCATTGAGACACTAAGAAGCAAGCGTGCCGGATCGGGAAGCAAAGTTGTTGAGAAAAACCTTAGATACAGCGAAGTTTATAAACTTTAGAGTAAAGATGAAGTAAAATTGATCATGTGAAAAGACAAAAAGAACGTATTCATGATATTCACAAGATGATCGGATTCAGCAACTGTGTTGGATACTGGAAATGCCAATAGTAAAAATGAGCGCATTATGAAGCCACAAGTTGTACTGAATTACAAAGAAGAAAGACTAAGTAGAGATTTATCTAATCAGCCATCATTATATTACACGTGCCTCAGATGGTCAACAAAGTAATATCGAAAGGTAACAATTGAATTAGTTTTTGGAAGGCACTAGTAAATAGCTATTTGATATACAAGGAAAACTATGCGACAAGCAAAGTGACCATTCTACAGTTTTGTGAAAGTCTTGTTCGATCTTTACTGCTTAACATGTAATTCAAGAAGCTGAAATCGGGTCCAAGAAAAAAAAAATCAAAAGCCCAAACGATGTGGAAACCTACTGATCACAAGCTCGAACAAACAGAAAGATCTGCTCGCAATATTCAAAGACGCTGAGCTGGCTACTATGAGAAAATAAGACAACAATAATCAAGAAAAGTCGATCATGCAGCTGCAAAGAAAGTAAAACCTTTTTGTCCTTATTGTTTTAATCAGAAGCATCGCACTTTTTCAATAAACGATTAAATAGTAGTAAAGAGAGAACTGATAACCTTTAATGTGTGGCCTCTGGCTAAGAAAAAAGCATTTCTCTATTAAATTTCTCGTAAAAATAATGTGGGACGCGCCGGTCGTCCTATCGTGGCTAATGAGCTAAAATACTGCCAAAACTCATATAAATCAGATCTTTCGTTATTTCATTGTCGATGTAGATTTGTAGGCCTCTAGATGTCTATCGAATAGAATAACAAAACAGGATAAATGTTTAATTGATCAAGCTGAAACTTGTAGGGATAACTATTAACACTGTTCTCTATAAATGGTGAAAGTTTCACGTCAAACAATCTTTGTTTTCTATTTGTACTCAAGTCATGAAACGTCTCTTCTATTCCATACAATATACAAAAATAGTACTACTTTGTAATGACGCTTGTTAGATCAAACTTTAACATCCAAAAATTTTGTGTGTGTGATTAAGTAGTGCTAAGATAGTAGTCTTTGAGAAGAAATTTTGAGTAGATTCTATCGGGCTGATCTGAAGATAGCCTATTCTGAATAAAAACTACTTTGGGACCTTATATACCAGTGACGGAGGGCTATAATGGAAATTTTAACAAATACTTTTCTAGAAAATAATCATAAATGGTTCATATGGTTGCGTTTCCCATCTTAAAATGTACCTCTGGTAAAAATTTCAGGTCTCTATCACCTACATTCAAAAAAATTTTCGTGCACAGTTGGAAATAATATTATTCTAGGGAGATATCGCCAGAATTTCAAATAGAAGACATAATGAATTTTATACCAAATAAAAACTCGTCAAAAATGGAGTTCATTGATATTAAATAGTTAAGATTATGGAAAATTTGTAACATCAAAGTTAAGAAACTTCTAGAAATTTTATACTTTTTTTGGAGTGGAAAAGTAAGGTATGATAGTAATTCAAAAATGAAGTAAAATTTTTTCTGAAATACTTTTACATAATTCAATATTGCTCGTCAAGCTCTATGAAACTGCATATATAATAAAAATTTTGAAGAAGTTTGTTGCGTTAATATTCACTCAAAATTGTCTAAGGAATGTATCAAAAGCCCAGTTTTTACAGTTTTATAGGTGAAAAAGTGATCCTTTTTACATTAACTAAATTCAGCTATTTTTCATTAATAACCTTATGTAAGATATTTGAAAATCTATTTGTTCGATACAGCATGAAAACTGCATCGAATGAATATATTTCGAAGGGCCTAAGAAAGTAAAAATAATTAGAATAAAAGTCATTTTATTGAAAAATCTAATATTTTTTTATCATAAAAAATGATTCAAAACTTATTAATATATACGGTTTTGTAGAACTTGACGAGCTCTATCGAATCGTGTAAAAATATTCAAGAAAAACATTTTTATTTTTGAATGTCTGATACCTTACTTTTTTGCTCCAAAAAAAGTATAAAATTTTAGAAAGTTGCTTAAGTTCGACATTAAAAATTTTCCATAATCTTGACAATTTACTATCAATGAACTTCATTTTCGACGAGCTTTTATTTGATATAAAATTCATTATGTCTTCTATTTGAAATTCTAATGGTATTCTCCTGAAATAATATTATTTGCGACCGTGTAGAGAACGAAAGGAAAATACCAGCTGAATGGAGGAGGAAGTAAATCAGTAAATAATTAGATCAGAAACGAAGAGAACGAATAAAGGCTGATGTTTGTACATACACTCCACATAATGAATCATTGTTATACATCAATAATTGAATATCATCAAAACAAAAACTTCGCTGAAATGTATGTTCACTATACTGTTTTTCGCTATTTTTTTGTTGCTGAAAAGCCTTTCGTTTAAATGATTTTCGCTGGACGTGCACCATTTCTAACTAATCAGTAAACCCATGCTTTCACTACCTTCTTGTCGCTCATGGTTTATTATTGCAGGTATCTCCTTCATATACAAAATGCCCATTATTAATGATTAAATTAAGTTAAAAAAAGCCTGTCTACATCATCATTAAATTGATGTTATCGCTTGTTTACATATAGATTTTTCGTTATCCGACGTGTAATGCTCGTTATTGATGGTGTAGTCAACAACGGCAGAAAGTGAAAGAAAAATACTGACGATATAATATTAAGGCAATACACTATACTATTGACTTCATTACTCCTTTTTTGTCCGTCTGTATCTGTCACATATGGATGAAGCGACTATTCTACTTCCTTTTTCTCTTTACTTTGTTTTGTTTTGACGGTAAGTCATGATGCAAAAAAAATGGGAAAATACATTCTTGCAAACAAAAATTTTGCATCTGTAATAGATGCAATAACATATGTTTGCACAGTGTCTGATATTTTTTCCGCAACTCACTAGATAAGCCCAATAAACTGCGAAGCGTTAAAAAGTACGCGAAGCATTACATGAAGGATATAACTCTACCACCATTAATATTCATTTATTTTAAGGCTAGTCTGTCAAATAAATCTGAAGGATATGACCCGAGATTTTGCTGGCTTCTTTAAAGTTTTCTTATTTCATGGCAAAGTGTCCAACCACATGAATTTTTCGAAATAAATGATATAGAAATGAGTAATCTCCAAAATGATGAGACAGACGCTTTCGTAATAACTACAGCTTCTGACATAGATATATATGTACATACAGTATGGCAAAGAAGTCTGTCTTTGATTGATCGTGAAAATTTCAATAGTCATGATGAATATTCATAATTATCGACATTTCCATTATCTGTCAAAAATAGCTTCTTCATTCTGTTTTGTCTTTGTGTATTCCTTCGTAAGAAATTATAAAAATTTTTTTTTCATGTATGAAAATTTTTGAAATTGCTCTTATATGAGCTTATAATTTTGAATTTCTTTGAACAAAGTGACAAAATTACTGAGCCTATGGTTTCTTTTAATTCAAATTGAATTTTAAAAATTAAATAATCCTCCACTTTTACCAAGGTAGAGGGACTAGAGAGACTAAAAAGTAATTGCACATTTCCAATAGAACTTATCCATTTCACATATCAACACGCAGAACAGAATTTAATAAAACAAGTTAGTACCCATTTTTATAGGGTGCACGAGGGACTAAGGGGACCACCGTTTTATGAAGTTGGTATATTCTGTCCTCATTTTATACTAATATTCTTCATCTTTATCATTACCATTTTCTGTACAATCGTCACCAATACCATCATCAACATAACCGTTCATCATCACTAGTACCATCACGATCCTTTAGTTCCTTAGTCCCCTTATAAGAAAGATGCTATATATATACTAAATTCAAAAATTTCTTAGTTCCGTTAGTCTCTTCTTTTAATTTAAAATTAAATGCTTTTTTTCGGTTTAAATTAAAATTAAATAGCCCGTTTATGAAATTACTTTGCTTTATGTGGATAATTTCTCGATTGATATTATGAAAATGTTTTGCTATTTTTTCAAAAATTTTAGAAATTTTTGTAATTTGCTTTTTATAAGAGAAATTCCACAATTTTCCTTTTTTTAGAATTCGTTCTATTGGTATAGTCGAAAGTTTTCATGAAAAGGTGCCTTAATATGGATATAAAACGAACTTTTAAAGCGATTATGATTCTACAAACAAGAATTCTGGAGTTCTAGCTTTTGTGATACCCATCTTTCTACAATCAACCATGAACATTTAACTACTTACACTTATCTACACACAGTAGTCTACTGTGTATTCTTGATCAAAAAATATTAATCATCTAGGATGATAAGGCGCAGCTTATTGTCTAAAATCAACCTATATACAGCCATGTCTCCATTTATTGACTTAGAAATCATAAATTCTCTCCATATGCATATATTTGAATATTCATAGATATAACTGCGAAATGAAAAATTTTAGCGACTACTGCGCAAGTACTATGAAGTTGACTATAAGATCGCCGTTTTCATAAAAAAGAGTTTTAAAATCATTTTTCTTTGATCATAACTCATCGATAAGCATATGTGCACAGTAGTCTACCTACACTTATTCCATAAACAGTGAAACACCTGAAAATGAGCCATCTGCAGCTATTTTTGGGTTTATTAGTTTCCAACCACCATTATTCTGCATGTCCTCTTATGTATTCATCCATAATGACTGCAAAAAAATCAAACACTTATTTATTACAATATCTTCATTATGCATTCATTATTTCGACTGATACTTATGTTCCACATACTGCGCCAAGATTTTAGAGAAACAGTAAGGTGCCGGTAATGGGAATTTCAACTAAAAATTTATTTTTCGTCTTGTTTTTACATCATTTAATAGTTGATGAGCTACTGATCATGAAAATCTACTTTTTAGTCTTAGCAAATGCTTCCTTCCGGCCAGAAAGTACAAAATACTCGAAAGAAGTCGTTTTTCTTTAGAAGCACATCTTTTTCCAAATATGTCATATATTTTGTTTCGTTCTTTTTTCCAGCTCTTGAAAATATTTTTTGAGATTCAGCGTCAAAGATTGTGTATAAACAAGTTGTTAAATCAGCTCTAGATCTAAAATCTTGATGGCAGTGGCGTTTCGAATCACGTCAAGTGCGTGACCTATAAGTCGATTTTGTAAACCTATATAGTTTTCCTATGTAAGTGATCAAGACAAATATTTTATCTCATTTGACTCATCATGTCATTTGTCACTAAAGTATGTATATATTTTTTTCTTTTCTTTCTTTAGTCGAGAAAAAGCGAATTTATTATACTGTCCGAAAAGTTCGCGAAGCTGCCCTTAAACTACGTCCAGGAGCCCATTCACCTGTACCATCGTATATAGCGCAAAATTCTACTAAGAATTGCTCTCATTTGCACAGTTTGTGTTAATTTCTCTGAAAGAAAACAAAACACGTATTCAACACCATATTTAGGTGTGTTTCAGATAAATTAAAATCGACTATTTGAAAAGATTTTCATCTGAAGCCGGCTGAACAGGGTCAAAATTGCTGAACAAACAGCAGATACTCACAAGGGACCTTCTCCACTGTTGTACATATACATCGCACAAATGTGATTTCGGTACTAGTCACCTGTTTTCTAAAAAACATTCCTTGGATGCTGGATTTTTGATTTATAATTTATCTGAAACACACCTAAATATGGTGTTGAGTACGTGTTTTGTTTTCTTGCACAGAAATTAACACAAACTGTGCAAGTGAGAGCAATTCTTAGTAAAATTTTGCGCTATATACGATGGTACAGGTGAATGGGCTCCTGGACGTAGTTTAAGGGCAGCTTCGCGAACTTTTCGAACAGGGTAATAAAATCGCCTATTCTTGACAAAGGAAAGAAAAGAAAAAAAATATATGCATACTTTTGCTGACAGATGATATAATGAGCCAAATGGGATAAAATATTTGCCTAAATCACTTAAATAGAAAAAGTCTATAGGTTTACAAAATCGATCTATAGATCACGCACTTGACATGATTCGAAACGCCACTGCCATCAAGATTTTAGATCTAGAGCTGATTTAACAACTTGTCTATATACAACTTTTGACGCTGAATCTTAAAAAATATTTTTAAGAGCTGGAAAAAGAACGAAACAAAATAGATCACACATTTGGAAAAAGATGTGCTTTTAAAGAAAAACGACTTCTTTCGAGTATTTTGTACTTTCTGGCCGGAAGGAAGCATTTGCTAAGACTAAAAAGTAGATTTTCATGATCAGTAGCTCATCAACTATTAAATGATGTAAAAACAAGACGAAAAATAAATTTTTAGTCGAAATTCTCATTGCCGGCATCTTATATGAACGAGAAATCAGTGAAGATTTTGGTTTTGCAGTCTCTTGACTTCTTCGAATTTTCCTGAAGTCTTGTTACATACTTCTAATTTAACGATGGTAGAGCTCCTAAGATTTGAATCTCTATAAACATAAGCACGCTTCGTTAAAGAGCAAATATTTTCTTAGCAATAAACTTCCCGAAAATAGTTTTTTCTTTGAAGAGCACATGCTGGATCATAACTTTTTTTCTCATCGGTTATCTTTGACTATTATTGCACTACTATTAGATTGAACTTCTATGTCGGCATTATGTTTGATCGATAGTATCTGTTGAAGATGGAAATTAAAAGAAATCAATACCAGAAATTAAAAAATGAAGACTTCGACGTAGAATCTTCGACGATATCCAACAATGTCGGCTATTATACCCTAATATGGTTAGATGAAAACGCGACGGATTCAACATCAACTGACACTAAAAATACAATTAACATGTTTAAGAGCATACAAGGCATTAAGTACGAGTTATACAACACAAAGGACTCGTTCGATGAACGCATTAAAAGCATCTCTAAAACGAGGAAACTTATACTTATCATGTCGGGAGCATTCGCTGAAGCTATATTCCCTGAGTTGCATCCAGGATCATTACGGAAAATTTCATCAATATTTATATTTTGTACTGATTACGATAAGTATAAATACTTGCTTAAAGATCGTCGAAAAGTGTGTGAAATTTGTACTGATAGTAGTTCATTAGAGCGGGCTATCAAAAATGAATTACATTCACCATCAGATGTTTCTATAACAGATCAACATTTAAAACCCATGTTTAGTTTAACAGACGAGCATAATGAATTTTCGTGGTATCGATTTTTAATACGAGTATTAATGGATTATCCATATTCAGCAGATAACAAAGAAAGAATGAAAGAAAAAATGGTCGCTGAATGTATGATTTATTACGAGAATAATGCTGCACAAAAAAAGAACGTTGAAGAATTTAGAATCAAGTATAAGCCTGAAGATGCCCTTTTTTGGTATACAAAAAATGATTTTCCTTATAAAATAGTGAACGAGGCACTTAGATCGCTAGATATAACAAAAATAATTGCATTCCAATGTTATATCGAAGATTTGTGTGAACAACTTAAACGACTGCATCAACAAAATCGATCGAATAAATCATTAACAGTATATCGTGGGTATGCAAATATGACTAAACCGGATTTTGCTATAATCACAAAGAATAAAGACAAACTAATATCATTCAATGGATTTTTATCGGCCTCAAGCGATTTCGAAGTCGCAAAAATATTCGCTGGAGAGACATCAGAACAGAACGAATCAGTAATATTTGAAATTCATACGAATTGTAACTTGAAAAATGCTATATTTGCTGACATTTCACATTATTCCAAAATAAAAGATGAAAAAGAAGTTTTGTTTAGTCTTGGGTGTATATTCGAAATTGTTCGTATTGGTTATGACAAGACGAATAAACTGTGGAAAATTACATTAGATACAACAGATCAAGGTATATTAGATCTTGAAGATTACATCAACACCAAAACTAATAAAATGGATCAACCAATTGCTGATGATAATGGTTTCATGGACACGATTCCAGTAATCTCGAATGTAATAGATTCAACAGTGGCGTCCGTGGAGAACAATAACCTATTATATTATAGAAATCGATATTGTAGATTCATTATTATTGTGTCTAGTATTATGTTATTTATAATAGCATGCGTTTTAGCTCTGCTTCTTAGTCACTATAAAACATCAAACTATCCAATATCAAGTTCTAACAATAGTGGAAGTATAAATTACACAAGGCTTAGCACAAACAGAGGTAATGTATGTTCACGTTCTTGATTTTTGAAAGCAATATTTGTATATGTACATTTCATTTCGACGTTAAAAATGAAGGTGTCCGGCATTATGTATCGGATTGGAAAAATTGTCATTGACGTTTTAATTCCGGTTGATGATAAACCTTATTTTTACAAAAATAATTTTGAGACAATGTAGTAGATCCCAGAAGCAAAGAAAAAAGCGGATTCCGTTTACTCTAGATACAGGACAATCCATACAATTCAGAGAATACGGTGACGATACAACAGATACCTTCACGATACGTACAATATATGCGATACATTGCAAATATGAGGGATACAACTTAACTTAATCGAAAAAATTCAAAGTATATACCATATATCTATGAGAGTACTCTGAGGTCTTCATGTTCTGTCATTTAGAAGTATCTCGGATCTTCATATCCTATTATATGAAGGCACCCATGAATTTTCATTTACTATTATATGAAGGTACAATTAGGTCTCCATGTTCTATTAAAACCACTTCACAGAATGGAAGTCTATCGAATAATAGAAGCCCAGACTCAAGGCTATAACAGTCCAAGCACATTGTAAGCCCATCAATTCAAAATGAGCACAGAACAAGCAGTTTAGAGACTTAATAAGTTAGCTCATTAGTTTTCATTGTTTAATTGTAGTTTAGTTTGTGTCTTAATTGCTTTCCTTTCTACATATTTTCTATCAACAAAAAAATTAACGGCTTTTAAGTGTTGCAAAATATATACCAATCCGCATTAATGAAGCATAGTTGTCTAAGAAAATATTGAAAAGATTTCATATATGGAATAATACTGTTCTGTTAGACCTTTTCCTGTGAGAGAACCATCTACAGCGCAAAAACAAACTGATGTAAATTTATATTAGCTTTTGCAGCAATGTACACAAATCGTTCACCAAAAAATAGGATTTCTTAAAAACCTGAATTCTTCATGAAACATGGGAATTTTGACTTATTGTATGTAAGATCTATTATACTTGTGTGCTAATTAAATCTTTGCAAAAGCATGGAAAACACTCACCGCAATAAAAGGCCATGCCCAAACTTATAAAATTTAAAAAAAAAGAAAAACCCATTACGCTTTTATTCTGGAGCGGGCGGGGAAGGTTTACAGAATACAGGTTCTCAGGGTACTCCTGCATAGTAGGGCATGAAGACTTAAGGGTGCGTTCTTATACTGGGAGATGAGGACCAAAAGGTATCCCCAAATAATAGTATATGAACACCTAAAAGTACTTCCATATAATGCGACATGAGGACCCGAGGGTACTTCCTTATATGGAGGCATTCTCGAGCCCTTATGTCGCATTATATGATGATACACTGTAAAAAATAGGCGAAGAATAATAAACTTTTTTAGGTTTATGAACGTAATCTACCTTATCATAAGCCATTTGTTTCATAAACTTTGGCAAGAATTTGTTATACGTTGCAAATTCATATACCCTTGTACTGCATTCTGTGTTCATAAACCTTTCTTGAGTATATTCGCACAATAAACGCTTAGACAAATGGTTTATTATTCTACGATTGTGTTTAGAGCGTAGAATAACAAACTTTTTGCCTAAGGGCTTATCGCATTCTTATACTCAAGAAGAGTTTATGAACATAGAAAGCAGTACAGCGATACGTAAATTTACAATGTATAACAAACCCTTGTCAAGGTTAATGAAAAAAATGGTTTATGTTATCGTTATGAACCTTTTTTGAGGGTTGGCTATTCTTCGCCTATTTTTTACAGAGTATCACAACGTCTGGAGAGCTAAGGTTAGTATTTCAACCACGTTCATGGAACGAAAAAACAATTTGAGATAGAATCATAAGTATAAGTGTATAAACATCGTGATGCATCGAAAAAATATTTAAAAACGCAATATGGAATGCGTTTCCGTTTCTTCGGAGCGGAATGTTAGGGAACGGTGAACGCTGATACCAGTAGATAGGACGCAAAGACAAAATATTTTACAAAACTTGTCTACGAATGATGCAATAAAGTGAATCATTCGATTTTTCCGGGCTTGTCGTGCCTTGCGTCTGACCCCACATGAATAAAGGAATCTATTTATTAATGCATAATCTAAATGATATGGAAAAATTTTGTTTCTTCGCTGTCGATCACTGATTGAACAAGAGTATGCTAATTCTATCAAAAATAAGATTTATTTTTTGCTTATATATACGAAGCTAGCATTGCATATTTTTTAGTTATTGGAATACTTCGTTGGGACAGAGCAGGTGTAACGGTTGCCGGAATTACAGGTGTGAGCGGCAAATCTCCAAATCTCTTCAATTCTCCATCTGGTCTGACGTTAGATTCATCTAATGCGCTCTATATTGCCGATGTTGCTAATCATAGAATTCAAAAATGGTCCATGAACGCGTCATCTGGCATAACAGTCGCCGGGCAGAGTGATGGTATAACGGATTCAGATTCAATTTCATTACATTATCCCAGAGCAGTTCATATTGACGCGAATGAAAACATTTACGTGGCAGATACAAATAATGATAGAATTCAGCTGTGGTCTAATGGCTCATCGTCGGGTAATACAATCGCCGGAACTGGTGTGTAAGAAATTCTTTAAAGGAATGATATATAGATTTGCGATTACACTCAGATTTTGAATATTCGAACTAGAAGAGAGAAGCTATTATTTCACTCAAAATCCTATTCTTATTCAGAATAGAACTGTCATGATTTTGTTTTCGTTTCGGCTAAGAAATATCCTTTCTTTTTTGACCAAATAGCGAAATTATTTGTCGTATGAAATAAGATAACTGAAATGTCAAAAAGAGTAACAATGATTTCAATAAAAAACTTGCAGAGAGAAGTAAAACAACCATTATCTGTTGAGTCTTTGAATAATCTACACACTGTTCTGTCTCTCCCTTCATTTCTTTGACATCGAGAACATGTAAGACATCCGATTTGGATTAAAAAAATGTTTCCTAAATTGTGTTAAATAGTATATAAGTGTGTTTTTAGGCGTTGCTGGAAATGCGAACAATCAGCTTAATCAACCTTATGGTATTACACGTGATCCAAATACGGGCACGCTTTACATAGCAGATTATGGAAATTATCGTGTTATCAGCTATGCATTGGGTGCTTCGTCAGGCACTATAGTTGCTGGTGGCAAACAAGGAGTATCGATTAATAAAATGTTACTCGATCCTACTGATATCTACCTTGACTCATCATCGAATAGTCTTGTCATCGCAAATTCAGCCTGCAACAATATCGTTCGTTGGCCACTGGGGGGTAATCATTGGACAGTAGTGGCAGGCAGTAGCACTTGTGTGTCTGGCGCTACATCGACACTACTCAATCGTCCTCGTGGTGTCACACTTGATTTCATGGGCAATGTATATGTGGCTGACACGGAAAATAATCGCGTCCAATTTTTTTTGGCTGGCCAACAGAACGGCACAACAATTGCTGGTGTCACTGGCCTACCTGGCAATGATTCTATCCGGTTGTGTGGTCCTTTCCGAGTAGCACTGGATTCTCAGCTGAATCTGTATGTAACAGACAATTGCAATAATCGAGTACAAAAATTTCAGAGATACTAAAAATGTGATGTAAGTCGAACGAAAAACAGACTGACCTATATGTATACGATACAAATCAATCCGCTAGTCTCAACTTTTGCTTTTCAGCAATCGATTTCTGTCGAAAAATAAATTCGAATTCAAGTGATATGCTTATAAATAAGAAATAAAGAAATGTAGAGTTTAATTCGTCGACGCGTTTCGTGTTCATTTATTTAAATAAAAACACTCATCAGGGCTCTACATCACACTAAGCACAATGAAATTAAAAAACACTTTAAGAAAAAACAAATAAAAGTAGGAATAAGGAGACATGTGCATAGAGGAAGAGAGTATTGAAGTATATGAGCAAACGAAAAGATACAGGAGGTTGGTTCATATTATAATTTTAATTAACCAATATTTTAGCTACTTGTTTCAATTATTTACATAGGGATCTCAAAAGTAGTAGCAACGACATTTCAGCACTACATATTAAGTTTGATTGACTCTCTTTTTACATAGGATGATAGAGAAAAAAATGTTCTTTCTTTCTATACTAATTGATAATACTTCAATTGGCAGCATAATAATAAAGTTCTAATAAGATTAGTTTGTCTATCATGTGCAACGATTATACAGAGTGACCCAAAAGGTACTTATTACTTTTTAATTGTGAATAACTTTTGATAGGAAAAAGATAAAGAGTTTCGGTTTTCACCATTCGAAAGAGGATGTGCCATTGCACAATTCCATGTATTACTTAATGGTGTCGAATGATAATGAAATGATGAATCACTAATTATTGGAAGAGTGATGATATCATACGAAAATGGCATAGAGGTTCAATTCTATGAAGTAGATAAGATCTGTTTTCCTATGATCCACACTGACTGCTTCACTCCCGAAACGTTTTATCTTCTTCTACTCTAAAGCTATAAGTGGAACGTCAGAGAATGAGATTTTGGGCGTGGATAGTAGATAGACAGATCTTATCCACTTCATAGAACTGAACTTCTATGCCATCTTCATATGATATCATTCTATTTGATTATTTTCTTCTTTGTGTCATCTATCTATTTATCCTACTGTATTTTCATTTCATTTTATGACTGATGATGTTGTGAGTACATAACGAAACGTCTCAAATAAAATGCTAAAAACGGTATCGATTATTTTCCTTTTCATATTCAAACTAGTCTTATTAGAATTTTATTGTTATGCTGCCAATTGAAGTATTATCAAATAGCATAGAAAGAAAGAGCATTTTTTTCTCTATCGTCCTATGTGAAAAGAAACTTTTATTAAACTTAATATGTGGTAGTGAAATGTCCTTGCCACTACTTTTGGAGACCTCTATGCAGTTGATCAAGGGGCATAGTGCAGATTTGGGTCCCCTAGCATCTCAATGCTTTTTCAGCACCTTTTCAGTACCTTTTGGATAAATTAATTTAGTTCAACTATATGAAAATATGTCGCAAAAAACCTTTATTTACAATATTCAAGAAGTCGTTTTGTTTCAAATACACATACAACGTGAAATCTAAGTTTTTAAACAATTATAAGTATTAGAAGATTTTCACAACACTGAATAGAATAGCAAAAAAGTATATTTTATCTCTTATTACACTTTAACACCTAGTAATCGATCATTTCACAAGCGATTTTTACTCGTTGTTAACAGCTAAAGACTGTCTGCTTACGAATATATTTTACGAATGAATCAATATTAGTTAGGAAATATTTTTTCATTTGATGTAGATTTACTTTTTCGTATATGCAACATCCTTTAAACTTTTGTTGTGATATATTAAAAAGGCTATTTGATGTATGTTCTTCTTCTTCTTCAATAATATCCGGTATTTGATCTTCGTCATCAAATGCTACTGAACTATCATCATGTTCTTCAAATTCATCCTCATTCGAATTCTTGCCAGAATTATCATCTTCTTTAAATCCACTATTGTTGAATACGATTTACTTAAAACTGCTTTAACGAATTCACTTAATTGAGGTAATGAATAAACATTTTTATTTTTCAATATTGAAGTCGTATGAACCATTGAAGCATATTTTTTAGCTGTTTCAAATGCACTATTGATTATTATGATGTTCTGGAGATTTGAAACTATATTCCCCAATATCATCACCATGACTTTTGATAGAAATCATGACAGATACTTTTTTGAGTCGTTTCAAAAATGATTTAACGCTGAAGTTAGTAACAGAAAAAAATGAATTGGCCAATGAGCGGGCAACATGAAAAATATTTTTACATATTTGTGAATTAAAAACAAATGTATTAGGTGCTTCAATTGATAACTTTTTTCTATTCACTAGTGAATTTACATGGATTAATGTATGTGCATATATTTCGATATACCAAAATGTTGGCTTTGTAAGAAATATTCTTTATGAGTTTTTTTTGTTCAAAATTATCATAATTATTTTCAATATTGTTTATATCTAAAAATTAAACTCATGAAAACCATAAGTCGCATATGAAGACAACAGTCCAAATTTGATATATACGTTCTTCAATGGCTTTTGATTTATTTATAATTCCAGATATAATTAAATTCAACAATATTAAGTATACATATGTACCTTTCACATTATCATTTCTATCCAATAAATTTCAGACTGATTCAGAAGATATTCTCAAGCACAAAGAAAAGTTTTGTCGATAATTCGGATTAACATCGGATTTGATTAAATTGTGATCGATTTTAATTTTTGATTCTACTAAATGAATTAGATCTTGAATGGCAATTGAATAATCTCCCATTCTTAAATGTGCTACCGTAGAAAGGAGTCTGTTACCAAATTTAGTGACAACATGTGTCAGATGTTGCATGAAAAGATGTATCTGTTGTTGTTTCATAAAAAAACCAAGACCAATGTTCATGTATTTTTACATCAAATCGATTATTATTTCTGAATAAATTTAACTTCGATAACTCAGCAAAAAAAGAGAGTATGGTCTCATCGTTATCAGATAACGAGAATCGCCATCTGTACTAAAATCTACTACTCGTATACCATGAATCAAACTTTGACTATAAATAACTAACCATCTTTTGATGATATTAATCGCCTCGAATTGGCTGTTTGAATCATAAGCAGATAAAATAATAGGAGGTGCGGATGGTGCTAAAGATTTTGACATACATAGATTAATAAATTTAGATATATCTGTTTCATCGAACCATCCCTTCAGTATGTTAATATTTCCTGAGGAAAAAATCGACTGTGGTAATATATTAACTAAAGGTGATGAAAAATCAATAAAAATATTAGGTGAAGCATCATAATCAACATAGGAGATCGAAAGAGTTGCATCTTCAGCCACAAAAATGTAATTAAAATTAGCTGATAGTGAAAATTCCTTTAGCATATTGAATCTAAATTCGGGTCTATGACTATTGTGTGCAAGACAATTATGAGAACAGCTAATTGTGTGTAAGACAATTATGTGCACAATAATTATGAAAACAGCTGATCATGTGCACATCGATTAGTTTTATTCGTACTGGTTAAGACTAAAGAAAGAGAGCATGAAAAGGATAAAGACAAAGAAAATCACAAGAGGATTTGTGATACTATTATCTCCTTGAGGCCATTATTCAATCCAAGTTCATTTTTCATCAATTTTGAAACAGGAACAATGAAAGCTATCAATTCCTATTGACCTCAATCAAACGTTCATGCTTGTTTCTTCTACCTGACATAAAACATCTATAGACAAATCCAAAAGGCAGGTTTTACAACTAAGTATGGGAATGATGAAGAATATGCACATGCAGTACGAATACTTCCTGCACCAGCTTTCTTGGACACAAATGATATCTATTCAGCCTTTGAAGATATTGGTGATCTACAAATTCCAGATCTTGATCCATTTTGTAACTATTTTGAAGATTATTACATAGGTCGATTTCGAAGTCGCAACCGAAGGACAACTCCAGTGTTTCCTATCACATATTGCAATTTACACAATTTGTTAAGAAATCATTTCGATCATACAAATAACGCCGTCGAAGGATGACACCGACGACTTAACAGTATTGTAGATTCAACCTAACCTGGATTTTGGTGTTTTTTAAGTGATCGTCAAACAGAGCAATTGTATGTAGACGGTGAAATATCTCAGCTGATTACAGGTATCGTACCAAAGACAATGAAAACTCAATAAACAGCTTCCAGAGTTTTACAGATTTTAGAAAATCGTACAAATGATAATATACACAAATTAGAAGCGATTGCTCATACATTCATACTATAACTGTTCATTGATTTGTTCATCTTGATTTACTTATGTTATTGTGTTTACTTTTTTTGTTCATTGTCTTTTGCTTGTTGACAAAAATATTTATTTATACATAACACACATTTATTTTACACACAATAGTCGTGCTCCTTCTAAATTGATATTAAATCATCTTGCATTTCTGATTTCTAATTAATAGTTCTAAATTAGATATATAGGGTAATATCCTTATCTTCCACGACAAAATCTTCATGGAACATACGATCCAACGTGTGATTTCTGGCCACGGCTCATTATTTATCAAATATAGTAAATGATCTTAATCGAAATACCTTCTTCTATGTACATTTATCTAATGTAAATATAAAAGCCTTGCGTAACATATCAATTTAATAATTCCTACCTCCTTAAGATACTTGTTATAAAAAAATTTAGTGCACTATTATGATATCATTTATATTAAATTGATGAACTCGATTTAATTGGAAAAAAGACGAATGATGATCATGAGAAAGAAAAGATCACTTCATATACACCTAAGTAGTTAAAAGCGTCGATGACATGACACAGGTTCGAACCCTGTGTAAAGAACCATTTTTTTTTATTCTATGTCATAAATAATCATTGATTTTCATGCAAATTCTTTTGCTTATGGTCAGAGGTATGCTCTTGAGATCGCGACGTAGACGGGATAATCGACCACGCTGATCAAGACTATCATATTTTTTTTGGTCTAAGCACATTTTCTTTAAAACTGCTCGAGGTTGATGTGCACTCTAGTATTATTTTTACTTCCTTCTTTGATAGTATTGCATATAAGTATGAGATGTTGTTGAGATTTTAATTATTTTTTACGAAAATTTCGATTTTGTGTAGTTTTTGTTAATATTTTGTGTGTTAATTCAAAAACGGGTATTGTCGCTATTATACGATCATTTTCAACCAAATAACACAAATTCGAACACGAAAAAGATAATAAATTTTTGAAATCACAATAACATATGATAATTCGATGCTTTCTTACTAAAGAAACAAATAGAAAGAATAGTTGAGTATCAGTTGCAGGTCATGATAATCAAACAATTTCTTGTTAATATAGCAAATACTATCACAAAACTGTTGTAGAATTCCAAAACTTAATCGCATTAGATCGAAAATTCTCCTTTTTCAATAAACATACAAAATATTAACAAAGACTATGCAAAATCAAAATTTTCATCGTCCTTCAAAATTAAAAGAGACAGAATTTTCACAAAGTCTAAGATGTAATTTCGTTTGCCAATACGCATCTACGTCTTGTTACTATAATTATAAACCTATCTTCCCACGCGTTCCTTTTTCTAAAGTAAGAAAGACGTAGAAAGTAATGTACATCTAGTTCCTTTTTCTCTTTCTTCCTATTGCGTCCATTTATATTTCTTTTATATTTGCCCCCGGAGTACGTCACATGCTTTCATGCCAATGCCAATTATCTCTCTATTAAAAGCAGTTGAAGGAACTGATTATGAAATTATGAGCCTATAATAAATGAAAAAGAAATAAAAATACAATTTTCAACTTCCGTTTCTCGTCTTATATAAATAAGATCGTAATGTCGTGAAAAATACACAAAACAACAACTCTTTCTGCTACTACATACATACATTCATTCAAATTATCAAACATGGTCAAAAATACAATAATAATGTCTGCTGTTGCTGGTATTCTAATGATGATGGTTTTTCATGTTAACATTGCGAATGGTCAAATATGGCAATGCTTAACCGGTTATACCAATTGTAACAATGGTTTCTGCTGTCCATCATCTCATCCGATCTGTGGAGGTATAGGTAGATGTTGTCCTTCAAGTTATCCCTATTATTATAATGGTCTCTGTTATCGTGGAACTGGAAAATCGGCTGGCAGCAATTCAAAAGTGGATTCGGTTTCAGGAGCTAGTGGTTCGGATTAAATAACAGTTACTTTTTGCTTTTGCTTGCTTATTCAATTCTATTGTGCTTTTCTTTCATTTCAATAAAAATAAGAGAATAAGAGTTCTGAACACCACACCAGTACTATAAATGATAAGAAAGACATCATAACGGATGTCACAGATTAGAAATGGTGTCTTAGATGTCTTGACTCAATTCGGAAAGGAGGAATACAATATTTTACTATACACATCGAGTGAAGAATTCTGGGCCACTCTTTATAGACCTCTCAGTGCTTTGTATATTTTTCATTTCTAATTTGACATAGAAAAGGCTATGAGTTGATTAAGTTGGAAAAAGACCTTTATACTCTCACATCATCAAGATGATGAAAAAGAAATTTTTTTTTATCGACTTTTAGATATTTAGTGTATGAAAAAAAATAGAATAAGATTCCATTGGTTTTAGATGGAGGGTGGGCATCAGTGAACGCGTGGATATTCGTAGATTTTTGACGAAATATAAGTATCTTAGAATGGAGGTGTTTGCCATGGTCGCCTAAAAAATACCATATATTCGATTAAAATATTAACGGCTCTTCGATACCTAGAGGAAGATATTGAAATTTTTTAGATATATTCTGTTTAGGTATAGAAATGAATAAGAGAAGATTTTCTCAACTATTACAAGGGCAAAACATTGTGTTGCTCGGCTCGATTATAGAGTACGGTGTGGCTTCTCTTTTATATGGCTGGAACGACACCATGTTTTATCTTTGAA
Source organism: Macrotrachela quadricornifera (assembly GCA_022393335.1). NCBI lineage: Eukaryota > Metazoa > Rotifera > Eurotatoria > Philodinida > Philodinidae > Macrotrachela > Macrotrachela quadricornifera. Next base: position 382,627 of record JAJEKB010021001.1, on the reverse strand, counting down.
ATAGTAGAGTGAATTTCTGCTGTAGGTTGTGGAAACGACGTTTTCTATTAGCGGCAGACAATTTAATTCTACTATTCTAATGACAAAACATGGTGTTATTTGCGCCAATCTTATGGTTATCAAGGATGCTCTTTCGTATGACCCAAACAACACTATGTTTTGTCATTAGAATAGTAGAGTTAAATTTTCTAGTGATTAATAGAAAACGTCGTTTCCATAAGTTACCGAAAAAATTCACTCTACTATTTTAAAGATAAAACATGATGTCTTTCCGGCCATATAAAAGAGGATCCACACCATACCCTATAATCAACCCGAGCAACACAATGTTTTGCCCTTGTGATAGTTGAGAAAACCTTCTCTGATTCATTTTTATACCTTAGCATAATATATCTTATAATCTCAATGTTTCACTCTAGGGATACCAACGGCCGTTAATATTTTAATGATGGTAGTTCGTCGTTGAGAGCTTTAATTTCACCCGAATATTTCGTATTTGCGAGATGAATATGACAAATATCTTCATTGTAAGATAGAATTAAATATTGTTCATAGATTTCGTTAAACCTCTACGAATATGCACGCCCCCAATCTCACTTCACCTCCATCCTCAGAATTTTGAGGATGCAAGAGTGTACAGATCCTTTTTCAAGTTAATCGATTCATAGCGTTTTCTATGTCGAATTAGAAATGAAAAATTTGCCAAGCACTGAGAAATCTATAAAGAACGGCCCAGAATTCTTCACTCGATGTGCAAAGTAAAATATTGTATTCTTCCTTGATGAATTGTGTCAAGACATCTAAGACACCATTTCTACTCTATGACATCCGTTATGGTGTCTTTCTGATCATTTATAGTATTGGTGTGGTGTTCAGAACTCTTATTCTCTTAATTTTATTGAAATGAAAGAAAAGCACAATAGAATTAATTAAGCAAGCAAAAACAAAAAGAAACTGTTATTTAATCCGAACCACTGGCTCCTGAAACCGAATCCACTTTTGAATTGCTGCCAGCCGATTTTCCAGTTCCACGGTAACAGAGACCATTATAATAATAGGGATAGCTCGAAGGACAACATCTACCTATACCTCCACAAATTGGATGAGATGATGGACAGCAGAAACCATTGTTGCAATTGGTATAACCCGACAAGCATTGCCATATTTGACCATTTACAATGTTGACATTAAAAACCATCATCATTAGAATAACAGCAACAGCAGACATTGTTATTGTATTTTTGGCCATGTTTGATAATTTGAATGAATGTATGTATGTAGTAGCAGAAAGAGTTTTTATGTGTGTGTATTTTTCACGACATTACGATCTTATTTATATAAGACGAGAAACGGAAGTTAGAAATTGTATTTTTATTTCTTTTTCATTTATTATAGGCTCATAATTTCATAATCAGTTCCTTCAACTATTTTTAGTAGAGAGATAATTGGCATTGACATGAAAGCGTGTGACGTACTCCGAGAGCAAATATAAAAGAAATATAAATAGACGCAATAGGAAGAAAGAGAAAAAGGGAACTAGATGTACATTACTTTTTATGTCTTTCTTATTATTGAAAGACGAACGTGTGGGAAGATAGCTTTATAATTATAGTAACAAGATGCAGATGCGTATTGGCAAACGAAATTATATTTTGTGAGAATTCTCTCTTTTTTAAGTTTAAAGGCTAATGAAAACTTTGATTTTGCATAGTCTTTGTTAATATTTTGTATGTTTATTCAGGAAGGAGAATTTTCGATCTTATACGATCGGTTTCAAGCAAATAACACAAGTAATGCTTGCTGCAAGGATTCGCTCAACTCTCGACTGAAGGATTGAGAGCATTTATGCACTAATACATTTTATCGAGACAGTGACTGGCAATATGAAATATAACCATCGATACTGGTTTCCACATTTTTGTGAGGTTTTATAACCGTTTAATCACTAAGAAGTTTATCAAGTTCTATAAAGAAAAGTATCATTGTTATCTATGAATTTTAATTCGTTGAAATCAATTGATGATCAACATCTTCTTTTCTATTTCAGAAATTGAGGGTTGAAGGGTTTACATAAGAGGTTTTTGATCAAGTATCCTCTATACTCTGACCTAATCGTGAAAGTTTTGTCAATATAAAATAACGTTAATATTCTGACACTCGAAGTTTCAATTTTGGTAGACCAACTACTGATTCTCAAAATAAAACATCCTTTTTCGATGTGTTTTTCAATGCTAAAATTCATTTTTTCATTTATCAATTTTGATTTTCTAATCTGAATTAAAAAAAGCATTTTATGGTCATAAAACTCATTCTATTATCAGAAGAATAAAGACAGTATAATCGTTAAGTAAGTTTATGTATCAATAAAAAAGAAATTAGTTTGTATAGTATTTGCTTAAAACAAAAAGTCGATTACTGTCAAATTTTATTTCAGCTAGTTTCCATTTCATGAAGACGAGTTTAAGCCAAATGATATCAGTCACTTATTTATTTAATGCAGTAGTTCTTCATACTCTATGCATATTATGCATGGAAACTTAATTATAGATATATTAAATTTGATGGTGATGATATGTTTAATACGTAAAAAGGACAACCTGGAATAAATCTCAAAAGATAGGAGTTGTAATCGTGTTTCAAAACGATTGCAATGTTTTTCAATATTTATACAAAATTAGATTTTGGTTTTAAATAACATGCATTTATTAATATAACGGTGAATATGATAGAATTGAACAATTTTGTTAGGCAAAAATATGTTTAAAAATAATGAACTTTCATGAAAAAAATAGTTATATAAAAAATGAACATGTGAAAAAATGTAACGGATCTAATTGATGATTATGAAAGCAAAATATCTAGAATCTAATATAGTATATCAATTAAACTACGATAACCAAAACTGCTGCTTCCAAAAAAGTGTAAAATAATATTTATTGAAATTTCAATGTCCATTTAGACAATGAAGTTAGATACTTTGTCTGAGTAAACGGACATTAAATTGAGTATTGACTGTACTAGTGTTTTCTTTTTTTAAAAGTGTCACTTTTTTTGTTAATAGCTTTAGTAAGATCAACGAACGTACCATCAACCAAACGTGATTTTCTTTCGATTAGCGTAATAAATAATTGGACAATATAGAAACACGATGCATACCATAATAACAGCAACAATAATTATGTAGATATGCCTGTATTTCTGAATACTTTTTAGCCAATTTGTGAGTATAGCTATAATATCAACACCACTGTCGATGACTTTATCAAATGTGTTAACGACTTTTCGAACAGTAGTAGTGACTGATTTTTTCGCAGTACCGGTTACTCTATTTATAATCATACTATTAAAACTGGATGTATAAGCTTCTGTAATGCTCATTTTTATTATTTCTTCTCAATTACTAATTTTAAGAAAAGCAGCCACACTTAATATTAAAAAGAACAGCATATATTAGTATGATTATTTTACTGAACTTTTAATATGAACCAGATACTAAATCTTTCATTGTGTTTTATCATTCACAAGGAGAAAAAGAGCGAACAATTTTTTTTATATCTATTATGAAAAAAATAGTCTTGGCAATGACTTATGATCAAATAATCGTTTTCTGTATATGCAGATGATTTTTATAAAACATAAGCAAGTCAAATTTCATAATCTTAGTAATAAATCATTATACTAATTTATTTGTATTATAGAAGAATAAAATATACTTATATATGTAAATATTTATTTATTCACTATATACAAACATGCATGAGTATTCTAATTATTTAATAATTCCTCTTTCCAAATTATATCTGGTTATTCTGTAAGTGTAAAACATTTCCGGGAAAATCTTCTCTAATATAATCAGACATGTCCTTCGACAAGGATTTACCATTAGATATCCAAGAGTGAACAGCACTGCCAAGTAAATTTAAACAACATATTTTAGGTTTTTAACATTAATAATGAAAGCGTAGATACTAAAAATAATCAGCAAAATAATGACGTTTGAAATTTACATTACATTGATAATTAGGACTAGATTATCAATAATATGATTATTTTTTACAATTTGTTTAAGTATATTCTGACACGTCTAGTTGCATATCGATCATATGCAAAACTTTGTTCCATCAATGAATCGAATATTACTATAATGGTTCGAAAACCTATAAATAAGTTGAAAATTTTTGAAAACCAACCGATAATAAATAATATATCATGAGCTGTGTTAAATATCAAAATAGCACAGCTATTCTTATTAATAAAGACTAATTCGGAGAAAAATAATTGTTATCTATTCAAAATCAAGATTTATAATAAAATATGTTTAGAGTTTGTGCTTCAAGCTAATTCAATCAATTTAGAAGTATCAAAATCAGTTAAAATGCTAGAACGAAAATGCCATACTGATTGAGTATATAAATTAGTAAAATATAATAGAAACTAAAAATTGAAAAAATTTAACTAAAAAAATTATCTTATATCTTCTTTACATATTTAAAACCAAAGAACATAATGATAGATATTTTCATTATAAATTTGTTTACTTCTTACTAACAACAATGGATGAAAGAAAGAATATAAAAAAATCAATTAAATATTATTTATGATAATCAAATAAATAACGAAGATAAGAATTTAAAAAACTATAAGATTGAAGTTGAAAACTTAGCCGATCGATAGCGTCAATAACCGATAATTATGTTTCGGGTCAGAATCTACTCAATTATATAATAATAATAATATGGTTAATTTGAATTAATTTAGATAAGAGAAGGAAATAATTGATTGGTTTAAATTTCCTTTTTTCTAGATATTTTTACACAAATTAATAGACTTTCTCATTAGTAGTCAATAGTATCAAAGCATCAACTGTAGTACTATATATAATCTTATATATTTAAAAAAATATTAAAAATGATAACATATGATCTGAAATTCTAAAGACAGTAATTTTTTACTTTTGAATAATTATTATCCGATAAAATTTGACAACAAGAGGCACAATAGTTTCAAGAGGACTTTGGATACAACTCAAAGCGTGTGATGATATTTTTTTCACTACAGTCATGCAATCAGAATAGATATGTATGGATATTTTTGAAATATATCATGATGCAAAAAAGAATTGTTTTTTTTATCACGCATGTGCAATATTTGTTAATGATCATCAATTGAATCAAATGAGAAACTGACAGAAAATAATTCAATTATTCAAGTACTGATAGTTTGTTCGACCGAAGGAAAAACGTAATTAAGTTTTTTTAGCACTAAAAACAAGTGAAACAAAGAGATATTATTACTGAGTAACCCATGAGAAGTAACAGAGAGAAACAGAGTAATGCTTTTAAAAATAATACTGTGCGTGTTGACTATTATATTATCCGTTTGAATTTCAAATTATTGAACATGTAAGTATATGCGAGTTTAATATTATACTAGCGATATGATTTGTCGCATGGCGACTACGAGTTGTTTCTATGAGCAGGAACATGATTTGTCAATGTGACATACTATGAGAGGTATACGCATAGATAGTATAGAGTTATTACAGTAAAAAGTTGTAATAGTTAAAAACATAAATCTCAGTAATTGAAAAAACGGTACATACCGTTAAGCTGTATGATTATCAACCAATATTTTGCCATAAATAAACAAGTAATGCTCGTCATTACGACTCGTTTGACCTTCGACTGTACCCCATCCAATCATTATCTTTCCATTACTTTCTAGATTCCATTGTGTAAGCTATTGTTGTATACGCATGTATATACGAAAAGAAACTGGACATTGTTGTCAGTAAGGACCACTTTCTAGAAAGGTTCCGCTTTTTAATTTCCTCCTAAAATTTGCTAAAGTCAACCCTATTAGGCAGCTAACAGTCAGTCTTAGCTGTCCATACAAGTCATGACTCGCGATTGCTCGATTTCGTATACACCTCATTCAAACTCTTCTACGAGATATGTTTCCATCTGAAGCTGCGAATTCAGCTCTTTGCCTATTGCCTCCGCTATTATTAGTTCGTAACCTCTTATTTCCGTCTGTCTATTAGCGATCAAAACTCATTTCACAGCACTGAGTTTTCCTCATCTCTGGATACTTTCATCGCCGACCTGAAGTAAGCCTTTAGAGAGCCTCCTAAACCAGAGACCAGTTGTTCTTCGGTGCTCCTCCCGGGTACCACTCACGGCTAGTTGTTCCCTGTTGAAATCTACATCTCTAGAAAATCATTCTCTTTTCATTGCATTCTAGTGCATTTATGTTTGTCTTACTGTGAAACATTGTTCTGTTCATAACAAAAGAGTCCTAGCTGAGAAGTTCTAAAAACCATATTTTCCTGTTATCTATTCCATATAGTTTTAGCTTCTAGATCCTTTGTAAAATCGACGTTATTAGAAAGTATAGATATTGGTGAAACAAGGAGAAGAGAAACTTTTAGCCTGTTCTAAGTACGGACTTCTCCCAGTCTTGGAACATTTAATCATACGAGAGAAAGCCACAAAACAAAACATTGCATGGATTGAGTTTGATAATCAAAGAAGCACAGTTGAACAAAGCGAAATGCTGATAACATTTCACTAACTCAAACCTCAACTTTATGAAAGTCTCATTGGACAAGATCCCAAGAATGAGCGGATCCAATTGCTAAAATCCTTGCGCAAAAGAAAACTTATCCGATGAGACTCGATCGACGTCAACATGTGATTAGCTGAAATTCCGACTTCAAAGAACCTAGTTTCATGATACATCAATCTCGAAAACTTCTGATTGGTCGAAAGCACGATATCAAAAAACCCGTCATTGGCTGGATTGTTAGCTTAAAAAAGCTCATTGGTATATAGCCCAACATCGACAACTTTGTAAATGAACGTTTTTTTTTATTTTGGTGTCCTTTTAACTCTGACACACGCATACAAACTCATTTATTTCATATGACCCTGCCGACAGTCGAGGGAATTTTGTTTTTGTTTCATAATAATCTGATTGTAATCTGAGCATTTCTCAGTAAGTGAGAATTTTGATACAGATTTTACAAGGTTGCCGTTTGGAAACCAAAATCGATCGTCTCATCCTGAAACAGCAACCGAGTTAGTTTTTACGACGAAAGGCTTACCATGGTAATCACTATTTGGGATCCACATTTTTTCACAGACTTAGATGCTTTGTTGTGTTCTACTCAACAACAAAAAGTACAGATCTCTATCATTTTCTCTTAAAAAGTTATGAACAATCGTTCCAAGCACATTGTTTTCAAAATTGATAATAAAACATTCCACATTTTATGACTACGTAGAATGGACGGTTTCACATGGAAGGTTGGAGGTTAACTGATTGTTTCTTGTTTTCGGATGAGTTTGAACAATGATATGTCATTGCATCATCTAGCAATTGGTATTGTTCCTGAATACTTTAGCAGGAAAAAAGAGAAATAAACTTTTACATTATTCTCGTCTTTTTTAAATAATATTTCTAATTAATATCGCATAAAGGATTTTATGTAAATAATAACAAGTTGATAAAGAATCAGTATTTTTTTCTTTTTAAAATCAAACCAAATGCACTCATTGTCTAATATGGATTGATCTAATAGAAAACGAAGTATGATCTATTTTTCTAGCATGCACGATATGATGAGTTTTTCTCTGCATAGAAAGAAGATCGATAGGCAGGAATGAATGTAATCGTATGAATAGTTTTATTGTCCAATTTGAGATATTCGACACATTTAGTAGGTGTACATTGGCGTTCAACATCTGGGTAGACAGATTTAAGGCTTGAACAGTTAGTAATTCGAGTAGTATCGTACAACCAACGTTCATATTTGTGAGAGTATGAATATGCATAGCAACCGATACGTGACATTGATCGAGATTCAAAATGTGCTACTGGTTCTCGTGGTGCTAATAACCAGAGTGGTCCGAGCGGTCGAAGTACCAATGGGAAGACATCTTGGCGACGGACTGGACAACTACTTGGTTTTCCAATTAGCCATACATGTGTAGAATTTTCACCATGATAAAAAATGTCAACGAATGGGAAACGCCATTTATATCTACCAGCAGGTGGACACCATGTAAAGAAGATTTTATCATAATCACGTTTAGTGAACATCTGTACGAGCCCAATTGAATGCGACAATAACAATTCAGATTTGACAATTGATTGAAACTGTTGGCGGTCCGTAATGGCTACACTTAAATCTACATCATCATCCCAAGGTATAATGTCATGATAAGTATAGCTGCCTGCGACGGACGAAACAAAATTATTAGAATGAAAAATAAAAGAAAACAAATTGGAAATCACAAAAGAAAATTATTTTAAATTAAAGATACATACCAATTAGAGTACCAGCCATCATCATATATGAAATATTGTATTTGTTAAAGACATGTTCGACGAGAACTGATAAGAGATGAATAAAGAGAGCATGTTCACATGGAATAAGAGCACGGGATAAGAGTGAACTCGATTGCCAATAATTATACGAATAGGGTATTGATTTATTCCGTGAAGTTATCTCTTGAGAGATGGGAAAAGAACGTTCACGTAACATTTGACGAGTGAGAGACCAGCAGAATTTGTCATATTGAGAGAGATTTGACAATGTACCAGGTATAAGTTCATAGGAAACATCAGCACGTTGTGAAATAATGACAATAAGTAGCAAAGCGATGAAAACAAGAAGGCACACATACGTGAAAGTCTGGATTCGTTTTGCCAATCGAACAAAACGTGACATAATTTTTCTTGCGTTTCAATATTTAATGATGCTACTGAATAAGTATAGAGAAATTAGAACATTTCGTAAAGATAGCAAATTTGCCAATAGACTATCAATACAAGCCGAACATATAAAATTAGATATCATTACATTGTTTAATAATCATAGTAGGCAGTACGGTATATTTAAGCAGCCATTAACTTCACTAAAATACTTCATTCTAAAAGACTTTTTATCATCTGTAATTTATAATCTCCAAAAATATGATAACAATCTAAAAGGAAGAAAATCTTCAAAGTATAGCAATAATCTAAATAGAAGAAACGATAACTAAATAGCATAACACATGACCAAATCCACATTCGGTATTCACTGAAACATAGATAAGAGAATGTCCTTCCCTATATATTAAGGTCTTAATACCATATATATATATTTTGCACACACGTGTCTTTATCTTAAAGCTGATTTCATTTTCCTTTCTCTCGTTCTTCATATAAAATACAAACTATGTAATACATACTTTGAGTCGTAGAGACAATAAATATGTGTCATAAGAGTATTATATATGGTGCCTGTACTAACACTTTTCCTTTCTATGTTATTATACCTTTCTTTCTCAGTCTTCGTGTTAAACTATAGATTAAATGTCACCGTTTTATCATTTGCTAACTTTTTGAAACAATAAACTACATATTAAAAAAACGAGAAATTAGAACAACTGCTAATTTCTAGAGTACTCTTGAGAGACACAATTCATTTAAATGATAGAAATATGTCGACATAATGCATGTGTGAATACTTTCATTTATCTATTTTATTGCTTTGTCTTTTATAGAACATGCAAAATCTCATCAATAAATCTCAATTGTTCTTGACTGGAATTCTATCATGATTTATTAAGATATAAACACAATTGTTCATTGGCTTTTCGTGCTATTTCTATATCCAAGGCTCGCCTGATTCACTTGGATCTTCGAAGGAGGAAATGGAAATAAAATTTTATCGAAGTTAGTACATACTTATTAGATTAATAATTTGTTATGTTTTCTTTTTGTGCTAATCTTTCAAAAGTTTTGATATCAAGTCATTCACATATGTGATTGTTAATCAAAACCATGCTCTTCAGATTTTTCTTTACAAACTGATTAAAAATCTTCTCTCTCGGGCTATTGCTTGTTAAAACGCTTATGAAAATCATTTAAAAAATGATTTTTCGCAAAAGAAAATAATTTCTGAAATTATTGAACATTCTATTAGAGAAAGTGCCGCTTGAGTTCTTCTGCATTTTTGAAAGAGTTTAGCATCACATTTGTTCTTCGATTATTTAAAATGATGAAATAGATGCTCATTATTTTCCAAACGGAAACTATGAAAAATGAAACGGTACTATTTGGAATAGACCTCAATTTACATACAGGTGTGAGATAGAAATTGGTTTCTGAGGTTTATAATTGTTCTATCTTGCCTAAAACTTCGTTGCAAAGATGCATCTATAAAACTAAAAGAATAACAGTTGGAAAAGATTTACAGTAAAATAGATTCTAGCTCTTATGAATATGTGAGTTTCACATTTTAGATCTAAAGGAGTTGCAATAACGCGATACAATGTAGATAGCCAATAATAAATTGACATAGAAATATACAGATGTTAAAGGCTTAAGCCTAGTCAGATGGAAACACTTTGTAGAGCTCGAAAAATATAATATGACTCATTTTTTAGACTTTTTTTTTCAAAATATCGCTTTATGTTATATATCGTGACATGCAGTTCGATCAGCTGACTCTGAATATCACCAACGTTTTATACTAAAATACTGCTCCGTCTGAAAAAACGGAGATTTGAGATCAAAAACCTGAACTTTTGGGAAACTCATAGCACCGAGTCCGATCATTGGTACACGATGAGGCTATGGTGAATGACGCATCAGACATGAAAGCACATTTAGGAAAAGTTTGAAATCAATCGCGCTTAAACTCTTTGTAGCATTTAAAAAATACAGAAAACTATGTTTTCAAAAGCTTGCGAGGCACAGAAACCGGCTGCTTTTTCAGGAGAAACTTACTGTCATACATGGTTCGATGCAGCTCGAAGGAGTAGACCATTGGATCTATCAATCGAGAAATTTCTCCATTTCCAGCAGAAATGGAAAAATATATGAACGTGTAGAAAAACGAAACGAAAGGACTAGAAGACAAAAAGACATATATAATCTATTCCTTAAAATTGCACATCTACCGAAATTCAAAGTAAAACGATTTTTCTTTCAAGGCGAAGTGGTTCACCAAGGTGATGTAGAACGAAAGAATGAAAAGACCAAAAAAATACATATACATATGTATAATCTACGCAAGTGAATATATTTACTTTGTTTTTAATTTTTAATTCGACAATAAACAAAGATATTTTTCACTATATCTGTCTTCATATTATAATTAATAGTTGGCTCTGTTCGTTTACTGTTTATAAGGTTTTTTTTTTGTAGATCGCGTGGTTTAATGAATATCACGAATCGAATACAGCGATTTAGAGCAAATTTTGTTTCTGCTTGGAAGAAATCTATTTCTGCTCGAATATATCCTTCGTAAAATGAAAAAAAAATAAATATGCATTTCTCTCTGTATGTTTTCCATTTCTAAGTGTGGGTCGAGAAATGGATAAAGCCTCTCTTAGAAATTCAACCGTTCTGTTGGAAAAAAAACTTTTGCTGATACATACCCTTAAGATGAAAAAACATGAATGTGCATTTTTCTCTGTATGTTCTCTATTTCTGCTTGTAAGTCGAGAAATGGATAAAGCACTTCTCCTATAAATTTAATCACCTCTGTTGGAATAAATTTATTTCTGCTTGATCATATCCTTAAGATGAAAAAACATAAATATGCATTTCTCTCTGTATGTTCTCTATTTCTGCTCGTAAATGGAGCAATGGATAAAGTGTTTCTCCTAGAAATTTAATCACCTCTGTTGGAATAAATTTATTTCTGCTTGATCATATCCTCAAGATGAAAAACAAATTAATATGCATTTTTCTCTGTACGTTCTCTATTTCTGATTGTAAATCGAAAAATGGAGAAAATGTTTCACCTAAAGATTTAACCATTTCTCCTGGAATAAATTTATTTCTGCTTGATTGTATCCTTAAGATGAGAAAAAAATAAATATCTTTAGATTAAAATATCAAATGCAAAATGCAGCCTATAGTTTTCGTCTATTTTCAAATGCTGTCTTTTGATTAAAAAAAAGTGTTTTAATCAATGAGATGATAGTGGAGAAATATGAAAGATACTAAGAGGACGCTATTCTTTAGAGTTCACTAGATATTAGCTGTTTTGTTAGATAGTTCAATAAAGTTTTAATATTGATAAACGAGGTGACTTTATTTTTTCATTGAAAAGTATCTTTGTTTTCAATGCAGTACGCGATTATTTGTGATTGAGTGAAAAGTATTTGCCATAGTGATAAAGTCATTGTGTGCTGAAACTAGACTTTTCCCCACTAATCTCGAACACGTGTTGCATCTATCATAGATAATCAATATGACAATATAATTTTATAGAGAAAAATATTTTAAATAAAAATAAGAAAACAACATATTTAATAATGATTGAATGGCTATCTTTAAGTAGGAGTTTCGAATGTGCAAATTTTTAAAAAAATTTTTCCAGTTATGCGATTATTGCAACTAGATCTATTTATGAGAAACGATGTTTCATAATACGATTTTCAAAGGAAAAATAGTATTGATATTTTTCTATTATGAGCACTTTCATTTTAATATAAAGCAAGTCCTTATTTCATGGAGAAAAAAATGACCAAATACTGACCAATGAAATTTAGTATGAAAAAATTTTGTTTTCAAAAACTCTCTTGAGGGTCCATTCAGTATTTACTTCATAACTTTTTAATGGTAAGTTAGAATGGGCTAAAAATTTGGATTTATAAGTTTGAGACCATGCTCTACCGCTTGCAATCAAAAAAAAAATATGGGGGTCAAAATTTTCGAGAGTATGACAATGTTCGATAGTCTCATGGACCGTCTCTTAAGCTTTTGAGGTCTGGATTGTAGGGTGAAATGTGGCGTTACTAGTTACCAGGTAACGCAGAGTTACCGTTGCTGGTAACGATAACTCCTGGCGTTACCGTTACTCGGGAACATAACGGTAATTTCCGATCCCTAGATATGAATCAAAACATATCAGATCAAATTCTAATCGAGATTTTCTTATTTTTTTCTATTTTTCAATTTAAAGTTATACACCAAAATTTGTCAATTCGATTTGTTATATTTGTAAAAAGTATTCAATAAAATTATTTTATGTATATCTCATTATATTTAATTTGACCAGTTTATGAGAAAGAAAGAAAATAAATCCATACCTATATAATAAAACGCGGTCCTCTGTGTGTCTGTTACCAAGTCAAAGATCAAAGGTGGCTACAGAGATGGATCGCAAGCGCTACGTATGGAAGCACCCATGGACCTTCAAAGGCTATACTACGGAGGTATCCATAGACCGTCAACTGCTATACTATGGGGATATCTATAGACTCTCAAAGACTATACCGTCGGGCTACCTGTAGGTCCTGAGCAGAGGAAGGCAATAAGGGATAAGGCTACACGAGGAACAAGTGAGATAAAGTTATAACATCGAAGGTTAAATGGACTACAAAAATACGTTCGATACAGGAATATGACGCTGTAAGGTATCCATATCCATCCATGCATTTGCCTATATAAGTTTACTTTTTGTTATTTCACTTTTTTATCTTTTTATTTCGCTTGAAATCTTTCATACAAAAGTGCAGAATATGTTACAAGATTCAGCTTTAATAGCTCTACCATTTTAGAAAAGAAAGTTTATATTAATTGTATACTTTTTGTTCTCAAAATCGAAATAAATAAAATTCTATGCGAGAAATTTTTGCTATTGGGAAAAATCTTTTCTTTTGGAATGCAAACGTTGTTTTCTGTTATTTTATCTTTTTATCATCCAATATATATGTTTTTTGGAAAAAATACACCATAAGTTTCAGCTTTAGAAGCTCTAGAATCTATAAAGGACAGGGTATTTTAATCATTATGTAGTTCCTTTTTTGCAAAAAACACGGAACTCTGTGCGATCAACTTTCATTTTTGTGAAGAAACCAATTTTTTCTCCACAAACGAGGATATTCTTCATTGTTTTTCACTTAATAATTTTTTCTGGTAAAAATACAAAATATACCATAAGATATTCATATGTAGGTGCGAGGAAAAAACCATACACACTGGGAAGAAACATACATTCATGGACAAGAAGATTTTATAATAACCATTCCTGTTATTATTATTTGCTTTTCTTTGTTTCTAGAATAATTAAGAAGTTCCACACTCTTGAGAAACAGATTGCTTTCATTGCACGTGACCTGGACCGAAGTCGCGGGTACCTTGCTAGTGTAATACTAAACGAATGTAGAATTTTCTACTTACAACTGTTACAAAATCCTGATTAAAGTCTATCTATTACTAACAATAGAGGTTCAATTCATATTTAACATAGTGTTGACAGTGAGGAGAAACTATGCTAAAGATATATGAAAAGTACAAGTTTCGAGGTTCGTAATACAAATATTAGTGTAATATGAAGATAGAAACTATTGATATATTGTCTGAAAATCTGGAATGTTATTATTTACAATGAATAGTAATATATATCTGACAAAACCTTCTCTTTTATTTTATCGTAATTAATAAAATATATTGTTTCCATCTTTATCTTTTTGATATTTTTATTCAAATCTAGTTTAGATAAACACATGATTAATAGTATGACAAAAAAAAGAATAATTAATCAAACAAGACAGCAAAATAAACCATGTTATTGTTTTTTTTTCTTTTCCGAACCTTTTAAATATATGATTAAAATTTACTTGGACCACTTTGAAAACCACCACCACCACCAAAATTATTTGAACGTGATTCAATACAATCACGACTTATATGCCCTATTGAGTATATTAATCGTTTAAAAAAAAACAAACAAAAGAAAAAATAATTTCATATAAACCTGGTTGATTACAATTATAACAGATCATTGAATTGTTGTATGACGAATAATTTCGACGACAATGGCCTGATTGATTCGAAAGATAACTATAAAAAATTATAAACAAATGAACATTAAATAAGAAATTTAGTTTTTTTTTACAAATGATTAGCTGATCTGCCATAAGATGAACCGCCACCGTACTCTCTTCTACGACCTGAACCACCTAAAATAAAAGAACATATATAAATATCTTTTTCTCATTCTTTTTTCTATTTTAAAATTCGAAATTTTCATTTAAAAAAAAATTCAAATTTCAAATATCTTTATCTATTAAAAAATCACCACTGACCATATGAACCACTTCGTCCTTCATATGAATCATCACCATACGAATCTATAAAAATTATATTTTATGATTTCAATCTCAAATGTTTACATAAAATCAAACCTCGTCCACCACGAAATTCATCACGTCTACCTTAAATTACAAAAAGAAAAAGAATCACTTTTACTTTCATTTATCTTCTAAAATAAATAGATAAATAAAAATTGTCTCTTACCACTTCTATTATTATTATTATATGGACATTCTCGAGCAAAATGACCATGCTATTATTGAAACGAAAAAAAAACGAAAGTATAAATTACAATAATTAATTAATTCTTACTTGACCACATTCATAACATAAATTTGATTTAGTCTAAAAAAAGAATCAGAAGAAAAATATATCAATGACTGACTTAGAAGTCTTTTTTTTATTAGAATTTTAAAATATTAGTTTAATTAAATATTTTACCTTTACAGCAGCTGCAGCACCACTTGTAATAGTTGATGAGACTGTGGCGGTTGATGAGTCATGTGGTGATACGTTGATCAAATTGTTGATATTCTTAAGACACAAATATATATATATATATATATATCAAATTAAGCTGATTAATTGCTTGAGCACACTGTTAGCAAAAGAAGAATAAACTTACTACTATTACACTTCCTTGTTCGTGCGACTCAAATAAATTATTTGATATATTTTTCATCATTTTCATAACTTCTTCTATTATTACTTCAATATTCATTATTAACACTAGTAGTTGTATTTCGAGAAAAATATGAAAAAAAATGTCGAATGTTTCGCTTTTTATTTTGTAAACTGTGTCAATTAAAGAAAATAATGAATGAAAAGGTCTTTGTTTATTTCCACCATTCATTTAATAGTTTTATTATGAAACACGAAAGGAA
Organism: Macrotrachela quadricornifera; assembly: GCA_022393335.1. Taxonomy (NCBI): domain Eukaryota; kingdom Metazoa; phylum Rotifera; class Eurotatoria; order Philodinida; family Philodinidae; genus Macrotrachela; species Macrotrachela quadricornifera. The sequence continues at coordinate 366,638 of JAJEKB010021001.1, read as the reverse complement.
ATAAGAAAGAGGAAGAAGAAAAAGAAAACATATTGACCATTGGTCAATTTTTTCTTCATTGTTAACCAACAATGGAAGATTTAATTGATAAATGTCTTTCTTCTACATTAGGTTAACAAACGAATGAACATGAGAAAAAAAATAGAACCAGTCACTTACAAATGATGGTTTTGTTTTGCTTGTTGTTGTAGTTGTTCGAGTTTTACCAGGTAATGTATTACGAGCATAATTAGCCATTTCAATGGCTTTTTGTTTTGCCATAAAATGTGGACTTTCCATTAGATGTTTTTCTCTAAAATCATATGTTAGAAGAATTATTTCAAAAAGAATGTTACTTACAATTCATCCCAATTTATTTATTTTTTACAACTTTCTTTTCCATCTGGATTTGGAAATGGACAGTTTTTTGTTATAAATGACATTAAATTTTAATAAAATAATAATTGATATTATCGTATTTCATTTTTTGTTATATATATTAAATTATTTAAATAAATACAAGCTAATTTTATTTGATTATCAATAAGTATTCGATGAAATATATTCGAATTTATTATTGTTAAACTTCCAATATATTCACATAATCTATATATATAAAGAAGAATGTCTGTCTGTTTGTCTGTTTGTCTGTTTGTCTGTCTGTTCGCTATGCATTCAAAGACCGTACGAGCAAACGAGCTGAAACTTTCCAGAAATCTTCTATAGACCCAGGGGAAGGTCGACATACACTTTTTTTCGAAAAAAAAAATTAATGCTGTACTTGCTACCGGCTATGTATGTAACTGACCAATAGGATTTCAGTATCTATATATATAAAGAAGAATATTTGTCTGTTTGACTGTTCGCTATGTATTCAGTCCCTATAAAAGCTATGATCACCAAACTTTTCACAATGTTTCTGTAAGTCTCAGAGAGGGTCGACGTGGGGTCAGGATGGTCACTTGGGTGTGGGGTGTGGGTGAAATCCCACCCAGATAGTCCTGTAATAGCGAACGTGACCAAACTTTTTATGGTGGCTTTTTGAGTCTATACGTTGCTTTTAAGAGTACTTTGACCAGTAATAAGAGTAGGGTAGGGCAGGGTAGTGTGTATGAAATTTGCGTCAATTTTCCAGAAAATTAATGAATTTGTTATGATTCTAGGATTAATAGTTTCGTATCGATAATTCTTTGCTCTAAATCCGAAAATCGAAAGCTTCTAATAGGTTATGAGAGAAAAATGTATATGAGTGTTTCCTTGGGATCCGCGACAGATGCTCACGACGATAGTTGCGCACGGAACAAAAAATGAGTTTTTTGCATCGAAGCGAACCGTTCCAAGTTCACCGCCTTCACGCTAACCTTTGTCCTCACCCACACTCACATCCACACCCTCACCCAGAGTTTATAGTCTTAGCCAGAGCTCTCAGCGTCTCCGTGCGCAACTGTCGCCGTGCGCATCTTTCGGGATCCCGTTTCCTTGATTGACAACTATGATGTATCCATTTGTTCTCTACGACTTACAAGAACAACGTATTTGTTCTTTTTCTTGGCTCACAACGATGACATATCAATATATATAAAGAAAAATATTTGTCTATTTGCTATGCATTCAGTCTCTGTGATAGCTAGGGTCACAAAATTTTATACACTACTTCCTCAGCTCCTGAGGAAAGTCGACATGGGATTGGAATCACCAAACGGGGTGCGTGGAAAAGGCTGAGTGAAATTTTATCTTGATCAACACAGATCGAGATTCTGATGAGTCTGTTCGCTATGTATTTGGTCATCGTGAGAGAGAGCATCACGGAACTATCCGCATCAGTTCCTTGAATGCTAAGGAAAGTCGGGAGAGTAATTGGAGGTGAGAGAAGGAGGTGTGTGTGAAACTTCATCCTAGCCGTAAGAGATCGTGATCTCACTTACTTTCTAATCAAATAACGCAGTTCAATGCAAATTTGAGAGTGAGAATGTCAGCTTGAATCCGATGAGACGAGTCCTGTTGAAGATGCCTGATGCACAGCGGGAAAAGCTCTGTGAATGATACCCCATACACGGCGGGAAAAGCTCTGCGAAAGATGCCCCACGCACAGCGGGGGAAGAACTGTAGCAGCGGTTCTGGGTATGGTGAAAAAAGGCCTGTGGAAGAGATATCACGCACAGCGAGAAGCGTCCAATGACGAACACCTAACGCATAGCGGACACAATCCTGTTAAAGACTATTGACGCATGCCGGTTAAAGTCCTGTTCAAGAGGTTTGATGTGTCATGCAAAAAAGTTCTGTTACAGATAGCTCGCCCACAACGGGGAACAATCCTGTAGAAGACGTATTATGTACAGCAGAAAAAGTCAGGTGGAAGATGTAAAAATTTAACCATATTCTCTTTTCATCGGGTACCTCTGCTAGTATTAAATAATTAGAAAATTTTTTTGGAATTATTGAATTTTATTAAGTATTTTTTTTTGTTGATCATTTTATTTGAATTCGAATTTCAGTTAAATGATATTCAATTATCAAATCAATATTATCAAGAAGCTTACTTGTAAAATAACATATCTTAAAAAGAAAATATATTATTAGATATATGTTAGAGCGATGATAAAATGAAAAATGATATGTGGGTGAATCTCCCTTTATTTTATTTAATGAAAATAAAATCAACACACATATACGCACACCAACTGCTAAAGAAAACTGGAAGAGAGATCTGACGACAGAAAAAAAAACACACACTATATATATGTATGACTAACATCTATATAACAAAGGCAAGAGAAAGAGTGATATCATATAAAATCTAACATGAACGATAAAGATATATGTATTCCAGGGAGAGGAAGAAAGAAAGAGAAAAGAAAGTATGTGAAGTCGACACCTATAACAATATATATTAACAGAATATTGATAGTTTAAAATCAATTTGTTTTAATTAAAAATGAGTGATCATTAAAACAACTTTCCGATTCTATTATAATGATTTCAAAAATGGATGGTGTTTTATTGATAAAATGACATTTAAAAAACAGGTAAACTACCATCGAAGCTAATATTTAATAATTTAAAAAAGAATTCTTTCCTCTATCATTTATACACATGTCTTTTTCTATTCTATTTCATTTTAATACGTTCTTAAATATAAAAAATAAGAGAAATCATCTTAACCAGTTGGTCATAGTGTACATACAGGCATGAGTAGATAAATGGTATGCATCAGCTATTAAGAAAGAAACAATTCTTTTCATTAGTTTTTTGTTTTTACAATAAAATATATTCTTAGCTGGAACTTTTAAGAATCTCGTTATCTATTTGAATAAAAAATGAGAACCATAAAAACAAGTTTATTTTTTTCTACACAAAAATTGTTCATATCAACGATTTCATAAATAATATTCTTTCAAAAGATTGTCTGACGTTTTATTTATTTTTCATCATCACTATTCTCATTATTTTTGTGTATAGGATGTTCCAGAAATAAACTGGCAAAAAAATCATTTATCTCCATTGAATTTCAGCCAATAGAACCAGTTTTTTTGTCTGATGATAGAGAAGAAAATCAAGTTTTTATTTGCAAAGATCAAATTTGGGTACTGCCACGCAGCTCCGCCCACTTTTACATCTACATTCTCTCGGCAAGATTTAAGCGTGCTAGTTTTGTAGCCGTTGTCGAGTTGTGTAACAAGCAGTATTCACTTTTGACTTAACTAATGTGCTAACGGCAGCAGAATGGAAACAAAAGTTGATTTTATCGAAAAATGACTCTCGGTATCGGTCTCTTTTATTCTTTGTGAACATTTCTTGGAATCTTTGATTTCATTATTCCATAGAGCATAAAAGGTTATCTATATAAAAAGATTTCCAGAAATATATCTCTAAAACTCATTGTTTGGGAGCATTTCCAAAATTTGGGAAAATGGAACTTCCTGCTTAAAGTCAACTGTTTTATAAAATTCATATATTTAGTTAAAGATCTTAACATATTATAATCAAAGTGAAGCTAATACTAAGATTATTTAAACGTTATATCCTGGAGTTTTTGAACGTCTTTTACCTCTCTAAATATAGGGAACCGGAGAGTCTAAGGATCTCCAAAAACCCTATGTTGGGACCCAATTTTCGCAAAAACTACACATCAAAATTTCATAAAATTTTCTTTACAATAGACCTCAATAGGTACCACCACTGATTAATCATTCTGAGTATCTATGATAAAAATTTGGTAAATTTAATTAAACTAATATTTTAAAATTCTGAAGCATAAAAAGCAAAGAATTTTATTGTAAATAAATGATTGAAATTTTTTTTTAACATAGAAGAAAGATTATTGTTGAAGATAAATAGGATTTGGTAGAGAATAAAATAGTTCAACAAGAAGTAACAGCAAAAAGAAAACAAAACAGCAACATTAATAATAATTTCAAGAGCATATTTATGTTATAAATGTGATCGAGTAAGAATTAATTCATAGAGTTGAAAAATCAGAAACATCGATTGGTCTAGTTTGACACGATGACTAGGTCAGATAAGACTATTATCCCATTTCTTTGATTTTTTAGGCTTGTCCAAAGGCATTGTGAATTAGAACATATTTAGAAGCAAGTAGCTTGTTGGTACCACTAAAAGAAATGTAGTTTGGGCTTTAGAAAAACATCAAGAAAACTCCAACTTGTATGAAAAATGATATATTTCAGCCATTGTAGTTTCCTACAAAGAATAACTTCTGAATTTATATTAATAAATGCGACTGAGATAAGTAAACATGCTTCGATAAAACTATAAATGAACCCAGTAAATGCATTGAAAACTGATGCGAATAACTATCTATTTCTAGACATTGTTAATATATCTTGCTGTAATTACGTCTTAAGTAGATGCAGTAAACGACCTATTATGTTAGATTTATCTCTTGTTTAGGCATGCACCGAGCCCGGGAATAAACCGGGAATCCCGGACTCGGTGTTCCCGGACTCTGTCGTTCCCGGGTTTGGTCATTCCCGAACTCAGTCATTCCGATACCGGGATTCCCGAGAATTGAAGTACTATAGTATAGAGGTACCCTTGGACCCTCAACTGCTATACTATGGGAGTACTCTTGGGTCCTCAACTTAGGGATGCCATCATATATTTACTTTACTAGTAACTCAGTACCTATCGTAAATCTCTGATCGTTGCGTCTGCTTTTATATTAGCCGAAAAACGGGCCAATCAGATGGCAGCAAATTGAAACTTCCTTATTTCATGGATAACTCTGGAAGATTCTATGGGGACTTTTGTAGAGTACCCTTGATAACCTCAAATTGGCCCGAATAACCCTATGAAGATAAAGACGGAACATAGGGTTATTCGGGCCAACTTGAGGTTATCAAGGGTGCTCTACAAAAGTCCTCGTAGAATCTTCTATGGCTACCCATGAAATAATCGAGTTACAATTTCCTGCAAGCTGATTGGACCATTTTTCGACTAATAGAAAACCTATAGTATAGTAGGTGAGGATCCAAGGGTACCTCTATAGTATAGTACTTCAATGCCTGGAAATTCCGGTATCGGAATGGCCGAGCCCGGGAAGCTCGGGCTCGGTGCATGCCTAATTTTATTCCTACTTACTATGAGGCAAAGTATGTATTGATGATTCCATAACCTGTAGTAGCTTTCATCCTACTATCTTCATCAAATTTGCGTTAATAGCAACTTTATTTTAAATCATTGTGGAATTATGTATTTCTTTTGTGAACTAAAGTTCCTATTAGTTCATGGTACAATTACATAAAAGCGTGTTTATTAAGTGTAAGAGTACGGGCTGACACTCATTGAGAGTGTTCTCTTCTTTTGAGCTGTCCTTTTTTTTCTTCTCTCTTATTACTTTCATTTTTTCTTAAATATACAATTTTATTTGGTAGAATTAAGAGACAAGAGAATATTTCATCTGTCATGTTACGCAAGATTTGTTGCAAAAAAGAATAAGAAGTGCTTTATTTATGTTCATAGTGGAAATTTTTTGCAGAGCACAAAAAGAAAACTCAATCAATCGACAACACAAATGGTTCTTTCTTCCGCTAGTCCTCACTCTCTAACTTTTCTCCCTTAATAATATCTCATAAACAACAGATTCTGATTGAAAAAAACGTAAGCTCCACAAAAAGCTAGATTTTCGGACATGTCTTAAGCAAATTTACTGTGAAGAAATCTATCTCCAGAAATTTCTCCAAAGTTTGGTTCTATCTAAAATATTTCCTAAATCATTCATCATATTTCATCGAAGCAATCTTGCTAATTAAGTCTCTTTTGCTCATGACATGACACTTCATACTATAGTGTTGATACACTTACCGTTGTATACAGAAATTCTATCGTTATTTGAATATCTATCATTCCCAGTGCTTATTTTCGGTCAACAGTATTTGGTTGATGGCGAATATGAAAAAGCTTTACATCTCGGAGTTGCTAGACATTTTATGCAACGACTAGCATAATCAGATACTTGTACAAGTGAAAGTAATAGATCATTTTCAGGAATGACCCATTCGTCTTTACGTAAGAAACTACCAAATGTGTTTGCTGTGAGAACATAAAATAAATGAATGATTTTGATAGCATTTTATATGTTCATGAAGGATTTGAGAAGATGGCTATATCTACTGACGTTCTATAATTCACTATATTTTATCTTTTCTATTTTCTCGCTATTAACCTTCTGGAAAATGCTACACCTTAAACGAAATCATTTTATTGACAAAGTTGAAAAAGCTTTAGGGAGTTGCTGAAGCCAATAAAGATTTATCTTCAGACAGAATTAGAAGAGCCTTTTTTTCTGACAATAGAGTTATTTATTTTGCTCATTTCAAAAATGGAACATATTCGGGTTAAAGTAAAGCTTTCAACGTCAAGCCAATAAAATTATAATATTAGCTGCTCTTTGGCTTGCCTAGAAGAAATCACTTCAAACAATCACAGGGTTGCCAAATCTAAATTTTAGAAATCAGGATTCAAAAAAAAAAAACCAGGAGTTTGTCAGGAGATTTTTTTCTCAAATCAGGAAGAAAATCAGGAGTGTTTTTTTCGAAAGTTTATGAGTTTTTAAATGAATTCTACTGAATAAACCCAAGCACTTGCCCGTTTAATCGATACGAAAATTTTCCCGCTTTTCGTGGCAAAGTAATAACTAAAAAAGTTTCTTATAATTGAATTAAAATCGAAAAAAATAGAATTGATAGACTTTTTTCTCGACATTTATTTCATAAATAATTATTAGAACATTTGAAAAAAAATAGAAAATCAAAGTTAACTAGTTGCTACTTTACAAATCAAAACATATCAAGTAGAAGAATAGATAATCATTATTTTCAAGCAATTCGTCGGATCTTTGCAACATGACTATATTTATCTGATGATCGAATTTTTTTCAATAAATCGGGTTTAGTTAAAAGATATTCATAAAATGCTTTACATGTTAAATTGGTATTCATTTGGATCTTCAGCTCTGCTCCAACCAATTCGTATGCCATTCGATTTCGATTGTTGTTCCAGAGATATTTCATGAAGCTGAAGATCGATTCGCAGTAGGCATTCGATGCAGGAATAGCAAACACGAATTCGATCAGTTTTCGTAGATTAGGCACATCTTCTCCATTTAATAAAAATGCCCATAAATGATCCGATCGAATGTTGTTAGGGGATTTTTTATGTTTATAAATATGTATATCTCGTTGATTCTCATCAAAGTCATCATCTTCTTCTTCGTCAAGATCAATATTATCTGTAACACCACAATCGTTGTATAATTCAATTGCATGATTAATTGACTGTTCATCATATTTCAATGAACCTAGATTTGATACAATAAACGATTCTATCTGATTTGCAATTCCACCAAATTTATTTTTTAAATCCAGATATTTTGATTTTATGTGGTTAAAGTCTTTGTATAAATCGTCCTGATCAATCGTTTGATCAACAACAAAAGTGCAACATTGTTGAACGTGTTTCCATTCAATTTTTTCTATTTCGAGTTCACCAAAAATGGAAATTGATTTATAAAATAATTTATATTTGTTATAATATTTCTCGATGTTTTCGATCACCGTACGAATAAAACATTTGAATGATGAATTTAAACCTTCGATTTCTTTAATTGGATAATCTTCAATCAATTGAGCAACTTTACAACCAAAAAACTCATCATTCAAACGATTCTTTAGTTTACAAAGTAAATTTGAAATAATACCATGTAAATGAACACCGGTGGTGTATTCTCGTTGCAATAACAAATTTGCATTTTGTATCTCTGGTAAAGCATTTGCTAAAAAGTACAATGTACATTCACCTATATAAACGAGATAAATTAACATATGAGGGTGTACATTTTCAAATCGAGAGCATTACTTTTACGTGATGTAAAGAATTCCAATAATAGACTAGAGCATTCACCTTCTTCAAGATTTAGAAAATAACTTTTAACAATTGGATGAACAGCAATGAGACGTTCGATAGAAGGTAAAAGACTCAACCATCTGATCTTAATGTGCTTCAGAATCACCTAAGTAAAATGTATATATAGATACAAGGTCCAAAATCATAATATCATTAATTACCTTTTGTTCTTGTTCAACAAAATCAAAGTAATTCTTCAATTCTTTAACACGAACTGATGATCGACAAAAATGAGAATATATTTTCAAAAGAGCTGATTCCACATCGAATAATAAATGTCCATTTTCATGTTTTACTGAATTATGAAGAACATGGCAGTAACATGTTCCTAAATCAAGTGAATAAAAAAAGAAGTTATTGATACAAGTTTTGATATAAGAATCTTTTTTAACCTTTTACTACTTTGGGTGATAATTCTTCGAATAACGAAAAAACACTATGATGATCGCCAACATTTACGTTGGTATTATCGGATCCGAGTGAAGCTAATTGCTCAACTTTTAATTCATGTGATTCTATCACATATTTAATATTTTTAAATAAAGCATCGGCTGATTCATCACTTTGTTCGATGAAATCTAATATACCACGTCGAACACCGAACCTCGAGAAGAACTGTACAGCAACTGGAAGCATCTTAGCACTTCCTTTGTTCGAAGCATCATAGCAGACGGAAAAAAAAGAAACATTTTTCAATTCACGAACAAGTTCATCTGTAAGTGATGGAGCAAGTACATTGCAAGCTATCTCACGTGCCTAAAACATTATGGTTATAATTTAATTTAAAAAAAAATATTAATATTACTTTAGTTTTGCCACAACTAATGTTTTTTGCAGCATGAGAATCAGAAAAACAATTTTTTATCATATCAATTGTACAACCTTGAGAAATATAGCTATGCGAATGTTTAACAGAATGAAAAACCATAGCTCCTTCTACAGCAGACAAACGATTAAGTTCTTTTGTTGTTACATAAAATGTTGTATCAAGTGGTTTTGCTAAAATTTTTTTAAAATTTAGCTGAATAGTTCGGAATGATAAACCTTACTTGGATTAGCTTCAGCGGCTTTCGTACTTTGTTTGTGTTTATTTGTTTCAATATGATGATGAATATCACCTAATCCACTATTTTGAATAGAAAACTGGACGTTACAAACGATACACAAGGCTTTTGTTGCATCACTTTTACATTCCCGTAAGAATGACGAAAAATGAGAATTGGATAACCATTCCTTTTTAAATTTAGATGAATAACGTTTATTTGATTTGGATGATAATCTTTTGGCAAGTACTGGACTTGGAGTTGTTGATGATGAAATAGAGATAGCATTTCGTTCAGGTGTTGATCGAAATTGTTTTACCGAATCATTATCTAATGATGATGTTAATGATGACAATTCATCGGATATTTCGATAATTTCACATGGAGATGAAGAAGACATTGAGCAAAAAACGAATATATGTATTATTTGAGCTTTAGCGATTATTTATATAAAATTTTTGGATTTTATTGAGAAACCATACGGGAGGAGAAAACGAAAAACAATTTATTTTGTTATTGGCTATAATATCCAACATTTTACTAACAACAGGTGTCGCTGATTATTGATCAGAAGAAAAAGTTAAAATCAGTAGAAAATTACGAAAATCAGCTCCTGAAATCAGGAGATTTTTGGTCAGGAGAAAATCAACAAAACCAGGAGACTCCTGATCAATTCAGGAGATTTGGCAACCCTAACTGCCACCGACTATCTCGATAAAATGTATTAGTGCATAAATGCTCTCAATCCTTCAGTCGAGAGTTAAGCGAGCCGTTGCGATAAGCATTACTTGTGTTAATCGATTGAAAATTATCGTATAAGAGCGAAAATTCCACTTTTTAAATAAATATACGAAATCAAAATTTTCATCATCTTTTAAAATTAAAAAACACTGAGTTCTCAAAAAGTATGAAATGTAACTTCATTTTCCAACATGCATATGCATCTTGTTACTGTATAAACCTATCTTCCCACGCATTCGTTCTTCCAAAAATAAGAAAGACATAAAAATAATAGTTTCTTTTTCTCTTTCATCTTATTGCGTCTATTTATATGTCTTTTATATTTGCTCTCGGAGCACGTCACACGCTTTATATTAATGTCAATTATCTCTCTATTAAAAATAGTTGAAGGAACTGACTACGAATTTATGGGCCCATAATAAATGAAAAAGAAATAAAAATACAATTTCCAACTTCCGCTTCTCGTCTCATATAAATAAGATCGTAGTGTCATGAAAAATACACACAACAACTCTTCCTGCTACTATATACATACATTCATTCAAATTATCAAACATGGTCAAAAATACAATAATAATGGCTGCTGTTGCTGTCATTCTCATGATGATGGTTTTTAATGTCAACATTGTAAATGGTCAAATATGGCAATGCTTGACCGGTTATACTAATTGCAACAATGGTTTCTGCTGTCCATCATCTCATCCGATCTGTGGAGGTATAGGTAGATGTTGTCCTTCAAGTTATCCCTATTATTATAATGGTCTATGTTATCGTGGAACTGGAAAATCGGCTGGCAGCAATTCAAAAGTGGATTCGGTTTCAGGAGCCAGTGGTTCGGATTAAATAACAGTTACTTTTTGCTTTTGCTTGCTTATTCAATTCTATTATGCTTTTCTTTCATTTCAATAAAAATAAGAGAATAAGAGTTCTGAACACCACACCAGTACTATAAATGATAAGAAAGACATCATAACGGATGTCACAGATTAGAAATGGTGTCTTAGATGTCTTGACTCAATTCGGAAAGGAGGAATACAATATTTTACTATACACATCGAGTGAAGAATTCTGGGCCACTCTTTATAGACCTCTCAGTGCTTTGTATATTTTTCATTTCTAATTCGACATAGAAAACGCTATGAATCGATTAAGTTGAAAAAAGACCTGTACACTCGCATCCTCAAAATTCTGAGGATGGAGGTGAAGTGAGGGTGAAGGCGTACATACTCGTAGATGTTTAACGAAATATATGAGCAATATTTAATTCTATCTTACAATGAAGATATTTGTCATGTTCGCCTCACAAATACGAAATATTCGGGTGAAATTAAAGCTCTCAACGACGAACTACCATCATTAAAATATTAACGGCCGTTGGTATCCCTAGAGTAAAACATTGAGATTGTAAGATATATTATGCTAAGGTATAAAAATGAATCAGAGAAGGTTTTCTCAACTATCATAAGGGCAAAACATTGTGTTGCTCGGGTCGAATATAGGGTATGGTGTGGATCCTCTTTTATATGACCGGAACGACATCATGTTTTATCTTTAAAATAGTAGAGTGAATTTTTGCTGTAACTTATGGAAACGACGTTTTCTATTAATCACTAGAAAATTTAACTCTACTATTCCAATGACAAAACACGGTGTAGTCAGGTCATATGAGAGAGCATCCTTGATAAACATAAGATTGGCACAAATAACACCATGTTTCGTCATTAGAATAGTAGAATTAAATTTTTTAGTGGCTAATGGAAAACGTCGTCTCCATAAGCTACTGAAAAAATTTGCTCTACTGTCATGAAGACAAAACATGGTGTTGTTCGAAGCACATAAAAGAGGATCTCTACTATCCCATAATCGACCTGAACGATACGATACTTTGCCCTCATAATAGTTGAGAAAATCTTCTCTGATTCATTTTTATATCTAAATATCATATATCTTAAAATCTCAATATCTCCCTCTAGGCATGTCAAGGATTGCTAACATTTTAATCGTGTTAATTTGACGTTGAGAGCTTTAATTTCACCCGAACATGTCGTATTTGCGGGGCGTACATGGCAAACACCTCCACTGTAAAACACAATGAAATATTACTCATATATTTCTTCAAAAATCTACGAATATTCAAGCTCTCACCATATCCGTCCCTCAACTAAAATCAATAGAATCTCATTCTGTTTTTCTTCATACACTAAATATCTAAAAGTCGATATAAAAAAATTTCGTTTTCATCATCTTGATGGTGTGCGAGTGTAAAAGTCTTTTTCCAACTCAATCAACTCATAGTCTTTTCTAAGTCGAATTAGAAATGAAAAATATACAAAGTACTGAGAGGTCTATAAAGAGTGACCCAGAATTCTTCACTCGATGTGTATAGTAAAACATTGTATTTCTCGTTGATGAATTGAGTCAAAACATCTTAGTCACCATTTCTAATCTGTGACATCCGTTATGAAATCTTTCTGATCATTTATAGTACTGATGTGGTGTTCAGAACTCTTATTCTCTTAACTTTATTGAAATGAAAGAAAAGCACAATAGAATTGAATAAGCAAGCAAAAACAAAAAGAAACTGTTATTTAATCCGAACCACTGGCTCCTGAAACCGAATCCACTTTTGAATTGCTGCCAGCCGATTTTCCAGTTCCACGATAACAGAGACCATTATAATAATAGGGATAACTTGAAGGACAACATCTACCTATACCTCCACAAATCGGATGAGATGATGGACAGCAGAAACCATTGTTGCAATTGGTATAACCGGTTAAGCATTGCCATATTTGACCATTCGCAATGTTAACATGAAAAACCATCATCATGAGAATGACAGCAACAGCAACCATTATTATTGTATTTTTGACCATGTTTGATAATTCGAATGAATGTATGTATGTAGTAGCAGAAAGAGTTTTTATTTGTGTGTATTTTTCACGACATTACGATCTTATTTATATGAGACGAGAAACGGAAGTTGAAAATTGTATTTTTATTTCTTTTTCATTTATTATAGGCTCATAATTTCATAATCAGTTCCTTCAACTGCTTTTAATAGAGAGATAATTGGCATTGGCATGAAAGTATGTGACGTACTCCGGGGGCAAATATAAAAGAAATATAAATAGATTCAATAGGAAGAAAGAGAAAAAGGAACTAAATGCATATTATTTTTTATGTCTTTCTTATTTTAGAAAGACGAACGCGTGGGAAGATAGGTTTACACAGTAACAAGACACATATGCATGTTGGAAAATGGAATTCCAGTTTATATTTGTGAGAACTCTATTTGCTTTCAGTTTTAAAGAGTGAAGACAATTTTGATTTTGAGTAGTTTTTGTTAATATTTCGTGTGTTTATTGAAAAAGGAGAATATTCGACCTTATACGATGATTTACAACCAAATAACACAAACACAAACATGAAATAGATGACAAACTTTTTTATATCTACATCATGAACACAACATTAATGGTTGAGTATCTATTTCAGGCCAAGGTAATGGAAGAATTCCTTGTTAATAGAAAAGAAAATCAAATAATATCACCGAGTTGTTAAAGAATTCCAAAGTTTAACATGTTTTGTTCATGATGTAGATATTAAAAAAGTTTATCCTCTAATTCATAGTTGTGCTTATGTTTATGTGATTTGGTTGAAAATGATCGAGTAAAATCGAAAATTTCCGTTTATGAATAAACGTACAAATTATTAACAAAAAACAAAAAGTACAGAAAATGAAAATTATCACGAATATTAATTGAAATCTCAAGAATATCTTTTAATTTCATAGAAGTTTCATATTCTAATTCTATTTAAAAAATAAAACGAATCAATACTTTATGTGAGCTATGAAATATCAAAGCACTGTATTGTTACAATATTGAACATTTATGAATAATATTTCATTTCATCAACTCATTGAAACTCTAAATATCTTTATCCGAATTTTAACGAAGAGAGAAAATTGAGGAAGAATATAAAATAGTTTTTTTTATTCTGCAATCTTTATTCTGATAAAAAGAACTGCACATCTTCTCAAAAAAGAAATATGTATTAAATATTGATGTTTAACCAACCATTGAATATAATGCCATATGTCCATTATCAAAAGCAATACAAATGAAATACGCATCCACTACAGAAAAAAATAAACTATGGGTCATTATTCAAAACGAATTAATTGTGCAATACTTCTACATCTTGTTGTTAAACTAAATATTGATACGCTACATATTTAAGTCAACAAAAAAAAACTCTTAATATTAATTATTATAATAAAACTTCTTACGTAAATATTAGCAATATCTTTTAAGATCATCTTATGAGCAAATACATTGTTAATCTAATATCGATATCACAGCACTACAAAATGAATTTTACAATATTTTTTATTGAGTTTAAATTCATTATTAGAAGATCGTCCTGTAATAATAAAGACATACAAAATAAAACTTTAAATTCAACTAACTATCTAAAACAAAACCATATAATCAAATGCTACGAATATTATTTAGCTAATTATTTTTTTAGCACTTGTTTATATTGGTTTAGATATATCTGTAAGTGATTTTTTATTAAGTGTAAATAAACGAGATGAAATAGGATTGACTGCTGTGTTAACAAGAGCACAATAAATTTAAGTTATAAGAGCGTATGCATTGTTCTATGTATATGTCGAATAGTTACGATCATTTCTAGTATCTCATTTTTGATACCTATATAGAGGATAAAGAAGTACTACTATACCAATAAAAATAAGACAAAATACATATTATGCTATCTTCACTTTACGCATTGTCCTTCTTTAGTCATGTACATCTTTAATTTTTCTTTTAACTTATATAGTAGAAGAACTATAACTGAAAGCTTTATAAAATTATCGTGCAAATAGCACAAATATATATTTTACTTTAAAGATCAATATTAAGACAAATAATATGTTTATATTTATTTAAAAAAATATTTTATTTAACTTTGTTATGTTTGATATTGATTATCGATTATTTTTGAGTTGAATATCTCATTAATGATTATAATTCTGAATCATTATATGGTAACCATCTTGAATTCCAATTTGGAAAAGTTCTTCTTCCTCTTTGTACTAATCGAAATGAATGATTTGGATGTACAAATTGTGCTCGAGCGATGCATCTATCACATAAATCATATGTATCAAATCCACAACATTGTTGACATTGATATCGATTTCCATTATTTGATCGACCACAAACATCACAATACCATGATGATGAAAACATTATTTAGTAATTTTTCAATATGAAAATAATAAGATAAAATAAATAAATCAACTTGTATTTGTATAAACTATCGAAGAACGATTAATACTTCCAGGTAATAGTATGTATACACAACAAATGTAAATAAATGACAAAATAAAATGTACACATGCTATATATATGAATGAATGAAGAAGAGATAGAGAATTGAGTCATTTATTCTAGATTAATCATTCATGATCATCATACTAAAAATAAAATAATAAGGTATGTAGGAGATAAAATAACGTCATAATTACAGTATATACTCATAAATTGATTTAATCTATGAAAAAAATGAGGTATATGTCAATTTGATAAAAAGAAAATGTCGAGTTGATATTAATACAGTTTAAGTACATATCATGAATGTAGACTTGAAAATAATACATATTACAAGTCTTCATAAAAACATCAAATCTCATTTTTCAAAATATAAATGTCAAATGAGTTATAGAATTGTTATTTGCTTGTAAAAGTACAATGTAAGGATTCAAATATGATAATAGCAGTAGTGTCGCATATCCAGGATTTTGGAGATGCCACTGCGTCTCCTGAGGGAGATGCCGTATCTCTCGCGGGAGATGTGGGTGTGGCGTCTCCAGAAGAAGATGTGGCATCTCCCTCAGGAAACGCGGTGGCATCTCCAAAATCCTGGATATGTAACACTACTCTCTGTTATCCAACGATAAATGAATTAAAATCTATTTTTTATCGATCCTCTCTTTTAACGGGATGTTCTTTCTCTAGATTATTTCAACCTTGATTTGGTTATTTATGAATTAACATTTATCCGTTCTTCAGTAATTTTATTGTTGATTGTTTGTTCTCGATATTTAATATTTCTCATTCTGATTGATGTTTGTGCTTAATTTTCATTCACAGAACACTCCTCTATTAATTTTTACGCGCCTACTTCAGCAATTGTCATGAAAAGGTCATATGATATCAACGCACATAAACAACTCTTCTTACACTCTTAAAAATAGACAGACAAATGAAAAGCACGTCTTTCATATAGATAGAAGAAAAATAGAATAAATTAGACATAATTTATTTAATAAGATTACGATAACCAAGAAAATTTTCACATGCTATATAGGATCATTTTTATTATAGATATAAATGAACTCTCATCATAATCAGTCAATGTCACCATTTTCGGAAACGTTTTTAGCACGAAAAAGTAAATTTGGTATCTTACTTGTACTTGAATTACCTTCTCTACTTTGTAATTTTGTTTTCGTCTACTATCTTATTACTGATCGAAATCTTCGAACTGCTATTCATCAACATGTTATTTTAGCACTTCTTATTGTAGCTTTGGTGACAAATCTTATTGAAGTTCCACGTATTTTACACTATTTACGTATTGGTATTGTTACACCACAAACTATAATGAGTTGTCTCATTTGGCAATGGTGTGATTATTTATTATATAGTCAAGCTAATGTACTCATGTTATGGGCTTCATTCGAACGACATCTCCTTGTCTTTCATAATCAACTAGTCAGTAATGCCAAAGGACGTTTATTTACTCATTATTTACCTTTATTTTTAATTATTATTTATCTGATTATATTTTATATCGTAGTCGTCTTTATATATCCTTGCCAAAAACATTTTAATTTTAACTTACCTCTTTGTGGTCATCCATGTTTTACTAATAATTCGTTCATTTCACTCTACGATCTCTTTGTTCATAGTTGGATTCCAACATTTTTCATTGCATTACTCTCTATATGTCTTATTATTCGAGTAGTCAAACGAAAGAGAACAATATTGCATCAAAATAATCGATGGCGTAAATATCGTCGAATGGTTCTTCAATTATTATCGATTTCATGCCTTTATCTTGTTTGTATGGGACCTTATACTATGATACAAGTAATTGATTTGCTTATTGGATTGTCTCAAACTGTTACCTATATAAAAGATGTGTATCTTTTCTATGTATATTGGCTATTGATGCTTCTATTGCCATACGTCTGTATTGGTTGTCTACCCGAAGTGACAAATAAAGTCAAGAAACAAATGAAAGAATGGATGAATCGAAAGAATTTGATCGTACCTGCCACTTCGACTCGGGATTAATATAATATAGATAGAATTCGTATAATTAATGATCATTGTTTTTCATATTTTCCGGAAAATATAAGAATAATCACTGTTGAAAATGTCAGTTTAGTATATGATAATGTGTAACTTATCTCGTGTTTATTTCACTATTCAATATAATCTTCAAGTATGATCAATACAATATCGAAAAATGCAAATTGATATTTTAAAAATTTGATAAAAAAATTTCACACAAAGATTAAAATTGACATTAGATTTGTAAGGAAAAATTCGATAAATAACTTACTACCAATATCAATAATGATTTTGATTGAAGTCAAATCTCTAGAATGTATGTATCTTATACATAATATTATAGAACGAATACTTAGGAAAAAAAAAAGAAAGATTCAGAATGATTTCTTCATCAAACGCCTAAAACCATCTGTTGATTCGATTATAGCTTTCAGATATATCTCGCAATTATTAGACTATATTAAAAATTGAATAAAAATGTTTTTATCAGATATATACCAAGACCATATATTTGCATGTCTTGTAATTAGTCATTCAAAATTAAATTCAAATGATTAAAAGAAAAAAAAAAATAGTGAAATCAGCAAGAATTAAAATAAATAACAAAATACATTTTAAGATTTTATTTTAAGTCACGTAATATTTTATCTCGATCTTTCGATGAATACCACTTGGAATTATCAAAAGAATGAATGTAAAATAAAACATTGCACGTATTCATATAAAATGTCTAAAAAAAAAAAATAAGAAAAAATATTTTCGAAAATATCTGATTTTTTCTTTCTTTTTATACATTTTTGTATGAATACGTGTAACTTTTTTGTTTTCTATTTATTTCTTTTAATAATATCGAATGGTACTTGTTGAAAGCTCGAGATACAATATTATGTTACTTGACATACAAACTTTAAAATATATTTTGTTGTGGTTTCGTTCTAGTTATTTTGTTATATGATTAAATTAATTATTTTTCTTAGAATTGATTTAACAATTAATAAGAACGTAAGTATCATATTAAGAAAAAAAAATTATTTTTTTTTCATTTAGATTTGATTGAACAGTAAATTCAAATATTAATACAAATTGATAAAATGAAGTCAAATATTTTTTTTCATAAGACCAAGAATATTAGAGACTGTTATACAACAGATTTTCATTCCTTGTTCTGTCCTGCTTAACTCTGTCCTTGGCTCATAAATGTTTTGTGCTCTTGCTTTGCCTTCAGGGCAGAGTAAGTCTTACCAGTTGAGTATTCTTATTACAAAATGGAGAACCTTGATGCAAATTATATTATTGCTTTTAAATTTAGTATCACAGCAGTACTCATGTAAAAGTCCGAAAAAAAACGAATTCAATGGATTTTTTCCTGTCGAAAATTTTCGTTAAAATGCTGCTCTTGTAACCAGATTATTCAATTGTAAACCGTGTTTAAAAGTTTTTTTTCTGAATGTTTGACTTATATAAATGATACGTATAACCTTAGATCATCTCTTGACATACATCATATTTTAAGGTACGAAACTATTTGGTATTTTAATATGTAAACCACAGTGTCGATAAATTAAAATTTTCTCGCCTCTTTCTCTCCACTGAATAGAAAAGGATTGTCTCTTATTATGAAAATTCACATTGTTCTTCCAAAAAGTGACTTTTTATTGCGAGTTACTTTTCTGAGAATCGACTGAATGTTTATATCAAATTACGGTTACGAAATGCCAAGCTTTTATTAGAAAAAAACACTCATTAGATTTAAAGTAATTTTAATTACAAAAAAATAGCCCTTTACTTAGAAAACAACGGGTTGTTAGGTGTTAAATCTAAAAGGTGTACAAAATTTCTTAAAAAGAGATTTAAGAATAAACATGATTTTCTACTACGCCTTGTAATATGATTCTTGTAGATGGCCTTCTAATATGAAAGAACTTCATTTGACAGACATGGATCAAATATCGAATAGTTTGATTAAAACTCAATTAAAGTAGTAGCGTTTCACTCGATTTTTCATCAGAAAAACTCAAATAAGATCAGATTGTTTTCCATTTTTTTTAATAGGTACAGAGTAAAAGTTTTTGTCCTGTTTACTTTCGGTCAAGAATATAGTTTAGTAGAGGGAATGTTATTTGATTGTTTTTCTCAAAAGGTTTGCTGTTTATTGATTTGAACAGATTTTATTTGTCAGATCCATCTTTTTCTGTGATTTTTTTCGGACCCCTACGACAGATTATATGACAGTGCAATACAGAAAACAAACGAAGTGCATCATGTCGAGAAAAGGAATTGAATATTTTGATATCTAACTAATAATTAGATGCATAGAACTACTACACTATCTTCAGTTGTTTGGAGAGATTATAATCAAGTAGCAAAGAGAATAAAAAATGGTGAAGAACGAAATATACTTCAATAGAATCTCAGTAGCAAAACGCATCGATTTTAGTATTTTGAGAGTAATGAGAATCGAAATTATCTTATTGTACTGTTCATACCATTGAAATATCTGAATTAGCACACATTTATGATATATAATTTAAGAACATTTGCCTAACCTTTGCTTCTCATTCTTCTATGTACTGTAAACTCGATTTGCTTTGCTGACGGATTTTTCTCGACTGAGTTGTTCAGCATTTTACTTACTACATCCAGTAACTGTAACAATTATTCATTCTCTAAAAAGGGTATTCTAGAAAGCATGATCCCTATAACACTTTTTTAAGTTTTTAAATTTTGGAAACCTATTTTTTATTTCTTGAAAATCTTCTAAAAATTTTTGATAGTAACAAATTGGGAAATTCTTTGCAATTTCTCAATTTGTTACTATCGGAAACTTATTTGTATCTATTTTCCAGAGTATCTTTTTTTTAGAAAGCAACCTAAGAGCTCGGTTGTATGTTGGGTAGCATATCTCTGTTTTTGTGAATCTGAAGAAATTGTAGATTTTTAGAAACACGTTGATCCATGAGATTGAATGTATTTAAAATGGAGGACATATAAAGAAATACGCCATATACATCAAAGAATTTTTTCTTTTTTTCCTATCTTTAAAAGATTAACTGTTGTCAAATAGGTCACCAAACAGATGGTTATCTGATTCTCCAATTCAAGGAGGTGAAAGTTCCAAGTAGCAATGATGCCGAACAATCATGGCATTTTCTCTTACATCAGAGCAATGTGCTACTTTGTTCATAGTGGTACCGTTATTCGAGTTAATCAGCATTTAGACATCTCTGATAAATTTGGCTATCCTAATCGAGAGATCCACATTTCACAAGCATGATCATGAGTTCTTTTGGAGAAGATGAGCAGATACGTTGAATAAAGAAGTGTGTAGGAAATGAACTAGTTCAGCGTAAACACAATAATTCCTAAATCAGACGCAATAACAAAGAATTTCTTATAAATTTGGTTAGAATTAAATCTCAGAATTTTGATACAAGATAATTTCTGTAAGATTAAGTAATAGAGTGTATGTCTAATTGTTCGAAATGATTCCAGAATTTAGAGAACTTGATTGAACTACTTCAGTCAGTAAGAGTTATTCATGTAACTAATGCTATGTAGTTTCATGAATTCTGGGAATTATAGAATTTCTGAACTGAATACACATTAATCTTTTTAGATATCGAAGTAATTTTATTTCGTCTCACATAAATACAATCAAACAAGTATATTTCGCAGATACTTTTGCAGATTGTATGGAACAGAGCCAAAGAAAACGCATTCGATTCTTCGTCATTTTAACTTGTATTATTCTGCCTTGTGGTTTTATGCCATTCATTAAATTTAACATGGGTAATTCTGCTCGCATCGTGTCCTTTACAAATACTGAAACAGAGAAATATTCATTCTCTGAAAGTAAAATCAAAGTTTTCAATAAAGAACTCCTAAATGATATCAAGAGCAGTGCATCAGAAAGCGAAATGCGGCAACTTCTCGATAGCATTTCTCCACATTTCAATAACAAAACAGGTTGTACAAATCATTGGATTGTTGTTGCTGATTTTTCAAAAAGTATCATTGATACAGCCAAACGATTTTCGAATTGGTGTATCGTTATTGTAACTGAAAATAAACAAAATACTGATCAAATTGAAACTAATATATTCTATCTTACTCGAGAAATTCAAGATAAACTAGCAGAAAAATCGACTTTTTTCAAAACGATAGGTCAATTATCTCAACACAATTATGCAGCACGAAAGAATGCTGGTTATCTTTGGGCGATTCTTCATGGAGCAACAACTATTTGGGATTTCCATAGTGATAATGAACTATTAATTGAAGAGAGTACTGATCTTCTCCCACTGAATGATACTGTGAATGCACTAACTGTGCCAAATCATCAAGGTAAACTGTTCAATCCATTACCATTTTATCTTACAACTACAAGTCATTTGTGGCCACGCGGATTTCCTGTCCAATTTATTAATGTAAGTCGCTCTCTGAATATTTTTTTTTATTTGCATTCAGATCTTCTCCTTTTCTTTAACTTAAACTTCGTATATATTTAGACTTCTTTTTAAGTTTTGTTTCTCAAAAAACAATTTTTTTTTTTCAAGAACATCGAAATTAGCATAATGGCTTAGAATGATAACTTAATATTAATTCTTTCAGAAACTACATGATTTTATTAGTGCTATTCTTTTTGATAACAAATTTCAATGATTTCTACCATCTAATTTTTACAGAGCAGACTTAAAAAAAACGGAAAATTTCTTTCGTTTTTGTTTATGACGCTACGATAGGTCATCGCAAGGACAAACTCTGTTGTAGTACATTGTCCACGATAATTTTTCCGATCATTCAAACACTTATATAAATAAACTCTCAATTTTTGAAAATGTTAAGTATTGTTGAGCTTGTTAACACTTTTTTCTAATGAAAAAAAAAAGAAAACTTCTGAAATACGATTTTGTCATGATTTGCATCGTGACAAGCTATTCCAAACGGAAAATAATTACATATATAGAATAAAATTCTACAGACAATTTTAAGTTGCCAGATAGATTGTTTCCTAGAGCTTCAACACGTACCAATCATTTCAATGTATTTGACTTGAGATAGACTTTTAAGGGAAGCCATTGTACTGTTATAACGATATGAAAGTTATATTAAAATATAATAACAATAGGATAGAATGATACGATTTTTGAATAAAATAATTACAGAAGGTTCATAACAACATGCATCTTGATTTTCAAGAATATAAAGATTTTTCCTTTATTCATTTACCTATGAAACGGTTACTATAATATAGAAAATTGTTTTATGTGATTGACTGGAAAAGAGTAGTGCTAATCACATATCTATTTGATATTCGATTTTATTCAACCAATTTTTTATCTTGTCTCATTCCAAATGAATGATATCACCTTTTATATTCTCTCCATTTAGCATAAAATAAAATAAAATAATAAAGAGATGATGCAATAAGTCTGAAAATGTTTTGTTTCTGCTGTATTTTTCTTTCATAATAGATAACAATGATGAACTATTACCTACTGTTTATAATCATTATATAAATTTTATTGAAGAATTTTCAAAGACTATCAGAAATACTAGTCGTATAATATGAAAACAGAGACAATTACCCATTTCATGTATGAATATTGAATAGGAGAAAACGTGTTTTCATATTATATATCTCTTTTTCTTTCATATCTGTAATTGGAATAAAATTAAAATAAATAAGAAATCATTATTGCTTAAAACAGATCATTGAATTTAAAACGAAAAAAAAAGCAATTTGGAAAGATTTTCAATGATCAGATATTAACGAATTTACATTCTATTTGTTTCTTGAAGAATACATACAAAAATATATCTGAAATAAAAACATTGTATGGTGAATGGCCCATTAAAAATATAGGAGTTATTCAATCTCTCACTCAATATCATCCTGATATCGATTCATTCAACGGACCAATTACAGAAGATTCTCCTATAATACACTTGAAAAAACTAGCAAACTATCCTACAAAAAATATAAAACTTATCATTCCACGTCGAACTTTTTCACCTTACAATGAGCAAGCTACTCTTCATTTTCGTCCAGCTTTATGGGCTCTCTTATTACCAATTACTATTAAACATCATTTATCAGATATTTGGCGAAGTTATGCTATGCAGGTAAGTACAAATCATTTTCAACCTTACTATAAGAATAATTTGAATATATTGTTGAATAAAATTAATTCTTTAAAAACTTTCAAAACTAGATTATATTGTTAATAGCGATTGATGTGGGATGTTGGTCTTCAAGTTGCATTTGCTGGACCTCATGTCATCAAGAAACAATATGTACAATATAAATCATCGAAAGATTTATATCATAAAAATGATAAATTTTTTGAATTTTTAACCAACTGGTCAAGTAATCATACAAGTTTAATGAAACGTGCTGAACAATTATATATTGATCTCTATGAACGAGATTACATTGAAATTGATGATGTTCATTTAATTCGACTTTGGTTTCATGAATTATCTCAATATAATTACATATTTCCTAATATTGCTCCAAAATTTACCTTAGCTGTTCGTACATTCTCCGGTCATCTCTCAAGAATGAATCATCGGTAAGTGAAAAATGTTCTTTTTGATGAAGTAGTACTTTGAATGTATTTGAGATTGAGAATGACTATGTCAATATATTCACATAATGTACGAATCTTCAGGAAAATAAAATCTGAATAAATCTTCACTCGTTTAGTTTTAATATCTAGCAATAATATTTCTCATACTGTTGTCTCGTCCTGCAATTCTATAATCAGAAGGACTATAAAATGAGTGATTTGATACATTTTAAATAGATTTTCCGGTTATTTTATAAAATCTTATACATCAAGATGTTAATTGAAAATTTCGTAATGAATTCCAAATATGTTTTTTATTACAATTTTTTTATTTTGAAATCTACAAACAGAAATGTATTTTTGGAAATGAAAGACTTTCCATTTTCTAGCTTTCCTTCGATCCATCTATAATCTTTCATCAAAGATATGAAAAACAAAATCTGGTTGTCAGGATAAACAGATGCATTTTTAAAAAACATAGTGTAAGACGCTGGTTCTAAATATGATCTTATTTTGTCTTCAAAGTGCAACATGAGTGCTTAAGTCCAAATTTCTTATCAGAGATAAAGGATTTTTGAGCAACCTGTAAAATAACTTGAGATAGGTTTCATGAGTTTTCACCATAGGCGCAAATAGAATATATATATAGAAGTATTTGGTAAAAATTCGCGGTTAATCGGATGTTATACCACTTCAGCATTTGCAATATACACGTATCTACAGAAAAGGTTAGATTTTAAAAGAAGATTGTTCACATATGTCCATCTGGTTTCCCACTATATACTAAATAGTGAGAGTTATGACAAGTTATCAGTGTCAAATTGAGAAAATTTCTAGAATTTTTCACCATCCTGAGATAATTTTATTTCCGTTCCTAAAGAAGATATGTCCGCTACATTTCTCTCATACATTGCGAGACATTATTGAATTATGATGAAAACTTATTAGCAAACACTTATTAAAATACTCTTATAATTTTCAACAGGTACTTTCCCACATTGAACATGTTTGTTGATCGAAATGTCTTTGATATCATGGTTATTCTTGATGATGAATCACAGAAGGATCATGAGTTGGGCAAATGTTTGCAAAAACATAATTTTTCTATTAAATATGAAGCTCTTCCAGAATTTACCAATAAAGAAGTTCAACTCAAAGGATATGATCGTCAACAATGGTCTACATTCTTTATGGATCGGTATTCGGATAGTGATTATATTGGAGTTATTGATGCTGATGGAATAATCTTTTCATTTATGCATCCACTCTACAGTATATTTGCATCCGATGATGACAAACGCATAATGCTCAAGCCAATGGTTGGTGATCATTATTTCCATAATAGGGTAATATTTATGAAGCATTGTTACATTTTTCTCTAATAAATAAATCAGAGCTAATTCTGATGTAAAATTGTACAGCGAACTATATAGCTGATGTTAAATTTATTCGGAAGGCAATGATTCTGTTAAATTATTTATTTCATCGAATAAATATGACTAAAATAGTAATTATAGTTTTATTTTGGGAAAAAAACAACTCTTTCAGTAAGGTAGAAATGTCTAGAAATATCCATTTAAGTTTTTTAAAAGCAAGAAAACAAAAAAAAAATCCTTTTTATTATCTATTTAGCGAGCCTTGGGATTCTACTTAGATCTCGATTTTATGTGGCCTAATCGTATGCCTATGTGGTATCGATGGGAGACTTATCAAAATCTTCGCAATTATATTGTATCTGCATGGAATGGATTAAATTTTAATGACGCCTTTGTTGAATTCAGTAAAAATGAATATTATAGTCAATTTACAATTCTTTCTTCGTATGCCACTCGATTCGAACCAGACTATTATCGTGTTATTGTCAGTAGTGATGGACGTGGTGCAGTTAGCGTTGGAAGTAATGGTGGTCGAGAAATAGATATTCGCATTGGATGTTGTCGATCATTTAATATTGGATGTAATGATACATCAATGCCCGAAAATAATTATGATCATTTATTTAGATATGATTCTAATCCGTTCGTTGTCGTCAATGCCACGGAAAAGACAAATGCATACTATGAACATGTTCATGCTTACTTAAAACAAATGCCTATGGAATCGGTATTGCACATGAAACAAAGTTGTCAGGCATATTTGAACAATACATTCAATTCAATATGTGTTTGATAAGTTATTTTTATTCAACTATCGAAAGAGACTTAATATTCTTTACTACTATTGTATTGAACAGCATCTTACAGATTTGAAAAGAAGATGAAATTTTATCTTTCAAGTTTTATTTATAACATTGTCAGAATAAAGCTCGAAGAACTGATGTAATATTTGACCAGTATGATCTTTCGATAGGATAACTGTTAGCGGAATATTTTGATAGCTTAACAAATTCTTGATGAGTTACTGGACATTAGAATTCAACTATAATTTCAGATTGAATATATATTAGTTTGAAAAACGTTTGAATTCCATTTTCGAATGACTACTGATCGTATGCATAAATGATAGTGAAATAACTAATTTTGCTTTCGATGTTAGAAGTTTTTTTTTTTTTGTTGAATATTTCTTCTTTCAAAAAACGTTGATCTTAAAGATATGATAGTAAGAAATTAACTTGATTGAAATGAGCATCGTAATTTCATTTCTTGTGTAGTATAATCTCTGATAACGTTTGAGATAAAAATAACAATAATAATACATGTTTTGTCATTGAAGATAATGCATACATTAGTTGAAGAGTATTGAATCGCATGTTATATTGTCTGAGAAATGAGACACAAACGCCCATTGTAGTCAATTTTTCTTTTTTTTTTTCGTGCATGCCATGAACTCATCTAATATCGAGTTGTCTAGGTTTCAGTGATTGAAGAACTTCTTTCATTACTAAGGCTAACATTGAGTATATTATAATATATCGAAAACATCATTGATTGCTGTATCATAATGTTGTTATGCAGTTCATTATAGACAAGATATTATTTTCTGAGAACACGAGAGCCACCAATGTAGTAATATTCTAGTCTCTAGAATACTCTAGCAGTTCTATGATTTACTCAAATCTTCTCAGTCAATAAATTCAAACTCTCTTTATTCGTGCAATTAATAATTCCAGTATTTTTCTTATCGACATTTTATTTAGCTTATTTATCGTAGATTAAATTTTAAGTTCAATAAATTTCAAGAAACATCGAAAAATGATTATTTTATAATACAATCATTGTAAAGTAACAACTTTCGTTAGGCTTACAATTTTTAACAAGTTCCTCTAAGACAAAGAAATAAAATAGAAAATAGAAAAAGTATAATATGTTTCATGATGGAAAACAAAACTTTTTTTATTTATTTGCACGAACACATGAGCAAGACTTTTTCTATGATTCTTCTAAACTTTTAAATATTAAGATGATTTTTTTTTTAATTTTACTAAAATCAATCTTTCGAATTTTAGATACTCATTTAACATGTATGTATATCTATTCTCATACATTCGAGATCGCATGGCTATACCATTCGAACAATTCACAATCAAGAAGATGCTGTTTATTGTATTCTTTGTATTAACCATTTTAATCATATGGCATTTAAATAAATCTTCAACAGTCTATTCGTCAGATGAATCATCCCACAGTAAACAATCAGAATCGTCCTTAAATAAGATACTTTGCACAAGTATGAGTGAGAAATGGATTATACTTACCACTATATTCTATCCAACTTCTGCTGTGGATCGTTTTTTATCACTTGATGAATGGTCATTGGTAGTAATTGGAGATCGAAAGACGCCGAATGACTGGCTCTCTCGTGTAGATCCTAATTTACGTCATAAAGTAATTTATCTAAGTTTATCAGATCAAAAAAATCTTAACTATGGTATTGTTCAATTTCTTCCTGAGAATTCTTATGCTCGTAAAAATATTGGTTATCTTGTGGCTATTCAATGTGGTGCGAAAATTATTTTCGAGTCCGATGATGACAATATTTTAGAAGACATGTTCATTAAAGTTTTACCAAAAGTGAGTAAACCTGATAGCATACCTAATATTGCTTTTCATGGAGAACGATCTCCTTTTATAAATATATATGGATCATTTGGTGAACCAAATATTTGGCCGAGAGGTTTTCCAATTGAAGAATTGAAAAATATTAGTGAAGATGGATGGAGTTCATTGCGTCAAAATCATGGAAAAATTTATGCATATGTTCAACAGTTTTTAGCCGATCTTGATCCTGATGTAGATGCTATTTATCGTCTAGCAAATCCATTGAATCTTGGTCATATTCGATTCAGACGTGAACAAACTCCTATTGCTCTCGAACCATTCACTTTTTCACCTTATAATACACAGAATACAATAACTCATTATGAAGCTTTTTGGGGTCTTTTCTTACCTGTAACAACAACATTTCGAGTTTGCGATATTTGGCGTGGTTTCTGGGTACAACGACTTCTTTGGGATATTGGTGGTCAACTCGTTTTTGCTGCTCCAACTGTTAAACAAAAACGTAATGTTCACAGCTATTTAAAAGACATGAAAGAAGAACAGCAGATGTATGATGAAACTAGTTCATTCATTCGATTTCTTCACACATGGAGATCAACTGCAACATCTCTATTCGAACGTATTCATATCTTAGCACATGATATTACACATGCTGGTTTTTGGAACGCAGAAGAATTAAATTATTTAGATATTTGGCTCGAAGATTTACGTCGTGTTGGATATAAACCTCCACCTGTAATACTCTCTTCCAAGAAGACTCGGAATCCATTAGAAAAAAAACAAGCTGCAGTATGTGTTACTGGACGACTTGGATGTATGAAGAAAACATGGAATTCATTCGAAAAAGAATTGAGAGCCAGTCAAGATGAAGATATTGATATATTTTTTTATTTATCATCATCACTTCCGATATCATCATGTAATTGTATCCATGAGATATATCAATATAATACAACAGTACAAGTACTCTATGCAGAGCATTATTCATTATCTCAAACATTAAATAAAGCGTGTGATATCAAATCGAATTTATCTAAAAACGAAAAAAAAGCTTGTTATCAAGAATTTTGGGTACAAAAAAAATGTTACGACTTAGTGAACTCTTTTCAGAAAGAAAATAATATTCGTTATGAACAATTGGTTCAAGTTCAATTTGGTTCGAACTTTGCTAAGACGCAAATACCTCGTGATAGAGATTCTTCATTGAATGTCAATGTTACTATCAAACTTTCATATGATGTTCATAAAGGACAGCAGGAATGCCGAACGGATTGGATTGACGCTTCGGAAGATTAATTCTTAACTTTACTCAAAAGATTCAATAAACTCTTTGGTTATTTTTAACTCTGACTCATTTACTAAAATGAACAACATGAACCACAGATAGTTGATAAATGATCATTGAATTAACTCATAAAATAAGCGATATAGAGTGCTTTGATAGTTTAGACAAAAGAGAAATATATATTTATATCGCTTCAACTGTTCAAGCAATTTATATGAGATTCTGAAAGCTTTATTTCGTATTCATTAAAGTTCTATTTCATATGAATTTGTTTATAACACATGCATAAAATAATCATTTGCGTATACAATTTAGGAGTATATCGTGCGCGAAAATATTTCTAAAATCATTAAATAAAGATTATTTTAAAATCTTGTCATTCTTATTACAGATTTCTATTTCTAATTTAACAAAACTTTTAAGAAATGTCTTGTCAAATTTTTCCTCTACAAATTTCTATTAGGCTCTTGAAGGGTTACTCTAACCTGCCCTACCCTACAAGGTAGGAGAGAGTGAGAGGATCGTAGGGAAAACAAAAAAAATGAAGGTAAGATTAGAGTTTTATTTTATATCTGTTTGGAGTTTTTTTACTCTTTTTCCTTTAATTTGAATGCTTTACCAATTGATTTTTTTATACCTCTACAAATAGGGATTATCAGAATCTAAAAAGTGTATGACTCAGTCTAGCTCTTTCTTGGAGGTAACAAGACAAGTATACTAATTATACATTCATAATGCACTTAGGTGAGTTTTTTTTTGAGTAGCTTGAAAGTGAAATCATCCAATGAAGTGCAATTTTCGTCATTTCAAAGATGATACTAGGAAGATGTTCAATGGTATACTTCTTGATTAACTGACTAAGTTAAAAGCTAACCATTTCTTGATAGATGTTGTAAGGGCAAGAAAACCTTTGTAGAGTAGGGTATAGGATATGAAAAAGACTTATCCTGTAGGACTCTAGTTTCTATCGGAAAAACATGGAGAAATGTTTTCTTGAAATTGACAAAATTCAAGTGTAAAGTGTCAAAAAACCTTATCCTTGTTGAATAATATAGTTTATCTGGTTTACTCTTCTTATTTATTGAGCATAAGGTTAACTCACGTAACAGAAGGTAAGAAGTGGTACACAACTGAATGATTTATTTTGATAGTAGAATATTCTTTAAAAAGTTTTGATATGGTTTTTCTTCGTCGAAATTGAGAATACATGTAAAAAAAACAGGTAAGTCTAAAATTTCAGTTTTCTTTGTGTGACTCCTATTTGATTGATTTTATCAATAAAAACGATGGTAATAGAGATTTCAACTGACAAAAATCCTGATTTTAACGATTCTTTCGGTGAAACTGATGGCTTTTACGGTTTTCTGTGGGACGGTTTTTCGTTCAAGTCAATTTTAGTCATTATTGCATCTGTATCTTTCACCTGTTAAACCGTGTGAATTCATACTGCGCAAGAAAGTCAAGAGATTATAACATATATATAGTGAGACAATGATTTTATCTCAATTTTCTTTTGTATTTCAGCCTTTAGCATATGCTTTTACTGGGACCATATTTTGCGATGATTGTCAACAGAAGAGCTGACAATCAAATTCGTGGATTTCCATCGAGTTTTAGCGAGTAATTTTGATTAAGGATGAATTATTATTAGTACCCTTCTGTCTTCTTTGACGATTTTCACATTTCAAAGACGGATTTTTGACAAAAACCTTTACATATTTCTTTTCATTAAAAACAAAGAAAGTGAGATTTTCTTGAAAGCTCAAAACCATATGTTAATATCAAACTTAATTTTTATGGATGAGGAGTATAATTTTGTTTTTCGTTCAAAATCCTATAAGTCCGGTTGGAAACATTAGAAATTAAAACAGACAAAACTAATCAGTGTTAAATGAAGTTAATTAGTTGATTCATCA
>JAJEKB010021001.1:323956-334904 GCA_022393335.1 Macrotrachela quadricornifera | reverse complement strand
TTAAATGAAGTTAATTAGTTGATTCATCAGCACAAGCACATAAAAAGAGTACAATCAATCTTTTTGAATACTCCTACACCAACTATTCTATCAACAATACTGCCGCTTCATATTATTAGGGAAGGTTTATTTCATTACTTATCTTCAACGATATTCTTTATTTTAAAACTATCGACGAGCAAACAGTTTATGGTCACTGTTTACATGTATTTTCCAAACTCTGACTTATACAAGAGAAATAGACCTTCGAAAAAGTTTGAATTGTTGCCGATACAGTCATATTAGCTGTAGATTATGATTTCAAGAATGATTTTATTAAAGAAAATATTTAAGACAAGTATGTCGCATTCTTTGTCTACTCATTTGATTTTATATTTGTTTTTCCACAAGTTTTCTTTACTCTAAAATAAAAATTAATTCATAAAAGAAAAGAATAAGTTATACAATATGAATAGAAAAATGAATGTATTGAAGGAACATATCAAATAATTTTATTGAATTGGTTTAGAAGTTTTAACCTGGTCAGTTAATTCAGAGTTTAATCATTTTGCTTGTTGCATCCTAGTCAAAAGATATTCAGAAAAACAAATTTCGAATATTTATATTTATGTTTCATTTAAGTGAATATAAAAATATCAAGAGAACTGGATTTTTATATGTTTAACCAGCATAAAAAATTGTTTTTTTTCTCAAATGTTAATCTTCTTAAATTATTGCTTTTACCTTTCCTGATACAATTGTTCACAATAATCTAATCATTATCAAACTTAAATCTATTTTGTTAGAAAACAAAACTAGATTATTAAGATTTGCTTTTCAAGGTAGACATTTTTCTAACATGAAAAAATAATATTGGTGTTGCATAGTTGAAAATAAGTGAAGATAAGAAATCTGAGATCTATTATTTAATTTAATCTCTATTTTAGTTCGTATTATGCTCATAGAAAGATCATTCTTTCTGATGATGAACTCATAAGTATTTGACAATACGAAGATAATTTTTAATATTATTACAAAAGAATAGATAATACATTCATGACAAAGAAGTGACTTTAATGTGCTTTAAAAAATAAAATTTTATTTGATTATGTAGACAAAAAACAATAAAATTAAAAAAAAAGTGTTCTGTGCAGGTGTCGAACCTGCGACCTTCTGCGTGTTAAGCAGATGTGATAACCGCTACACCAACAGAACATGATTTTATCTTTGTTTTCTAAAAAGAGATTAATCGAGTAAAGAAAAAAATATTTCATTCGAGTTAATCTTATCTTTTATAATCAAAATGTAAAAGTTCTACACTCTCATACCAATTGTGAACTATCAATTAATTAGAGAAATATTTCAAAATTTATAAAATTGACAGTTAAATACAATGGGTAGATCATAAATAACTGACCTTTTAATATTATTCGTGTGATTAAAAAACTAATTTTAACTAAAAACAAATAGAGCTTGAAATTCTTTATGAAATCATATATGACAAAAGCTTAAAACTGTTTAAGGTATGTATGAAAAATGGTAAAGACCAAAGATGTATAGAGTTCTAAAATGTAATGAGTTAGACATAATAAATGGCCGCGCTTTACATCTTATTTTTTCATCGCTTCGCTTTTTTAGTAAAACAAAATATACCAAAAGATGCAGCTTGAACAGTTCTATAATTTATATAAGGTCGCCTATTTATTATCTGCATTTTTTGTTTTCAAAATTTTAATCGTATAGAATTAATACTCTTTTTTTTAGTACAAATTTAATTCGGCTTTTCTTATTTCATTTGGTTATTACGTGATATATTCTGTTAAAAAAAAATACAACATATCACAACATGCACCTTGAAGAGTTTTACAATTTAGAAAAAACAGATTATAAAAAGAGAATTTAAGAAAAAACCGCATTGATCGTCTACAAAAAAAATTCATCATTTTTTGTCGGTTAAAATTTGATAGCTTAACCTTTCCCCCCTTTAAAACTCGATCTCAGCTCAGATACATGCTACAAAAAATAATAATTTTCAGCTCGATATCCTGGCATTTGACAGAGATATGAAACAAACAAGGGTCAAAAAATAGCTAATTTCATCTCCAAAATATCTTTGTGTATTTTCTTAAATTCTTACTTTCTAAGTGAAGAAAAGGGGTAACAAGTTCAATGACTCAAAAGAACCATAAAAAATAGCGCTTTTTCTATAGAGAGGATGTCTTATATAATAATAAAAGGGATTATTTTAAGCGACGGGTCACGTGGTAGGCTAGCCCTAACACGAGCTTTCATATAAAAAAAACTGACATTATATTGTACCAGGGCAGAATGGTGTTGAAGATGCTCCATCGAATCTATGTTCTAAGGAAAAACCAAATTGATTTTTTGGATACGAGTTTACGGAAATCTTAAAACTTTTATGAAAATTAAGATATCAAGCAAAAATTTTTATCA
This sequence comes from Macrotrachela quadricornifera, assembly GCA_022393335.1. Classification (NCBI taxonomy): domain Eukaryota; kingdom Metazoa; phylum Rotifera; class Eurotatoria; order Philodinida; family Philodinidae; genus Macrotrachela; species Macrotrachela quadricornifera. Next base: position 332,471 of record JAJEKB010021001.1, on the reverse strand, counting down.
TTTATGGAAGACCAAATAACGCCATACCTTACCATGCATTTACCTCAATTTCGATTTTTCTGACAAAAATCAACTTATCCCAGAGAGGCAGACGAAGTCTCAAAATTTTGTTCATTTGAAAAACAAAAAGTGGGAATATTAAATAGACGATTTATATTCATTGTAGAGCTTTTCAAACTGTATCTTTTGACACACTATGTTTTTTTTCTACTAAAATAAAACAGGTGATGAAAACATAAGATGCAAACTGCAGTTACTCATTATCTTCAACTCGTTATTTTTTAAATGTATCTCTATGGCCATATATGATTTTGTAGAGAGTTTCAAGCGCTATCTTTTGATTAAAATTAGTTTTTCAATCACACGAATAATAGAATTTATGGTCCTCCCGTCATATTCTAGAAACTCTTTGAACAGTCTAATAAGATTTGAAACTAAGAGAAAAATTTTGTTTTGATACGGATGTCGATACTATGTTTCGAGACAGACTGAACAATTTCAAAAAACAATCGAAACAAACTTTTTATCCGTAATCATTTATTTCAAAACATTTTTTAATAATCGATAGTTAATTTTACATACGTTTCTAATTAAAGTTTCTTTTTTTCTTAATTAGAGCGTTTTGTATCGTAGACTCAATTTTCGATTAGTTCTTTAATCTTCGAGTAATGTGCAGCTGAAAAATGTGTCTTTCCTCTTCTATGGTCATCATCATATGGAGTTCTATTTTTCATTGAAATTGTCTCTATTTTAGATTTCTAATTTATGAACAAATGGATATGAAAATACTCGAACACTTTCTTAATGTTTCTATGATTGTTACACTTCGGGATTGTTTCAGCAATAGTAATAGCAGACGGACATATAAAAGAAGTGATTATGTAACTAGATAATAGCTGCCATGTATGAATAAAATGGATACATAATCAATTAGATAAGAGACTAGAACAAACAATTTCTTCATGTCTATAAAAGTGACTTCTGCATTGTTTGTAGCGATCATTCATGAAACAGAACAGATGAGGATTTCGAAGTTTTAAAAATTGCTCAGCATATACTAACGAATCAGCCGTTATTGATGCCACTAAAACTAGGCGATGCTCAATGATATTGCAGTAATGAGTAGACAGTTTCTGCTAATCCACGTAACGAATGGCGACAAGTTCGAAGAGGATCGTATTAATACGATTGTTAACAGATAAAAATGAACACAACAGTTCTAAACATGAGAAATAGAAGAATAACTCAAGCAAGATAAGATTAGATAATATATTTATATCTTGTTAAATCGAAAGTATTTGATTCAATTTAGCTATATAGCAGAATGCTTAACAAAATGCAATCATATTATTTGTCTAGAAACACTGAGTTATATGCATCATAAAATCACACTTAAAGGTACTATTGAAATATTGATTTTTCAAATTTTCTCTTAGCTCAAACTGTGAGAAGTTTTTGTTTTTTTTAGTCAATGAAGTTTTCTCCTCGATCTTTTCAACATAAAAAAAAAACAGTAAATGAAAAATTTCATCTAGATAGATTCTTCTCTTCATTCAAATTAAATTTATTCATATTGATAATACAAATTACAAAATTCAATGATTTACGGGAAGAAACAATTTGCTTGATTTCTGAAAACAAAAGAAACATGTTTATCTTTATGTTTTAATTTGTAAATATTTTTGATAAAAGGAACAATCAAACAATTGATTATTCTCGTTTATTGAATTAAAATAAAATAGTCAATTTGTTTGTTTTCAATAATTATTGATCGATTATCTCTTTTCACTCATTCATTTATGTGAAAAATATTTTAAAGAAAATCGATTTAAATTATTTATTATTCATCAGTTCTAACAAAACTATACAAGTACTATAATACTAGATTAGTTGCCAAGATAATCATTTGTTTTTCAAACATTAGACTAAGCTTTTAGTATTCAATCCAATCGTTGTCTTGTTTTGTATTCAGATCGATATTTCAATATTCATTTAAAATTATTTCGAACAGATTTCTTTTCTTTGTTAAGGATCACTTTGTATCGTTTTGTTATTTGATAGATTGATATATTGACTGCTTTTTTCACAAAAATCGATTTAAAACATTATGCAAGAATTTTTTTAAAATCATTTTTCGTTCTGCTGACACGCGAGGACAATAATATTAATATTACTTACGTAAAGTGCTTTGATTTATACTAATCACACCGTAATCGATTAGATACGATGATATTGATTATATGACTTTTATTAGCATAAAATGTAAGAAATCTTTCTTGATATATATAAATTCTATCGATTGAATAGTATCGACAAGACAATTTAATATCTTAATTGAAAATAAATGAGCGTGTATGACCAGTTCTCTATCAGATTGAAAGTTACGGTATTTCTCTTTGTACAAGTAGGATAATGCTTTAACAATAAAATTAATTATCTGTTCTCATTGATAACATTTTGTCAAGTAGAGCAAATGATTTCGTCTATCGATCTATTTCAATATAATATCAACACCTTTTAATTCCTTTGTTTTTTGTTCATGCAACTACAAAAAATTCAGATGAAAAAAAACAGATATGTGACATTTTTTGTGACAAATTTTAAATCAAACTAATGTGTTGTTGACTTCTACTGATAACATAGATTAAATATTCATCTGCATTTCCAGTAGTGTAGAATTCTTTTTCAGACTCTTTGATATAATCAACGATATGTGCCAATTATATTTGCAAATATTTTATCAATTTATGCAGCCATTTACTTGGTTAATCTTTTTCAATAACTAATCAATGAATAGAGTAGCACATTAAACTATGATTGTTTAAATTCTTATAGCGATCAAAGATTTCTACTGAAATATTTACTTTGAAGAGAAATGTTCTTTCATTCTCATCATCATCCGACAAAATGAAAAGAAACAGCTATACGGATACTGTTTAATATTTTCCTTTTTCTTCATATGTACAATTCATTGTACAAATGCTTATCTAATAAAATTCACTGATGACTATGCATATAGAAGAAAATACTTAGAAATACTATCTTGATATATTATTATTTTGTTCAACATGGTAGTTGAGCTCGTCTTTCATACAACTTTCGCGGGATAATTTCTTCCATGACAAAATACGGATCATCACGTTCAAGAATACGAAATATAGTTCCAGGCAGAAAAACAGCTTCATATTCATTATGATTGATTGCTAAATCTTCAATTGATATAGCCGTTTTTGCTTTGATTTGGAATCTAGCCTGGAATCCATCTAGATTAGATATAAATCAATTAGGATACATATGCGGTAATTGCAGTTACCTGACCAAAGTGTTCTGGCTTGATCACCTATTGAGGTCGATGTGAATGATGGATACATGACGTATGCTCCTGGCTGATGAGCATCGAGTATTAGTTGAATTTCATTTCTTTCCGTTGAGTCTAATATAGGAATATAACGAACTACTTCCCAAGGATCAGGCTCGTAACCATACGCCTAAAAGAATAACAATGAAACAATCAAAAACAATGTTCTAATTGAATATACCTCGTTTATTTGTCTATCGCTATCAAGTTTGATCAAGCCATTTATAAGAGCATAAATGTATGGTAGAAAGGGAGTCGGTATTGGTATATCATACAAAGAATAATTCCGCAATGCTTTATTAACAACAAAAGCCATGGATGATGTATATAGACGAATGGCAATTACATCTATACGATTTAAGTTATACGATTGATGGTTTTGCAAAATAGTTTCAATATTATCGTATAAATGATTTCTTGACGAGCGTTGATTGTAGGCTTGGATGGCTTTAACAGATTCTGAAATAATAATATTAAACAAAAAAACATCATTTTTTGATAAATAATAGATCGAACCTTTAAATGCAGTCATATTATTTATCAGTGGTCTTTCAATAGATTCGATGAGAAATGGTCCGAGTTTTTCACGTTCGATAAGAACACGATCGATTTCATCCTTTTCTTTAAGACATTCTTCAACTATATTTTATTTGAAAAAATCTTATTAAATAAATATTATATAGATTGTCTAGATTACTCACGATTGATAATTGGTGACGATAATGCTCCACTTTGTTCTTCTAATGATTCGATCTGAATAGATTTCGGAGTGTCTTGTTGAGTAAGATTTGTCAACCATTCACGATTACTAGCACATGGTGATGAATGTGGAGTTTCTGCTGTGACAATCGCAGTTGATGGTGCGTTGTTCAATGCGTACTTCTTCCATAATGCTGAATGACCCAATGCACTGATTGTATTCATGGACAGGACTCGAGGAATAAGAGTAAGAAGAATAGGGAAAATCATAGAGAAAAAAAATACCGACAAACAATCGACAGTAATAATATAATAACTAAATAAACTAAGCGCCAAACATTCAGAAATTTTGTTATCATAAATAATTTTCTCATTTTGCATTCACTTAACATTTCTGTTCTCCATACTAAGTCTTTTCAATTGCAGATTTATTTTGAATAAAATCTCAAATTTTGTTCTCTTAAGCAAATATGTCAATACGGAAAGCTAGTTCCAAATTACTTCCACAAAGATTATTATTGCATTGATAAATTATTCTTTTTTTTTTATAAATCATCGATTTTTCAGTTCGTACCAAATAGTCAACTAAAACTTCAGTAATCTCAAATATTATTTATTAAAACAAGCAATAATATTGACATTTTATTTCTTTAAATTTAATCGATATATACTGACGAATATTGAAGGATATATTATCGGTCATTTTTCAATATAAAATTAATCAAATTCAAATGATCGATGAAATAGTTATTAGAACCATCAGGAGAGAAACTTAGGAGAAAACAAATCTTGTTATTGACTGTTACTAGTTGAGATGAGAATGTTGCAAATGATGTTTTAGAATGGAATATTAATGGACTGTCAATAGAAGTGATAGTTGCTGTTGAAGAATCAATTTTTTAGTTGAATAAAGACAGTATAATCAACAGAAAAATTAAATGATCAACACATCAGCACAATTGAATCGCTTGAAAAACTATGGAAGAAACAAAAGAGAGTATTATCAAGTTTGAAATCATTCTATGTTTTTTAAATTAATTATTTTTCAATGTTCTCTTCAAAATCTTTTTTTGTCAACGCATAAACAATTGTTGATTTTAATTTCTTGAGTGTTGTTCCGACAATTTTATTCATTCTATCATCCTCTTTACCATGGCTGTTGTTATTATATAGGATGAATTTAGCTCTGAAATTGTATTGATTGCTCATGTCACCCATAACTGATACGTTCAATTGTACGTTTGCTCTCTTTTAGTTCATCAATTCTAAGAACTATGCAAATACAATTCATGAACCCACATTGTTAATAGTGATTATAGATAGAATCATTGCTCCATCGGGTAATTTAAATATGTCGAATTATCATGATTTGGCCATATTAGTGCTGAAACAACACAATAAAGAGAAATCAGTATTAAAATATGTCTTCTAGGCATTGTCGCTTTTTTATATTTCTATTGCGACAAAACTTCAATTAGCTTTTATAAAATGCCGTAACATAAGAAACATCTGTCCTAAATCCAATTTATCATGATAGAACCAATACAGGATATTCAATGGTGGAAAACACTCGATTTCTACGTTTTTTCACGAGAAAATGAGTACAATTAAAGTTCATTCTATTGTCTATACCTTGACAAAAGACAAATATCTCTATATATCTCCATTATCATTATGGAACTACTTGTCTTATATCGGCATACATATTTATAGAAAATAGTCGTTCATCGAAAAAGATCTCTGACGAATAATATTAAATGAAAGTGATCTGAGAATATACTATACTTCAACGATAGGAATATGATCAGAACATATACTAGCATTGTCGAATTTAACTTCTACACCGTGAGCCAGAAGTCAGTTAGTCGAAGAAGAAATTGAACATCTCTGTCTTACCGAATCAAAGTACAACTGATTGAATAAAATTTTGATTATCACGTGTCATTCATTCATATATCTTTTCTCTTCTTATTTTTTTTTCTTTTGCTCTGTTAGTTCACGTTCATGTAGATAGTTAATGCGGAATAAACTTCTTTTTCTCCTACGCTACTAGCTATAATATTATACGATGTTTGTCTACACTTGTTTATGTTCTCTTGCTCAGCCTTCTTCTCACTTGATGTTCATTTTCGATCTTATGTCTATTATATATCCTATTTTGTAACTTTATCTGTTTTGCAAAAGGTGTAGAGACACACGGTGACAGATCAAACAATATTTATCCGCAAACTAGGATTGATAGCTGGAAGAACATATCAGGCAACGAATGATACTCTCTAAATTAATTTCCTAACGAAAAAATATCACGGAGACAAACAGTTTAAAAACTAGCGAAGACGTTTGATGACAAAACAGGTACTGTGGACGATGCATCATGCAGTGATAAATCTATAACAGCAAAAATAGCAGAAAACATTCAACTTATATCTGAAATGTTCTTTCTAAATTCCATAAACATTTCAACAATGTGTATCATGTGAGCCATAAATTTTACCTGTAAGATTACGGCATATCATGAAATATTTTACGATAAAATCGTAAAAATCAAGATTACTACAAGCTCTGAACGACGATGATTGGGATCGATAAGTAGATTTTATGAGTAAATTACAGATTTTACACTAAAAAATCCAACTCTATTAGATCAACTTCTGTCGACGAATGAAGTCATGTTTCAAAAAATAGTCAAGTTAATAGAAAAAATTATAAGTATTCGAGTTATTCAAATTCACGGCTTACCATCGAGCAAAAATCAGTGTGCAATGCGGAATTGTCTGAAAAAGATTTTGGCCTAATACTTTTTTTATGCCACAACTTAAGTTGCATCCAGCGTTTTACACCATGATCTGTCAACAAGATGGTGCACCATCACATTATTATCAGGTTGTACGAACATTTTTAGGTAGTACATTTTTACATTGAACTCGTTGTCAAGTAAATATCAAATAAATGCCTTATGGTTTTTCATTAAGAAGAATCGTAAAAGATCATATTGAAGCACAAAAGCCTCTCAATAGGAACTATGTGAAGTCTTCGATTAAACAAGAATTTTCGACATTGAATGATATCAAGCATTATATCGTTCTGTAGCTGATCGTTGTCAGATGTGTGCGCAGTTGATGGCAATCAATATGACTTTACTAATGTTAGGATACTGTTTATCTATCTCTGAAGGATATATATAAATATATTGATTATTGCATAGTAGTGTTTTTTTTTGTTTAACTTCAATAAAGAATTATGGCATGCATTTAATAAGAGAAAAAGAAATATGAGCAAACATTTTCGTAATAAACTGATTTTTGACCCATTATATATATATACAGAGTACTCTCGATTCTCAAATCTTGTACAAATTGTTCGATGTATATCCTTATTACTTTATCAAAGTTAAACAAATTATCTGTCGATAGATAAGCCATCGAAAATACTACAAACAATCTTTCGAGCGATTATTTATCAAAGACATTAAAAAAGACAATCTCTTGTCAACATACTTGTTAAATATCATAAAACTACTTCACTAGTGTTTGACTTAGTCTGCCATACACAATGGTTAAATATGTAAGTAATTCTTCAATTCAGAAGTTGGTGTAAACCAATGACTTTATATCTTTATTAAAAACTTATTGTAGATCATTCGTATTGAAAACATATTGGTGAAATGAAAAAAAAATAAAGTGCAGTTTATTTTATCAGAAAAATAGGAAATGTTTTCATCGGATAATGTGAACATTATATGCTCTATTATTAACATTAAGTTTTACTGGTGGTGGACGAGGAGTTGGTTTGCTTGATACAGGGTTTGCTGATACTGATGTTGGAGGAGTTGCTTGTGGTGATGGTATATTTTGCAGTTTCGATAAAGAATTATTAACATCACTTTCAAGGTTTTGTGAGAATTTGCCAGAAATTGAACTAATGGTTACTTTCTTTGTATTAGTGGCCGAGGTCACAGGGCTCGTACTAGTTGTCTTTCGCCTATAAAACAATAATACACAAACATTAAAGAAAGGCCGATAGAGAGATCGAATGTCATATACTAACCGTTGAAGATATTTAGCAGCTGCAATAATTGAGCCTGTGATAGCAGCTATAGCAGCAACACCTCCGACAGCAGCACCAGCTGCTATACCAGCCACATTTGATGAACCCTAGATTATATAAGATATTAATAGATTACAAAATGATCAATAAAAACATCTTTGATAAATACTTCGTTAGATGTGGTAGTAGTATCTTCTATTGACTGACCAGGAGTGGTACCACTGGAAGAAGCTGTTGATGCTGTCGACGATGCAGTGCCACCTGTTGTCGATGATCCGGAACTGGTGGAACCAGTATTGGGTGTTGATGAACCCGATGTAGTAGAGCCGGTGCCTGCGGTTGTTGATGAAGTCGAAGCAGTAGCACCAGTACCTGCAGTAGTTGATGAAGTAGAAGCAGTTGTGCCAGTAC
>JAJEKB010021001.1:287994-322678 GCA_022393335.1 Macrotrachela quadricornifera | reverse complement strand
TATGATGAAGTGCTTCCTGCAACTATTCTAAATGTTGAATTCCAAACGGCAGTATCACAAACTTGATTCGCTGGTTGTGCTTAAATAGAAGATAGAAAAACATTTAAGTTAACTATTTAAAAAGACATACTTGACGGTGCTATTGTTGTTGTTGTCGTTGACGCTAGAAATAAATTAGACTTCGTGATAGTAATATACTATTAGCAAAGTGAGTAAAGCAATTTTTTGTAGTATGTTGGTATAACATCTAAAACTTCCTAGATGATAATATGGTCAAGAAAGGAAATAAAAAAGTTTACGACTAATGAAAAATACTGAATTCTAAGATTTTTCTCATTTCTTTAGCAATTATATTTTCAAAAATATTATCAATTTAGTATTAATCGGATACATTAATTAGGTACAGAATAGAGTAGAGATATGCATCGTATCTACTCCAACCAAGGTGGAGATTGTACAATGAATAAAATGTCACGCCTAACAGTAACTAAGAACATTTATTTTCCATAAATTTTTTTGTCCTCGTAAAGTTTCAGAATTTGATGAACAATTCTTCTTATAAATGCTTAGTAACTTAGTTTAATAGATGATGTTATTAAGGCGGTGTGTATACCTGTATGAAATACTTTCGAAAGCATGAATTAATTGTATTTTAACTTACGACATGTGATGGCAAATGAGTCAATACGATGATATGACATATCAGCTACAACCAAATTACCGACATTATCGAATGTCATTCCTCTAGGATTGGACATTGCTGCAGACACCACTGTTATTCCATATGATGCTCCTGGGGTCCACTTTTGAATCCTATTGTTTGCCGAATCCATCACATACATGTTGCCATTTTGATCAAATGATATAGCTGTAGGAGAATTAAATTGATATGACCAGGATCCTGCTGTTCCTGATTGTCCTGCAATTGTTGTTCCATTTGTAGCATCTATAAATATATTATGCAATCAGAAAGATTTATCTAGATAAATGAACTTACTCTGTAGCCATTTTTGAATTCGATGATTACTTCTATCGACGATATATAATGCATTATTGATATCTACATAGATTCCCCAAGGATAATTTAATTGATGTAAACCACTACCAGCACCATTATTACCAGCTGCCTGAATCGAATAAATATATTGAATAGATTTTTTCAAAATAAAACGAAAATACGTACTACTCTACCAGCCGTTGTATTTCCAGCAGTCCATAATGAAACTCTGTGATTTCCATATTCAGATATGTAGATATTTGAATTACTATCAATATAAATTCCATAACTTGTTGACATTTTATCAAGTGTTGAACCAGAACCACGTCCACCAGCTACTGTCGTCACTACACCATTATTCCATCGTTGAATTCGATAATTTAAGTAATCGATAATATATAATATACCAGTATTTGTAACGAAAACTCCTGTTGGATTTGAAAGAGATAGATTAGAAACAGTTGTACCTACAGTAGAACCAGATGCGAATTTTTGTATACGATCATTCGAATAATCAGCAACAAAGAGTGTGCCATTTATATCGTAAGCAACATCCATTGGATTGTAGAGTTTAGTTGTTGTACTTCCATATGATGATGTTGTACCGGCAATAACACTTATAGTACTATTCCAAATACTTGTTGAACACACGGTAACATTTTGTGCTAGAGAATGAAAAATAATAATAAACAGTAATATAATAATATTGATATTCGATCTTCTCAGCACTAAACTATACTTATTTACATGTTACAGTGGGAAGTTCTTGCATAAGTAGACGGATACCATCTTTCTTTCTCAGAAATGTCTGTGTACCATTCAGAAATTCATTTTAAAAAGCATTTAAGTCTCTTACAAAGTATCCTTATACACTGTACAATCCTTGTATCAGCAGCATGAAATGTATTAGTCCATATGTGATTGTTTCAAAAGAATTTTGTCACGAATTATATCTGAGGTACAATAAGGGACACAATGGTCCTATGCAAAAATATTCTCGTTCAAAATTTACCCATCTGCATCTACATATATATAATATCGAATGCCACGTCTGGTTCCTCTCTCAATGTTCAATTTTTTCGACCAATCAGATTTTAGCAAAGGATTTCTTTGCTAATATTCGGATGAAGCATGGACATGTTCGGGTCATTTAGGGGTTATGAAGAGGTATCTTTAATATGGCCCGAATAACTCTATGTTTCATATGGATGATAGTTGAAGTCTAATATTGGCCCATGGTATATACAAGACAAGTCAAGCCCACCTCCTTGCGGTGTTTCCTGGGTAATGCTAACGGACCTCTGTGCACGTCTCTTAAATTACACAACACGCAATAATCATATTTCATCCACAACCGGAAAAATCGTGCTATTTGCACGAGGTATAGCTAGTTTTCGTAATAATCTCCCCAATATAAATAGCTATCGAGCTCGGATTTTGTTCCATTTGATAACTCTTTCTAGTAGCGACAAAACAATGCATCTAGAACACCCCATAAACAGCTAGTATTGGAAATAATTCTGAGAAAAAATTCCTGTGCTCTATCTCAGAGATGGTCTGGTGAATAATGAGAATTTTTCCGGTAACTCAGCCATTTCTTGGCGAATCATTCTCATCTTTTTCTCTCGACCAAGATATTGATGAGACAATTCTGTGTACAAAATTTCAGCCCAATCGAATGTAATTGTGAAGAGTTATCGTGTAAACGGACGGTCAGTCTGACCGATTCTAGAGTGTACTCACTTTTTGAGTACACCAAAGAGGAGCCTAATAAGACTCTAGTCCAAAAGTCGTCATAAATTAAGTCAAAATACTCGAGATCATACGCAATGTGCCACCAGTAAAGAACATCAAAAAAAAAGAAGTTACACATCTATGGACTTTATATTAAAAACAGGATTGCAATCTAGTTTGAAATAAAATAGAAAACAAAAAGCATCTGTATCGGAACCCTATCCTTTCGCATACTGTGACCATCCCAAAGAGATAACTTCTGATTGAGCGCGCATTTTTATCAAATACTTCTACATATTTTTTCTGACGATAATAGTGATGCCAAGCCGCGAAACTTTTAGAGTTTGTTCTAGCGGTTTTGTAAAAACCCACAGTTTTTCAGTGATAATTCAGTTTTAAACATTCATATTATACGTTGAAAAAAAAATCAAGATGATATTTGAAATCATGGATTTAAACTGCATCTAATGCTATAAAGCTTAAAATATTTTTCAAAGCTAAAATTTCTTTAAGGTTTTGTGCAAAAAGTTCATATACCCGTTTGGTCATGTAACAGTTTTCATATGTATGAGAATTTCTCTTATTTTTATCTTTCTTTTTGAACTTCATGTTATTCAATGCAGTTTAATTCACTAATTTTGAATATTACATTGGTTTCTCTTCAAAAAATGATATATCGAGTATCCCACGAAGAATGGGCCTTTCAGTATTTTGAGACTGTAATATGCATTGTACAGAAGTGTCTGTATCTTACAATGAAATTTCTTCCTCCATATTTAAATCTAACACTCTGATAGAGCGATGTAAAATCTACTATGTATCAGTCAACACAATAGTAATGCAAGAATAATTTTTCTATTATTCTAGACAAGAAACATTTATCATCCTATATTCTAGTTTTAAATATAGTGACCTATTCACGATGAGATGAATTTCGCTTATTTTATCAATTAGAAATAAAATAATATCGAAAAAAATTCTTATTAAATAACTAAAAAATCAAGTATTAAAAATTTAGTTTAGAAAATATTGTTTCTTTGAGTGCTTTTTTTTGCATTATACTTCATCAAACAATAAATCGCATTTATATTGATGCAAAATATACCATTTTGTGAAGAATTAAAATGGGAATCTTTTCAAAAAAGAAAAAAATATTTTAACAAGCAAATATTGAAAAGGATACCCTCAAAATACCGAAAAGTCACTCTTTTTAGGACATCCGATAAATTCAACATAAGTTTGCATTTGGATATAATGATGTTATTCTTTAATGTTTAATCAACTGATGGTTAAGAGTAAATATACATGTTTTTGTTTCATACAGTGTAAAACATTTTGTTTACTTATTGATAAAAGAAAAGAAGAAAAAAAAGTAGATCCAAATACAATGATGAAAAGCAGCTTATTAAAAAACAAAAAAATAATTATAAAATAAATTATGCTAGTATACTAAATTTTTGTAATCGTTCCCAACTATAGGATGATTTTAAAAAATGATGCAATATTTAAAATATACATTAGAAAAAAAACTAATAAATGTAGAAGTTTGAGTTTAATCGCTAAACTTCTTTTAGACAATCAAAAAAATCTAACCAAAAAAGTTTAAAACATACCTTGTATTGTTACCGTGTGGGGTCTAAATAAAAGATAGTTATATTGAGTTCTAGTATAGATTTAATATAAGCTTACATTAGACATATGAGAAGTAGATAACATTCTTGCATGGTCGAAAACATTACTAAAAATGAAAATACGATTATTTATAAGGACAAAACATATTAATTTTGTTTATAAATATTTTTTTTCGAAATTTTTCTTTGCATAATTACGATAAAAATAAATAAAGCACTAGCTAAATATTGTCGTTTCTTCAGTATTGTTAATAAATTTTATAGACGCAATAATAACAATATGAAAGTGAAAGATTCTATCTTAGATGCTCACCACGTCTCTTTATAATTTCTTTTTATTCTAAAATGCAACTACACGAAAATACACTTAATAAAAAAAAAGAACATTCTGGCGCCGTTTTTAAACATGCAATTACATTAAAAAATAGAAGTGACTACTGTAATAGCTATATTGATTTCATAATGAATAATGCCGTATTTTTCGTTTACTTTAACATTTGTTCTGTACGAAGTAAAAAATGTACTAAAATGACAAATGTTTTTTTAACAAAGTGTAAAAAAAAAAGTACATTAGACATCTATTTTGTTTCATACCATTCTCAATAGGAATCACACATCATCTATAAAAAAATGTCTGCTTTGGATCTTACTTATTAATAAAAGTAAAGATAATACAATTTCTGTTGATACTTTTTCAAAAACTTTAGATCAAAGACACAAGTAGAAATCAAAAGTATATCGATCAGGTCGTATTCTCATTCGTATATTCAGAAAGCAGGTAACTGTATTCGTGGTCATTTGTTTACTATACATTAGTATTTGTTTTAATTTCAATTTTTTCTAAAAACAGACAGACAAATTTCTAATCTTCTTTACTGTCTCGTTTGAATAAATCCTTGTTAGTATCTATAATCAAAATTGTTTTACAGTTTCATCATATTATGGGTAATAATTAAGTGAAGAAGTACGAGTCAGTAGGCTACAAGAACCTATCTAGGATAATATATAGAATGGTATTCTTTCACTTATTTATATATCTGAAGGGATCAATATGATTTATTCCAATCCGGAAAATATACTTTTTTTACGATGATTTTTGATTGTTTCTTCTATGAATACAATGAGATATGTATTTTTCTTTATTGATACAATAAATGAAATACCATTAGATAGTTTTTATAATGATAGTTTCTATTTGTTAATTAACTCAACTATACATGAAAAAATTTAACGTGAAATGTATTCAAAAACACGATAAATTAAAAAGATAGCATACCCTACCAACAACTGTATTTATTATAAAATAAGTAAATATCTCTAAAAAAAAACTTGGAAAAGTCAGTTATTTATACTCAATCAAAATATAACTGCATTACAAATTCGCTCAAAGACAAATTCATCTATTTGTTCATTTTACCTGTACTATAAATTTAGAAATATGTTATATAATAGTATAATTTCTCATATGTTTTATCCAACCGTATTCTACCTTCGATTTTCTTTAATACAATAATATTTTTATCAGATCTTTTCAATCGTAACAAAGAGATATTTGTGACAATCAAACAAGTATCATAACAGAGTTACTTTTATTTACCATTCATATACTCTCTAAATAAGAATATAAAACATTTGGTTTGTAAGTTCATAGAATTGGCTTTGTACGGATGTGAAACGAACTAAATATGAGATCGTCGATGTTGAGAACTCATGAAAGACAACGATGTAATATGTCTTAGACATTGACCGAATGTCTTGAATGGAAATTAGAAAATGAACTTTAAAATGGTCATTCTACATAAGTCATATATAGTATAGATAGAATCTGCAGATTATCTACCAGCTGTTGATTAAATACTTCTCTTTGTACGATATTCAAATTGACAATTTTTACGTTGCATCTATAAATATATTACAGTTCATATAAAAAATTTTGTATCACTTTTCAGCTTTCAGTTGTGTATAAAAACTAGACAAATACGTGGCATAATATTGAAAGTCAAAACGTCGAAAAACAAAATATCAACAGGATAATATGTCGAAAATTTTCGAATCTGTTTTAAGGAAAAAAAATGACTCATACACATATCCTGTTCGTTCATTTACATTATTTCTAATAAATTCTCATCTAAGGATATATACATGTAAATCTTTCCGTTCTTTGGTTACGACCTCGATCATTGTCTTTGTTCCAATTCACTGAATTTTCTCTCATACTATCGGTCTATATAAATATGTCTTTCTAGCCACATATGCAGGCATTAAATAATCCAACGTGATACATAAATAGTAATTTTATTCATCTGTTCATGTCAAGAACTATTTCTTTCGTCACAAGCAATAAAGGAAAGCCCCTTTTAGTGTATGATGGATACTTGTATAGGATGAATAAATCAACATTAAAGGCGGAATATTGGAGTTGCTACAAGAGTATATGTAGTACTAGTATTCATACTGATTTTAGTAATCAATTTATTAAAAGTAAAGGTAATCACGCTATTCATTTAGCATCACCAGAGGAAGTAGAATGGAAAATATTCAAAAATCTAGTTAAAAAAAGAATAAAAGAAGAATCAAACCATATTGGTTTGATATTTGATTAAGAATTTGCTAATGCCAATTTTTTTCAATCTGGTCTAACAATTGATTTATCATCGCAAGAAGCTAATGTGTTAGATTTTTGTATTATATAAATTTACTGTTATTTTGTCTTTTTTTAAATATAATCATTACTTAATCGAACTCATCTGCAAATAATACCTGTCTTACCGAATTCACGTGATTTTACACTTTAGCTTTGTTTTCTACAACAATTGATAGTCGTCGATTTCTATTGACGGATGTTATGTATTACAAGAAATGAATGATTATACTCCTAACAAATGAACAATTAACTACTGTTTTTATAGCAAAACCAATTATGATGGGTGAAACGTTTGATGTCTGCCCGCTTCATTTTCAACAGGTTCATACTCTTCATGAACTGAAACATGGGAAAAAGTTTTTTTTTTCTCCACAAAATATTAACACTTCTTCTGATTAGGTTTTCCTTGTATGATACCACTACTTATTGGTCAATTTACCAATAATTATAAAGAACAAGGAGTGTACTTTATGGCAGCAAAGTCATCATACGGAGAATGACAAAAGTACAACAACATCGAAAAAAGTCTTTCTAATGCAAAATAGATTTAAAATACTTTCAGTTCGATTCGATAGTGCAAAAATCGATATTCACGAATATTTACAAGGATTATTCTTCTTCGTAGCAAAGATGTGAATAACAAAATAAATTGATACGTTTATCTCTGTTTCAATTTTTTCTGCGATTTGGCTTGAAATGTAATAATTTTTCCAACTACTCCTATTATTCTAGTAACCAACAAAGACTCAAAAATCTACGTTTAGTTACAAGTTATAAGTGTAAATAAATAGATGATACAGTGTTAGAGAATTCCCAGCAATCTCATTCAATATTCAACATCTTTGATATTTTATCTCTTCGACATTTTGACTTTCGATGTTATGCCACTTAACCTTAAAATGTGGCATATTTATCATTCGATATTTTTACCTTTTCATTTTTCGATGCATACATTTTATTAGAAATAAAACTCGCAAAAAAAACAGAAAAAAATAAAGGAAAAAACCACAAAGTACCAAAAGCAAAACTCAAAAAGAATAAATGATAAATATATCAACATAACAGGCGACAGAACTAACTACTTAATAATATTCGATGATAATAATAGATGATGGATTTTCTTCTTTTATGAGGTGTGAGTATGTGTTTGTGTCATATTTTCTACAAAGAAAAAGAATTAATTAATCTAATATTAAAAAGCATTCGGAACAATAGTTTCAAAACAGAATGCATAAATGATGAAATAAAATATCAGAGACATTATCTCGATAAGTAATCATTATAAAATCGTATTAACACAACATACCTAGCTCATTCACTAGAACAAAAACGAGGAGCAACACCAATACAACGACCAGAACAACAATCAGAATGACGACCACATTTAGAACCACCACGAATACAAGCTTCAGCTTGTGGCATGTAGATTGTTACTATCAACACTAAGAGGACGATGAAATAAACTATTTGCTTGATCTTTTCCATTGTTGTTTATTGCTATTCGACGCCTCAGGAGAAAGTGATAGATGAATATTAGCAAGTATGTAGGTGGTATAATCCTAATATTATAGTTTGGCTTTATATATACGTTAACTGTGAAGCAAAGAGGTATCTATGTAAAAAAAAGTAGCTTTTTTCATGGATTGAGAGAGAGGCAGATTTATTTTTTCTCATAGGCAAACCTGTTTATTGTTATTGTGGCAATAAAAAATTGCCCTTATTGACTCTTTTACTCGTGTAGAGAATGGACGTATGTAGGCGGATCCATGGAAAGAATGCCACTTTTTCGAAGATATCATGAAATACTTTTTGATACGCTTCTTCAATTATGTGACGTTTGAATAGTTCTTTGAACACAAAAGACTTGAATCTTCTGTGTTTTGGAGAAATTATTTGAATACGAGGACTATTTATGGACGATTTGCTCGTGCGAACTCAGATTGTGTTTTGATTGCTCGAAAAAGAGTTATAATTATATATTCGCATTCTGTGCTTCGAGGC
Organism: Macrotrachela quadricornifera; assembly: GCA_022393335.1. Classification (NCBI taxonomy): domain Eukaryota; kingdom Metazoa; phylum Rotifera; class Eurotatoria; order Philodinida; family Philodinidae; genus Macrotrachela; species Macrotrachela quadricornifera. The sequence continues at coordinate 313,671 of JAJEKB010021001.1, read as the reverse complement.
AAATAAAAAACATAGTGTTTTTCAAATGTTTCTAGCTTCTGGAAAGGTATTAGATAGTCTACAGTACGCACAATGGCTGACTTTTAGATGAATGATTATCGAAACTTTTCTTTGTTTTTCAATAGCATATAGAGTGTAATCATGAGACAGCTAAACTTCATTGTCATCGTATTTCAATTGTAATCAGCTTGGGTTAGTTCGAAATGAGAAGCTCGAATTAAAACATCATTCAAATTTTCTTGTCCAATCAAGGTGCTGCAACCAGGCAACAGAGTATTCCATGCAAGAAAGTACTCTCTATCCTTAGAAGAAGGTTTTATACTCAATTTCTGTGTACCATCTATATTTGACTAGATCATGCATACGAAAGACTTGGAAAATGAGAAGAGAAACTAGCTCTGTGAATGCTCAGATAGAGTTTTATACTAACGAGATTGTGTATACATGTTGATGTGTCTTTTATACAAATTTCTGCGACATCCTTGCTTTCAGAGAAAGACGGTTGCATATATTTGAATTGATCCGAAGGCTCGAAAAAAAATTGGGTCAAAGAGATTAATTCAAACCATTTTTGTCTCACGGAATTTTTTTTTCTCCATATTGAAAATTTTTGTCAGAATATGTTCTCAGATTATTAAAACCTATCTTGAAACAATTTTAGCCCTTGGAAATAAATTTTTCGACATTTCGCATCACCATATATATAGGCGCGAACAATCATTGAGATGCCTCAACTCTGTTTTCTACCAATTATGATACTCATATAATGATACAAAAAAGAGTTGGAGGTATACAACTGACTGTTCACACCCATATAAAATCAGATGATATGTTGATATTTATATACGACAGAAAAACACTGTTTGTTAATTATTTTGAGTCGTTTAGAAGAATAGTGAACGATGATTTCTTCCATATTTTCAAAATCAATGGTGGAACTAGTACAACAACCTTTGGTTTTTCATATTCATTCAATGACCTCGAACAATAGGTAAAAAAGCGATGAATGAAAAACATATTTCGTTTCTTTTCGATCTTTCATACTGATAATGCAAGTCCAAGATGATAATCGTTTGATTGCATAAATATCATTGAACAAATGAGATTCTGTCTAACCTTCACTTGTATTATATCAGTGTTCTTTTCTTTCTGTTCATCTATACAATGTTATGTTCTGTATGTAATCGACACAACTGGATGATCGAGTAGTAAAGTGAACATCGAATGCAGCGATAAACGTTACTCCACCAGTTTTTCATTGTGATTACAATAAAATAAATGCTGCAGCAGTAACGAAATAGATTCCACCTTCATTTTTTGTTAGCCTTCTACTGCTTTTCGATTGCAGAACATTGTTTTTTGTGTGTGTGTGTTAGGTTTAGAAAACCTTTTTTTATGAATATATTGGTGTGAATGAGGTTTTTTCGAATCGTGGATATGATGTGAATATTCACTTTGTTCATTTTTAAAAGAGTGGAGATTTGATAATTGACATTATTATAGAATATGGATTGCAAATTGCGCGTTTTATTGTTGCATTGTATTTTTTTAACATCAGTGAGATGTTAAATGTCACGAATTCTTCTTGGTACTATTGCTCATTAGAGAATCTTTGTAGAACTTTGTTAGAAATAAATGGTTAAGTAGAAGGCTTAGTTTTGAACGAGATGACGCATCATACGCATATACTTCAGCATGGTGACCGAAACATTAAACTAAAAGACTTAAGTGAACTGAGTAAGAGAAACACTGTATGATATGGTGCTCATTTTTCCAGTTTATTATTTACTAATACAGAAAATCTATATCTTTTGATAAAAAAAATATTTCATTTCGTTAAAATAACTTGTTTACAAATAAAGTTACTATTTGATAGAATGTTTAAATATTAATGAAGAGATAGTTAGATTTTTCGCCGAAAATCTTGTCATATAAGAGTTTTCTTATATGAAAATTTTCACTAAATCAGATGTGTAGTCTTTCGAAACAAAAAAAATTTCGTTGAATATATTTTTATTTAACCCGTTGACTCCCAACGACACATATATGTGTGCAAACATCTACTATAAAAATTTGGATTCCTTCAGGAAAAGCAAATAAATGAAATATTAAGGATTAGCGTGGCAGATAGATCTCATCGAGATCTATCGAATGGCATGTCTTTTAACCCTTTGACTTTCGACTTTTTCCTGCAACAATTTAAATTTTATAAGAAATATCTGCACACATACATGTGTCGCCAGGAGTCAAAGGGTTAATCTAGTGAATGAAATGTTTAACAATAAATGATTCTAAAGATATTAATATCACTAATTATGTAGCTGTAACTCTTTCATATATAGAAAATTAATAAAATATGAGAATTGATCATCTTTGATCTTTTTTGTAATTTAATACTTCTATTTGATTATGATTTAAAAAAGTTGTTCTTTACGTAAATTATGAATATCAATCTAGTTTAGTTTATTAAATAGAAAGATAAATGATTTGTAGGTAAGAACGATCTAGATAGATTTTTATTGTGAGTATGATGTGTTCAAATGTGCATAGACCTTATCAAGTAATGGATCAACTGTGTGTGCTTGAATAGGAACTGGTGGAGAACTCCAAGTGAACCATTGAAAATCGTGATGTTCACTAGGAATAATCTATAGAAGAAAATGATCAGAGTACATAATAAAAAATTGATTATTTGTTACTTGTACTAAATCTGATTTAAGCCTTCCTAGAAACACTACGAGTGTTTTCTTCACTTTTTCACCTCCGAAACGTTTGTATATGGGATAGTAAATCTAAAATATTACAAAATCAAATTGAATGAACAGATTGAGGACTATAATGAAAAGAAAAATAATTACATGTTCAAATCGAAAATTAGGATCAACGTCAATATCCGATGATTTGATTCCTGTTTCTTCCCATAGTTCTAAATTTATAGTACAAGAATTTTAATGGAAATATATATATATATATATTAATAAAATATTCTTTATTTAAACAAGATGAAATTGAAAAATTTTTTTAAGGATCATTTAATCTTTTAATTCTTATCTGAAATTCTTATGGATAATTAGATCTGATTTCTATACAAATTGTCGTCTAGTTGCATCCGTAAATATTTTAATTATTTTGTAGATTCTATTTTGGCATGCTGAAAGCGTTATTGTGTTGAACATATATAAAATCTTCATTGCATTATTATTCATTCACTACGCCTGTTGGTATTTTTTAGACGGAAATAAAAACTTCAGTTGAATTTGATTGTATTAGAAAAACATCAGAGTTTTACAGATGTGGAGAACTTTATATGTCATTTAGTGATCTTATAACTGATTCAGTTTTTTTACCTCGTAAAGCTGTTTGATGCTCATTTTCTCCAATTTCCATATGTCCTTTTGGTAAATCATAATAATGTGGATGTTTCATTAGTAAAAAACTTTGATCAGGCTTCATTACGAGAAATCCACATGATTTCACTTCTCGTAATTCATTGATGTTAGTGCTATCTGCCATTTAATCGATTCGCTTTGTATAGTATATCAACAATGTACACGAAAAAAGTTCTTATCATAAAACTTAACGTACAATAAACGATGCAATGTTATTTAAACCAGTTGACAATATAAATGCTTGCGACATAACTGTAGCATGACACATTTTATACACGAGCGATTCCTGTTCTTTCATACTCTTGCGCAAGAAGATTGTATACCTCGTCACCAAGCACGAAATGACAGAACATTGAAAGGAACATTAAAAAAAAAGGAAATGATTATATACACTCATGTGCACATAGTTGAATGGTTATATACACACAACTAATCACCTGTGTGCTTTCAAGTGAGTATTATCAATGAACAAATAAATATTAAGCTATATCATACTTTTACTTTATTTATTCTTATTACGTTCAAATACAGCGCTAATGGAATGTTAAAATTGCACAATTACAAGAAAGAACTTAATTCAAATTTCGTTTTTATTAAATTAATTAATCTTCCTTTGAATTAAGTTTTACTTCGTAGTTGTGCAATTCTCACATTTTATTGGCGCTGTATTTAAGTGTAATAAGAATGAATAAAGTAAAAGTATGGATAAATTAATAATAAAATACATGTAAGAGTATAATATAGCTTACTATTTATTAGTTTATCGATAATATTTACTTGAAAACACATGGTTGATTAGTTGTGTGTATGTATAGTCATTTCCTTGAAAAAGAACGATACCGGATTTCTGTTGATGATCTTTACCAATAATATTTCGTTTCGGTGGTTATTCTTTTTGGTTTCTTTTTGAATAAACTTTATTTTTTAATTTCACTCATTCTTTTGTGATAGTCAGGAGTGCTCACAAATGGTGCCAAAAGGGTTTGCAACTTTTCGTTAACAAGATTATGAATATTTTAAGCACACATTTTTAGTCGTAATGAGTTAATAAGATTTCACGTTTACTTAACATAAAATACGAAAAGATAAGGAAAGAAGAAAAAGGAAAAACATGGAGGAAGGAAGAAAAAGAAAAACTAGTCTCGTACAGGACAAAAATGAGAGAGAAAGGAGTACACGTGGCACTTTCAATTACACAAAAATTCGAGTTGTTGAAGGAGCAATAGTTGATGCCCTTCATGTAAAAGTTTTACTCATTTCATTCGAAAGAACTGCCGCAGGTGATCATGTTGGCTCTTATGAAATCTATCCTAGTAAAAAATATTATAAAAGTGTGAGCGACCTAAAACTGATTTTTCAATTCGTTTTAATCTTTTCTTTATATATTTTTTTACATATTCTATTAGTGTTTTTTTCTTAGTTAGTTAGTGCAGATCTATTACTCTCCCACAGGAACAGCGATGAATGAGTTTCAATCTGTTTCTAAATTTTTTCAGAAGTAATTCTTTTTGAGTTTGAGGTAGGAATGGGTATAGCGGAAAAATTCATGAAAAATATGATAAACTGTAAGCAAAAAAGCAGTTTGTAATACAACCTTTGATGATAGAGCCTTGCGCTTTTCGCCCATCTTAGTTTACTAAATGTTCTCCAAAAATTTTCAAGAGTTTTATCGATAGTTGGTTTAAGAACCATTTTACTGGATCACTTAAAACCCAAATATCTGAATTCATTAATTAGTTCAAGTTTATGATTTTCCATAATCACATCAACAATTGGAGCTTTCACTTGAGACTGAGAGATCTGCACTACTGTTTTGGACAGATTTTACGGATTGCTTTTATTCTTTGGAGTAGTTTGCTATGTTAAAATAGATTCGCGTACCTTCTTTTCCTAAAAACTCTAACATCGGCTTTATTCTTCTACATATTGGTGAAGATATAAATACGTTAAAATCATCAGCAAATAAGTGGCCTGAATGGATACCGACACAGGACACAAGGTTGCAATGATAATCTATGGCTAAATAAGGGCTTACACTGCTATCTTGCAGTAGATCAGTATACATGTGAAAAATTTTTGATTTGTTCTTTCCAAATACAAAATATGTGTTGCGATCACTCAACCATGAAATAATTAACTTCAATATTCCTAACGGTATATTCATTCTACACCGTTTAATAATAAGCCCCTTGTACCATACCTTATTGTATACTTTAGAATAATCAACATAAACTGCTAAAGTTGGTATATTAGCTACTATGTTGTTTTCAAACCTCTTGAAAAATCGGTTAAACTAATAGATAATAAACAGCTTGAACGAAAGCCGGACTGCTCAGCTGGAACTAGATTGTTGATTTCCATCCAATACCTTACTCTTTCAAGGAGGATCTTTTCAAATAGCCTAAAATGTGTTGTTAAGAAAGAAATTGATCCAATCTGATCACAACTAGGAATTCCTGTTTTAAGCTTGTTCAAAGTGACAATTTTCGTTGTTTTCCAGCACTTAGGATACCTATATTCACTTAATCACGTGTTAAAGTAGTTTGCTAAACAACTAATATAAGCAGATGGAATTCGTTTGATTATAAAGTTAGACACTTCATTAAAACCAGATGATTTTTTTTATATTAACTTAGATATATGCCATCTTACCTCTGTTACACTTACCTTTTCGATTTTTTTCATCAAGTAACGTAAGTTTATTCGTCAACTCTAAATATTCTGTTTCAATTTGAATCTTCCATAGGTCTGACATATTCACCATTCGTTCTTTAAACTGATCTGTATAATAGCGATCGAGCTCTTCGTCTACATCATTTTCCATAGTTAAAATTGCTTTTTCAGGACTTGGTTTTATAAATGGTAGTAATTTAAGTTTGTATAGCCGAGAAAGATATAACTATACTGCTCTGTTCATGTTATCACGCGCTTCATGAACTTGAGACAAAAATTCGTGTTACTTACTTGATTTATATTTTGCAATTTCAATTTTTGCTTATCGCGTTAGAACACACAGAAGTATTCTTGTTTCTTCATTTGCCTTGTGTACTTTATTTTCTGTATAATATTTATGTCTCACTTGTTTCGTTTCTTTCAGCTTCTGAATAAGATAAGGACGTACAAGTAGTCGGAATTTTTCTCTTTCTTTTCATAGAGTGAATCTATTTTTGAGCGAATGCAATTTACATATCACTCATCGATATGTGTGTCTTGTCTCTGCTCCTCCATCTAAAATTTTTGCAACACAGTTAGAATAATTTCAAATGTCTTCCAATGCAAATGTGGGGATATTTTATCCCTATCGAATCTCACATTCTCGCACGTGAGTATTATTGACAAGAGTGATCATCCTATCATATTTTCGTATAGATCGCTTGAAATAATTTTCTTTTTTATCAACAGATGGAACGTCTTTTGCTCTACCTTTGTATATTAATTGGCCACTATTCAATTGATATAATTTATAATCAAATTTTGATAAAAATGTTTTCTATAGAAAACTAGCTGGTAGTATTAGGTCATAATGGTTGAAACAGTTTTGTATTTCATTTTATTATCAGTTAATAAGTTGTATTTAAAAAAGCAAAATATGCCACAAGATGCAGCGTGAAAAGCTCTACAAATTATAAAGGACTGCTTATTTTTTAATTGTGCTATTTATTTTCAAAATGGTCAAAAGTCTAAGCGACCAAATTTCGACGTGACGAAAACGGAATTGTTTTTGAAGTAAAAGACGAATTCGTTTATTATTCTATCGCATTTTTTTATAGTTGTTCTTTATAAATTGTAAAGCTTTTCACACTGCATCTTGTGGTATATTTTTCTTTCTTAAATACAACTTATTAAGTGATAATAAAATGAAATACAAAACTTTTCCACCCATTATGACCTAATACTACCAGCTAGTTTTCAACAGACAACAGTTTTTATCGAAATTTTATTATAAATTATATCAATTGAATAGTGATCAATAAGTATAGAAAGATAGAACAAAGGACGCTCTATCTGTTGATAAAAAAGGAAAATTATTTCAAACGGTCTATACGAAAATATGATAGGATGACCACTATTTTTTCGATAGCCCTAAGTAGAATAGGAAGAAACGCTTTGGCATCTGGTCTCAAATTTATTAATATATTTTTGAATGATCTTGTTTTGTAATAAATTTTATGCTATGAAATAACTACTTGACTATACAGTCTGATTTTCAGAGATGATTAAAATTCAATGCATGGAAATAAATCAAAACAAGCAATGAATTAGCACTCAGAAATAGTGCATCAGACTTAACTTTAAATTATGGCAAGTGACATACATTAGTTTACGGTCAGAGTATTATGAGAAATTGAAACAAGTAAAACTGCTCCAATAGTGTGAATAACTATCAAAATTCAAAAAAAAAAATAGAAAGATAATTCTAATACATAAGAAAACACTTTTGTATTGCAAATAAAAATATTAAATCTCTTTTCGGCATACTTAAGTATAAGCACAAAAATACTTGTCACGAAATGTAAATGTAAATCCAAAGTATATCTCTTAATTACTAGTATTTTACTTTTTACTTGAAAAAAGTTTTGGAAAAATCTTATATGGTAATGTTGGAGAACTTAACAGATATAACAAATTAAAATCATCGATTGATATAGGTTGAGCTACGCACAAACAAAGCAAAATCAACTTGGATGAAAAAAGTAGTTCATTATCAGCTTTACTCTCTAATCAGCTCTTTATTTATCGTATGTTCAATATTCTTTTTTTAGAATAGATAGTTTAATGATCAAAAGTACATTGATGAATAGTCATTCTGTCTAATGTTAATAGGCGAGCAAGGTCAAACCAGATAAAAAGCTTGATAACATTTCATATTTAAATCAATTACCGAGGGAGTATTAAATTAACTATAATACATAAGTCTTTTTTCATTCATATGGGCTAAGAGAATCTGAAAATTGTTTTTATATATAAATATTTAAATTGTTATAGAAGTTACATTCTTAATTGTCTAACTTTTACAATATCTTATTAGAGATATTTATGGTAACAGCGCCATTGCATAGGTTTTTACCAGATTTTAATCCGTGACTTCTAGAAAAACTTTCACCCTCCGAACTGAAACTCAATTAGTCTTTCAAATAAATCAGATAAATTAAACTTTTTTTTCTGGATAACACATTTTATGATGATTGTGTAATGTAGGAGATGAATGAAAGTTCTAAATTCATGTAAATTAATAAACATGATAATTTAGTTTGGCTGATGTACTTTTTGTTATGTAAATTAATTTGTTAATTTATTTATTTTAATGAACAATCCAAATAATCAAAATGAAATTGTTTAGAAATAATTTCGTTTATTTTAAATATTTTGATTACAAATATAAATATGTTTTCAATTCAATTTTTGATATGTTTAGTTTGTTTAATTAATGGTATCTATGTTTATAATAGCTATTTGAAGTATAAGTATTCAAACATTTATGTATAGAAAACAAATCAAAATATTGAATTTTCTCAATATAAAATTCTTTATATTGAAACATCTAAAAAATGATAGAAAATAAAATATGTTATCATCTAATAGAAAAAGAATTTGACTGTCATCATTGTAATTCCATTAATTTCATGCAAACATTGAATGATTTTCCCACTAGATGATAAACAACGCTCCTAAACTATCTATAGTCTAAAAATAATTAACGCTTAAGAGCAAGTTAAAACGTAATCATGGATGAATTAATTGATCATTCATATTGATTGAATCGCCCCTAGCTTATTTAATTTTATTAGTACAATCAAAAAATCTTTAAAAGAAAAACAATTTGATTGACATATAATGATATACACACGTGAATTGTTTATCTTATTTATTCAAAAAAATTCTCTTAATATAGTAACTGTTTATGATTATTCTATATAAATAGAATTACTCTTAAATATTCTCGATTTAACATCGTTAAGTTCCATTTGAAAATCATTAAATGGACTTTTGAATTTTTATTCTCAAAGTATATTTAGCAGGAGTTTTATAAAAAATGTATACAAAATCTAGACGTTCATTTTTTTTCATAATATTCTATAGTTAATTGAAAATTTTCAGCACAATAATCAAAAGTATTGGTGTCACTATAAGTTATCGATAGATCTGAAGTAATATGAAATTATTATCTAGAACAGTATGAATATTTTCTAACATTTTCCTGAAATGTACTTGGACATAATGCGTAAATATAATATATAGATAATTCTTATAAGTTGATATTTCAACCGAATGTCTAATACTTTTTTATAATTAATTATTATTCTATAAAATATATGTTGCCATGCATAATATAGATCATACTTAAATAAATTGTAACAATATCGGTCAGATGTATCTATTGCAAATTTTTGATACCAACTAGTAGTGATGGCTTAGCATTAGTATTAAAATATCATTATTTAATATTAATGCTTATGAAAAAAGTATTAAATTATTTTATTAATTCAAATACAACAATATCCTTATACTTTTAATATTAATGCTAATCCATCATCATTATTCTGCATCTTATAAGAAAGACTATTTAATAAATAAACACTCTTTCTATCTGTTCAAATAAGTACGTATACAAAAGACATGCCGATTGATCATTAAGATATTTAACTATTGATAAACTGTTGAATCCATGTGAATCTTTTTTGATACATTATAAAAATTAAACTGCAATCATATAAAGGAAACATTATTTTGACTTATTTGCTGTTACTAAATTTTATTCTATAAATTTTTTGTGTAATATACGGCATAATTCCGATATTGAATATTTAAAAAAACTAGTAAAAATAAATCATTGCATCTTTATTCATTATTGTTTCAAAAAAATAAATAACCAGACACATATGTATAAATTATCTTTTATTATTATTCAGCATACATAACTGTAAACATATGATACTGATATAATCACGCCCTTACATACTATTTCATTAGTGAAAATGAGTATAGAATTCTTAAAATTTTAATTTCATATTACAGAACTATATCATCTTTATCTTCAATCGAAATTATTTTGAATATTATTATTGTTATATTGCTAAAAATTTAAATAAAAAGATTCTTCTAGATCAATTCTAGTAGTTTTTTTTTGTTTCATCAACACAATATCAACAACAAGTGAAATATGTTTTAATAAAAAAGTTTTGGCAATAATATAAACGAAATCAAGTGGGTTCTGCAATAGCAGTACAACCTACATCCAGGATTGAACTCGAATAACCGATAAGATATTTTTCATACTTACAAAAAATAACTGTTAAGAATTTAAAATGCTGTAGGAATAATATCTAGAAAATAGGAACTGGCATACAGTAAATCCAGGTAATAAGGGCATGTACATACCCTGTGTCATATATTATTATTAACGTCCTATTTTTAAAAGGATTTTTTTTATAAATGAATCATTTCTAACATGATATTGTAAACCGATATTTATTTTATTTTATATAATAAATAATCGATCGTAGAGAGAACTATTATATAAACATGTTATAATAGAGCTTCCCTCGTGTATACTTTCAAATAGTTTAATTAATAGGTTATCAAAAATAGAATTTCCTTTTTTTTTATACTATTCTATTACTTGTATTATTTGTTTGTTGTTAAAATTCTATAGTACATGAATCATTTGAGATCTAAATGTTATTGATACTTCTGTATCCATATAACAAAACTTGTATGAACGTGATATATAATTATAAATAATCCATGTTAAGTAAAACCTAAATTGTCTTTTTCTATATGTATACAGCAGTTATCGGCCAATAACTTCCAATTGGTATTTACTATGACACATATTAATGCCGTACAATATATGAAACCTCAAAAATTACTGGCACGAGCATTTATGAAGTGCGCCTGGATACACACTATGCGTCATATACAAATGAAATATGATTTCCAAGAAATTTTTTTCTTCCGTTTTATAAAAAGAAAAAAACCTATAAAAATCAATGCAGTTGATGTCAGTTCTACTAATACTTCATCTATATACGTCTCAATAACTCAATCCATAATGTATTTCATTCTATTTTTTGATCCTGATTATAAACATTCTACACCATTAAGACATAATTATATCAATAATAATATTAAATTTTGTAATTCAAAAGAACATATTAATGAATCTCTTGTATTATGTGATCCAGTTAAAATTACAATTTGTATCTGTTGTAATAATAAACATAATGTTTTAAATGAATTACAACGATATTCAAATGTAGCATCGATTGTAGTATGTACAGAACATCATAACGATAATAATGAACAAAATTCGATAAATAATTATCGTATATTAACAAAGCAAAATTTATTTGAAAACGTTCAACAATGGCAAATTGAAGCTCATACCGATGCTTATAATGCTAATAATTCCCAAGAGATAAACATTTATATTCACCGTATTTTACGACAATTATTAGAACAAGAACTTTGTCAATCTCAAGATTCAATAGAAGCATAAATAAATTTTGAATGTTTATTTTGAAAAAACATTTATTTTTTGAAATATCTAATAGATATGTAATAAAATAAAGATCATGTCTATCAACCATGAAAAAATTCATTAACTCGAACATATTAAATGTATTCTATTAATAATAAGACATTGCTATTCACTCATTTTTTCAGTTCAATGAACTGAGATAAATTTTTAATATCTTTATCTACATTTTCCATATCGCAGAAAAAAAAAGATAATATTTCTTTCTCATAAAAAAAAGTTTAACACTTTTTTTTTTCTTAATTTGAATTTTGAATTCTAGATAATCAGATGACAGAATTTTTCTTTATACAAAAATTTTTTTTTTCTATGTCAATAAATAAGTTATGATATAAAAAGATCTAATTATATAAAGAAACTTTTCACCTTCTTCTATTAAATATTTTTTTCATATAAAAACTTATAATAAAATTCATACGATATTTTCAATAGAAATTTCTTTTTATTCTATAGTTAAAAAAAAAAAACGTGTTGTAATATTTTAAATGACAAATTTATCATCTTTAATAAGAGCACAAGAAATATATGATTTATCAGAAAAATATGAATTTTATATAAGTGTTATTATTATGATTAGTGGACTTATTAGTAATATATTAATTATATTAATTCTTACTAATTTAAAAATATTTCGTGGTAATCAATGTGCTTTTTATTTAATTATTGAATGTATAGCTAATATTGGTTTACTTTTGGTAATATTATCTTCACGAATATTAGCATTTATACTTTCAAAAGATCCTGTACATTTATCAATAATATGGTGTAAAATAAGATCATGGTCAACACAAGTATTTTGTTTTATATCTCTTGTAACAATATGTTGTGCAACATTTGATCAATATTTATCAACTAATTATCGATATTCTTTTAGAAAATTAAGTACAATTAAATTAGCATATTATTTAATATTTTTTACGATTTATTTTGCTATTATTCATAATATTCCATTATTAATTTTAACTGAAATTCGTTCAACAATGGGTTGTACAGTTTATAATAAAATTCTTCAACAATATTATTCATTTTTTTATTATCCAATATTAAGTTCAACACTTCCAGTAGGTATTACAATAACATTTAGTTTATTAGCTTATTGTAATGTTCGTCGTATAATACGACAACAAATTCCATTAGTTCGTCGTCGATTAGATAAACAATTAACAGCAATGATTTTAACACGTGTTATTTGTCTTGTTATTCTTGGTTTACCATTTATAATTTATTCATTATGTGAAAATAATATTTATATTAATGAAAATAATTCTTTATATTTAGCAATAAAACGTTTTATTGAAGCAATTATTCTTTCATTATTTTATTCGAATTATTCAATTAATTTTTATTTATTTTTTATTATATCATCACGTTTTCGTCATCAAGTTAAATATTTTTTAACAAAAAAATTTTGTCGTCAAATAAGATTATTTTATCATCATAGAAATCAAATTAAACCAAAACTTTCTCAACAACCTATTTCTATTATTCATTTAGATTGAAAAAAAAAAACTAAACTTATGAATATATACTCAATTTAGATATAAAACTTTTTTTGATTTTTACAATTGAAGAAAAAAAAAATTAATTTCCTATTTATATAGAAACGATTAGTTTGAATAAAATTATTCAAGTATAATACTTTTTATGAACAATGATTATCGATTAATCATTATAAGGAATGTCTTCTAATAATTCATTTTTATTAAAAGATCCTAGGTTCTATAAAAATAAAGCTAATGCTAATTTTATGTTGAAAATTTTCTCAATAGATATGTATAGCGAATGATTAATGTTAATTATCATTGCATTACAAAATATATAAGGAAAAACGTGTTCAACTCAATGTTCTTTTACAATATTGAATAAATAAATAGATGAATATATATAAATGTAATATCATATCATAAATTTTTTTAAATTTTATACTGAAAAAAATATTAAATATTAATATTTAAAAGAATATGTTATAAGATAACAAAAATCTGCGAAAAAAAATAAAATGAAATTCGTATTAATTATCCTATTCATGTTTCTCTTATATTTACATTCATTTTAATGTAACTATGATAATAAAGTTTGAATAATTATCAAATGAATTAATAATTATTTATTTTTTCTATTTATATACAATATTTTCTTATTTAAATCAACGTTTCACTAAACTAGTTCAATAATAGGTAATAATTTACTTTCAATTTTAGAAAAAAGAAATTTTTTTTATATTAAATCAATTAACAAGGACAAGTCAAAAATATCTATTATCAAGTTCCTAATTGTGTCAATGTAATAAAAAATACACAATGCTGTCAAAGATTAGTTAAAGCAATCAGTGTAAAACAACTACATCAGATAAAATATTTGTTAAGAAAATTTTTCTTTTGCGAAAAATCGACCCTTCAGAAAGCCACAGCCAAAATTTTTGAAAAAGCATTCAGACCAAAAACAGATTGATTTTTAACAAATTTTTATTAGATGTCCGTTTAGTGAATTTTTGTTTTTAGTATTGTTTATTTCACTATAACACTGACTCGTTGTAGTAGATTGATAAAATTCTATAATGAAAGCCAAGTATGGTTCTATTTACAATTATTTATTTGAATAAAGATTATACTACTGAAAAAAAAACGAGTTGTCATTTTTATTTCAAAATTAATCGATGAAACACAGTAATACAATTTTAAATTATATTTAATTGTGATATCGTTGTTGCTGCTGACACCGGTGCTGGTATAGAAGGTTTCAAATGCCATTCTTCAAGAGGTAATGCATCTAAACGTTTCATTGCACGCCATACCAATCCTATCCATATAAAACCAATTATAGAACAACCTGCAACTTCAATTGAATATGCATGTGGTTTAGGCATCCAATTTGCAACATAGAGTACTAATGTTGATGATAAACTTTGACCTAAATTAGATATTGTTGCTAATAATGTCATATATGTACCTGCAATACGCGGTTCACAAACACGTGCATAAACACCAATTCGTGCTGCTTTTAATAAATAGCAGAGTCCTTCATTTAAACAAATTAAAGGAACCAATATGATATAGAAATATGATGTATGAAAAATTTTTGGTGTGAAGAACATATAAATTGCCAAAATGATAGAAGCAATTATGCGAGGAATATATCCTCGAGCAAACCACATTATAGGACTTCTTGTTCCACTTAAACATAATGGTACGACAACATGTATCACTAATAATGGAATATTTATAAGGGCAAGAATATCACGTGTTACACCATATCTATTAATATATATATATATATTTAACATAAGAACTAATGTAAATAAAAGGTAAACTCACCCGATTAATGTTAAATTTGTCATATAATAAGTAGCTGCAAAGCCAATATTGAAGGTTAATAATATCAAAGAAAATTCAAGTACACATCGCTTTTTTAATAGCTTAAAAATAGCTAAATATGTTTCACATAAATTTAATTTTGTTCTTGTTTCCTTTTCTATATTTTCACTATTCTTTTTTTTCGATTGTTTTTGCCAAAAGAATATCATTCCTATAATGATACTAACGACAATAAATACCAAACCCCAAAATAAAGTAAACTGTTGAAGTGTAAATAATCCATATGGTCGATGAGGTAATCGAAGTGGATCACGAATATACTTATTTGTAAAATTTGATGATTCAAATGTCATCAATACAGTAGTACCAAGAAATCGTCCAACCATTTCACCCGAAGTCTGACATGTTGATGACCATTGAGTATTTGTACTAGCAAATAATGCAATAGACCATCCATCACAAACAATATCTTGACTTGCTATGAGAAAATATATGATAAAAAAAATAATTCCCAATTGAATAACATGTAAATTAATTAAAAAAGATTCCAAATAAAATGAGAGAATTATTAATAGAATTCCAACAAGTATTTGAATCGGTACCAACCATGTTTGATGACGACCACCCATTCGATAACTATAAATACAATCGATTATAGGTGCCCAAAGTATTTTACTGCTGAATGGATAAGAAACCCAACTGAATGTACCTTGCTGTTTCCATGATGCATTATACGAAGCTAAATATAATGGTATTGATGTAGCAAAACCTTGAATAAATCCTTGTAAAAGATAAAGAACCATCATCATAAGAACAAGCCAAACAAAACGAGTTTGTTTTACTACTGACATCTAAAATAAGTTTATTTATTTAGTTTTCTTGTAATATAGATAATGTTTTATGTCGAAAATATTGAATTAAGGAGATAAATGTGGCAACAATTGGAGAGGTATGAACATTTCAATCACTCTCAATGATGTTTATTCAACCGTTCATTAAGTTCAACTATTTCATTTCTTTTCTTACACACGTTGTACATAGACGAGTGAAATTGTCAAAAAGAGTTACTTATTAAAGAACGAAAAGAATAATCAAATGATAACATTGGTCGAAAATAACATCATTCATAAGAAAAGCAAAACATAACCATCAAGAATATCCCATATTTCCACTCACGTTATTGATCACGGTTATGTATAAAAAGTGACCACAGAATTTGTCACATGCTCGTATGATCTTATTTTCATTTATCATTCTCTTATGTTTTCTACCTAATCATTTCTTTACATAATTAGAAAAAATGAATTAAACATGAGAAAAGTAAAAATAGTTCTTCTAATTCATGTTTTTTTTTTCTACAATATGGTCATTATTCACACGAAACTTTATCTATTCAATAATCAGATTTGTTTCATTAAAGATAAGATCATTATTTTAATATGATAAATAATCTAATATCGCATATAAATTAATTCATTTTCGTATTTTTATTATTAATTATGAGTTTTAGTCGAATAAATAGTTCCAGTAGAACTAGTACTTACCTTCAAATTATAATTGATCACAAGTTACTTTAAATAGATGAACGTGAATAAAGAATATAATTATTATCCTTTGAAAATGTCTCTATGTGATCGTTATTTTTTCTCTGCTTATTTATATATAGTGCCTCTGCCTCTCTCTCTGTGTCTCTTTCTCATAACGCATAACTGGAGATGCAAAGAAGCCGATTGAATAATTCGGTCAAAGATGACGGCAACAGTATGTCATTAATTGTTGTCACATAATAACCTCTTTGTATAAAGTCGTCTATGTACGCGCAATACTTCAGACTGATATGAAGTATAGTTAAACAAATAAAACAAATGGTTTCATTTGAAATACGCTTAAACGAATTGAAAAAATAATTCATCATAATCATTTGTATAAGGTGAATGTTTTGTCACAAAATATTCATCATTACGTCACGGTTTAATATGAATTATATTCATAAAAATCAACATTGTCTACAGATAATTAGTGTGAAAAAAAAAGAGTTAATATTTGTAAAACGATTAATCGAACAATAATTATAGTTTTTGATGTTTCTACTATGTATTTCTCTATTTATATTGAAATAAGAATACGCGATTGTATTGAATCTTATCAAATATTGAGCTCTCTAGAATGCGTCCACAGAGAAGCAATCATCATGTAAAAAAATAAGGATTTTTTGGATAGTTTTAATGTAGCTCCATGAAAGATTGTATCTGGATATGTTATAATAATGAAAAGGATCATACTGCTATGCATTAAGCTTCTAAATAATAATTTTTATTTATATGAAGAATGCCATGAAATTAATTTCGTAAAAAAATGTGTATTTACAGAAATCGATTTTATTAGCATCATTTTATAAAAATTAATAATGAATGAACATAAAAAAATTGTAGCTTTTATGCAATTCTCTATCAAATAGATAGAAGAATATACTTATTGAGTGACGTCCTTTACAACATTTGTTTCGTTTACGGCCAAAAGATTCTTTTTGTACGCATTAAGAACATTATCGACCATAAGTCCACTTAAACCTAAATAATTTATAGGATTGCAGAGATGTTCAAGTTCTGAATCAGATAAAACAGCCGAAATATCTTTGTCTTCTTTGAGTAAATCAATCAGCATACGATTCTCAAGTGAAGCACGACGACAGTGATCATACACAAGATCATGAGCAGATTGACGACCTAGTTTGGAGCCGAGACCCATCATGACAGCTTCAGACACAATGAGTCCTTTTGTTAGGTTCAAGTTACGCATCATATTCTCGGGATGAACTTGCAGACCAGCCATCATTGATTTGGTCTGATTTAAAGCACCGGCGGTAAGAATGAAGGCTTCTGGTAAAACAATCCATTCTAGAATGTATGAAAATAAATTGAAATATGACTGTAGAATCTCAGGTAGATTTATGTAAATCTTTTTCTTAAATAGAAGACTCATCCTAAGACTTTAGTACGTTAGTCGTAAGAGAAGACCTAGATCTTCCATTTGACTAGTTTTTTCTGATGATTTGAAAAATTTCTAAGAGGTTAACACGAACCGAAAACGAAAAAATAATTTTCATAAACAGTCATAGTATTTTACCGCTGTTTTGATTACGCAACGAATTTTGCACAACATCCTAATTTTTCCGTAATTTTTTATTTAATGATTCTAAGAATAGTATCCCTGTTAGTTGAACGCTAGTAGAAGGTTTGAAAGCATCTATTTACGGGAAAGGGTTATTATAAAACAACTAAGAAATTTACCAATCTCCCAAGGACCAGTGGAACGCTCATGATCTTCAACCATGGCATCTATAAGAGCAGCTGCATGTTGACGCACAGTGGCAGCCAATGCATGGATGTATACGCAACTAATCGGATTGACTTTGTTTGGCATGGTAGAGCTGGATCCACGATGAGGAACGTATGGTTCAGAAACTTCTTCAATTTCTGTTTGCATCATCAACTAAGTCAAACATAAAAAATAGATAAGTATATGTGCATTCAAAAGAAATTTGCTTCTCTCATATTGTACCTTGATATCTGTTGCATTTTTGGACAAAGTACCACAGAGAATGGCGAGAAAGGTACCTACTTCAGCAATACGATCGCGCTCCGTATGCCATGCAATCTCGGGTTGGACCAAATCCAATTCACGTGCTAGCTCTGCTTGGCATTCCAATGCCATGTTAGCATCCAAGGTGGCAAGAGTGCCAACAGCGCCTCCAAACTCTAAAGTTAAAACACGTTTGCGAATTTCGTCTATGCGATCTTTGTGACGCTGAAGAGTAGCTAAGAAACGAGCCATCTTGAAGCCAAAGGTGATAGGAACAGCTTGTTGTAAGTTACTACGACCAGCCACTAGTAAAACCATGATTATTGATATAAATAATAGAATACAATACAGAGATAGAAAACACTTACTGGGTGTCAAGCGATGATCTTCAGCCATTTGGGCTACACTAGTCATAATGTGATCCAGATCAGCTTCGATAATATTCAAGGAATCGCGTATAGCCATAACAGTAGCACTATCAGTAACATCTTGAGTGGTGGCACCCCAATGACACCATTCACCAAGACCATCGCGACAGGCAGAGACAATCTGTTGCACAACGCCCAACACAGGATAACCAATCAATTCAGTCTTTTGTTTGAGTTCGTCGAACTCAATGTTTTCGATTTTGGCTTTGACGACAATCTCATCATAAGCTTCTTGAGGAATAATTTTGAGTTTACTTTGGACCTTAGCCAGTGCAATTTCCCATTTCAAATAATATGCGATGCGTGCCTCATCCGACCAAAGATCTAATGAAGAAAAAAATAAATACTATATACTTATTGTGCTTGTACGTACGGCGCATAGCAGCAGTACCAAAGATATCCTTGAAGATGTGAGAGTTGATAACAGTCGCCATAATAATATGGATGAAGTACTATCTAAAAAAAACATATTCTTCTGAAGTCTTAAAGAGTTTTCAAAGTTTTTACTATGTAAAACCCTTTAAACGTTTTCGAACAAGGATTTTTGAATTATTAGAAATTTCAAATCAGTTAGTCATAATGATTTGTGGGACACTCATTGTCAAACCCGATTACAAATTTTTAAGCTCACAAAAAATCTTAAAAAACAATATATACGGTAAGGATTCTATAGCTGATGAAACCAATTTCGAAACCTTGAAAATCGTTACAACAACTATCAAATGCTTTACTAAACGATCTGTTTAGAATAGCGCAAAGAGAAGAACTAAAATGTAGAATGAAGTATTTTATTATTTTCCATACACCTAATCATTTATATTTAATCGATACAAACTTAAATATAAAAAAAAAAGAATATTCATTCTCTTTATGTAATAAGCAATTTGAGAGTGCTCGAGTGCAGATATACGAGTGATAATACGATAAACTGGAGAAGTAGCTTTGCTATCATCCTGTCACATGTAACATAAGCTTTTATAGAAAAGACAATGAAAGTGTCGAATACAAAACAAAGTAATAGAAAAAGAATATAAAGACCAAGCAAACGACGGTACGACCGGGAGAGTGATATTACTATCGACACTTTGTCTTATTGCATTCAGACGCATCTCTAAGCGTCTTTACATAATACAATGAAAAAGAAAAGAGAAAAAAAAAGAGAACACACTAATAACTACACCATGTGACCGTTCGTCCTGTTAATATGTAACACATGATCAACATATCTGAATGCGATGTAATACTTTTATTTGAATCACATGTAGTCATTAACACAGTGTTCCATCTAGTCAATTACAAAATTACATAAAAATAAAATATACCACAGATGAAATATTAAGAACGACATATCTTTATTCTTTCTAACACTGTCTATTTCGATCTTCATACAAAAAAAAAAGATAAATAAAAAAAAACGTTTTGTCATTAAACATCTGAAAAATATCAAAGGAAAAAGCAAATTAAAATGATTCTTTTTGCGTAAATTAAAGTATTATTAGGAAGAAAAATAAATGCAAATAATAATATGAAATGGTCACAAAAAAATAGTCTTTATTATTGTCATTATTTTGTTGTTTTGCATATTTTACCATTTTTATCTTTGTCTAGGCATTTCGTCAAGGTCCGTATTCTGCTTAAAATGCGATATGAACGGAAAGGTGATTTTTTTCAAAAATGATCATGATTAAAAGAAAGAAAAAGGACAATTGATGTAGTTTATCGAAGGAAAAAGAAAATGCTTTCAAAAATATTCTCATCATTTGAAAAAAGTACAAAATTTCGGTCCTAACTTATAATTTTTAATAATTCACAAATATCTGCAAGGAAAGAAAAAATAAAGTCAATAAGAAAAAAAATACGTTTTGATTGAAAGAACGAGCAAAAAAAAAATGATGTCAGCAGTGGGAGTCGAACCCACGCCAGCATACGCTGACCAGAACACCCAACCTCACTGAGGAAGCATTATGCTTGAGTCTGGCGCCTTAGACCACTCGGCCATGCTGACGATGGTGATATTCCTTTGTTGTTTGAGTAACATAATATATTTGAAAAATCTTCTATTATGAAGCAAATATTTCATTGACATTGGTTGCTTACATGAATATTTATTTATTCATTAATAAATATATTTTACTGTAGACCATATTTGTCTTACAGTGAGAATCATCTTAAATGAATAATAAAATATTCATTTTTTCCGAGATTTATTCTATATGTTTTAAAAGTTTGTATTATAGAAAAACGTATTTCTAAATAATTTTAAAGTTTTATTTGACATATAGAATAGTCCAAAAGACATTTTATCAAGACAATATAGAAATACTCATTTATACTATTTTTTTTTATTTTAATCTGTCTCAACAAACATTTTTGTCAGTTGGTAAATTCTTGACTTAATCGAAACTTTATCATCAGGAAATTTATTTCAAAAGGCTGGATTTACTGTTTACTATGTTCTTCGTGATATCTACCAAGACTGGAAGATAATAAATATTCGTTCTTTTATTATGAATCTTGGTATCTGCAAATACATGAACTCAAAACAAGGATTATATATTGAATCTAGGATAAAAAATAAAGAACAGATAAGAATAAAAATAAATGGAAGAAAGATATAGAGTTGAATAATGTGTTATAGTTAAAAGTTTACTTGGTTGTATGGAAAAGAAAAATTTCTAAGAATTTTTTCCCATGTATTATACTACGAGATACAGCGTGAAAAGCTGTACAGTCTACGCAAGATCGCTTATTTTATAGTTGCAATTTTTGGTTTCAAAATAAACAAAATTTCGATCTTACGAAAAAAAGACTTTTTTAGTACAAGATAAATTCACATTTTTCTTATTTCTTATTTTAATAATTATTCTTTGTAAATTATAGTTTTTCCAAATGACATCTTATAATATAATATATAGAAAGAAGTTCTCAAAAATTTCTCTATATACATATATTTCAATAGAAAATATCTGAGAACTTTTGTTTTCTTCACTTTATTTTTTGTAATTATATGTGTCAGGACTAGTTGATAAGTAGAATTATTATTTAAGAATTAATAAAATACGATGAATATGAGAAAAAAATTATTGAAAAATATTTCTACAGTGTTTGTTTCTATGTTCTATTCTTATTTTGATATTACGAAAGTTATTTATCTTAAATCAAAAGAATATATTTTTTGAAATTATTGTAGTTATTGAAAATATTCACTTTGAATTCCTAATATTTTTGTCTAAGAAAGTATTTGTATCAGTTCATGACATAGGTTTAATTGATCTACTGATGATCAGTGTCGTTTAAGATCCAGGTGAAAGGATCATCATCCTGTTGTCTAGGTTCAAATTCAGCTAATGCATGTGTCCACTTGACTAACGTTTGATCGTAACGTGACATCAAGAAGGCAGCCATCATGTCCATACCAGCAGTAATTCCGCTGCCGGTCCAGAATTTTCCGTCGACTGTCCATCGGCCTTTCGTAGTCCATTGAACTTGAGGAAAAGTATTGACTGCAAATTTGTGTACGCTTTTATTCGTCGATGCCTTTTTGCCATTGAGAACACCAGCATGTGCAAGAAGAATCGATCCTGTGCAGATGCTCATCACGATTTCGACTTCTTCTACTCGTTGTTGAACAAAATGAATCAGTTCTGGCGAGAATTGAACATCTGGAGGAGAACCAGGTATAATTAAGATATGAAGAGGCGGACATGTCGTATAAGTACATGTAGGCTGCTGTAAAGGTCCTGCAGCAGGAGCAACAGGCTGTAGTGAGTGAGAAATATAATGAAAATCCATAGGAACAGCTTTTTCTAGAAATGATTCTGGGGCATCAGCCGCTTTGAGGTATGAAGGTGTTAACATTGTTATTGAATCAAGAGGACCAGCAGCATCAAGCAGTTGAGATGAATTGAGTAAAAGGACACCGACTTGAAGAGCTTTTGCAGTCATGTTCGATGTTTATTTTGAAAATAAAAATGAAGCGAGTAGGTAATAGAAAGACGTGTGTACGAGAGACAAAGAATGATCGGGCAATATATAACAAAAAAGAAAAGAGAAAAAAAATTGCTACATCATAGAAAACGATAAAAAGTATGTAATAAAATGTGCGCGTGTTATTCAAATAAAAGTAATGGTATGAAATAAATTATCGCTCACCTAGTCACCTTAATATAATTCTAATGGATGACTACGTTTTTCTTAATGATGATTGATGTCTATTATGTTTTGATACAGTCGATTATTTAACATAGAGTATGAGCGTCATAAAAGTAATAACTGAATGAATGACAACGAAAGTTTTTTTCTTTATGAATTTCAATATTTTTATTATGAACAAGAAAATAATGAAGCTCGTCGGTTCAATAAATTTTCTACTTTTCGACAAAAAATTTTGAAAAAATGTGTCACAAAATCTAGATCCTCTAAGGATAAACGCTCGCTGGAATGGTTGCGAATGATATGCAAACGGTTGAAAAATAGTCAGATATCAATAGAAGTATGTTTACATTTACTTAATGTATAATTTTCTATCGTTTCTTGTTGACATTCTTCAATTATACACATCTTTTTTCTGAGAAACTAGAGCGGACTTCAATATGTTTCTGCTGGGTTTATAACTGTTTCAACATTTTTTTAAAATTATAATCTCGACTAATACATTGCATTACTATATCTGTATTCTTCCAAATTTTTCAATAGTTGCGATATGTTAATTGTAAAGAAAAAACGTTCTATCTACTTGAATGAGATGCTTTTAGAGCACTTGCTTATGTGTATTTCACTGATCTTATCAATGATATGCTGCAATTGTTTTTCGTATTTATCAATAATGAAATCATCAGATGCATTTTATTTGCATTGATTTATAGCACGTTGATCATAGTCGACTAAATTATTGTGCAAGAGAGATTTATGTTTATTTTCAAGTTGAAGATTTTTCAATCAATCATGTATAATATGTAATCGTACATTTAATGTATCACATAACTTGCCATTTATTAGCAATGTCGTATTGAGTAATTGTCTCAAGATGAAACATTGACGGAGCAGATGGCCATTGATAATTAGCAAGTACTATATACTTTGAATATTTCTAACATACTCATGTGCCATATTAGATCAGAAAAATCTACAAGATTATAATTTGAAAATAATCGATATATTCTTGGTTCAATGTACTCTTCCTATAACTAAAAAGCAAGATATGCTAAACCAATATGTGTATACAAGTATGTTAGTACCTTATACACTTTAATTCAATAATAACGTATTAATAGAAACGTTGATTGCTCCATTAGTTGCAGCGCGTGAGAATAACGAATCAATGTTTCAGATATGTTTTGATCAACATTGGAGGGTAGCGTTGTAACATTTATATGAAGAGATGCAAACTGCCAATCATTAATCAGTAAGCTCTGTTTTGCAATTCGTACAAATCCTTCACCGTTCACAAGCGCTGTTGAATATTTATATAATCTGAAGAGCCTTTTGAGACTAATTAAGACGATAATATGTAGTAGTCATGTAATAACAGATGGCAGCTAAGACTTCTTATATATTTTATTTGTCATCTGACGCAGAATTCCGCCAAGATTATTATGCGATACTCCTTAATTTGTATGAATAAATGGTAATATTTTGCGTAAATACATATAAAAGTACATAGTCTAACCCAAGGCATCTATTTTTGAATGAAACAATCGAAATGTAACTATAGATGGATGATCACCAATACATTGAGAGGTTTAAAAATCAAACAGATTAATCAGTTGTTTCGTTTTCTTCAACTTTTCGATACCATCTTTTGTTCAAGTAATATCAACTAGTCGTATAATGTTGGTTTTGAGATTCAAGTTTTCGATAGGAAATATTGTACCGATAGAGAAAAGTATTTCACATTCATCTGTTATATCGCTCAACTGATCGATTTTAATAAATGGATAAAAAGGAATTGTAAGATCAATTATAATTTCAAATAGTGCTAATATGATACCCATTAGCTGTTCCTCACTGTTACCGGAGGAATTTGCTGCTACTGCGCAAGAGATAGAAGTTGAGAAAAAAATATTGATCGAAATAAGGTTACCAAAATGTTGTTTCAATTTCATTAGTTCATCTATGAACATTACTTGGTCACGATAATCAGTTAGATAACCCCGTTGACTTTTATATTGCTGATTATATAATAAACTTAATGGATTGACTAGATCTAAAAGAAAGTAACAATATTTGAAAGACAAATAGTTTGCCTGTATACTATCGAATGACATCACTCGTTTGATATATTGTCTCAAATATCATTATCTTCTCCAAAGATGCTATTTCGTCTTTATAGTTAGTATGATATTCTGCTATCGTCTGAATTTTGGTTTCTGGTGTTTTTGGCAAGGTTTTAGTGATTTT
This sequence comes from Macrotrachela quadricornifera, assembly GCA_022393335.1. Taxonomy (NCBI): domain Eukaryota; kingdom Metazoa; phylum Rotifera; class Eurotatoria; order Philodinida; family Philodinidae; genus Macrotrachela; species Macrotrachela quadricornifera. Next base: position 288,020 of record JAJEKB010021001.1, on the reverse strand, counting down.
GACCTGAAACTTTGTTCACATAAACA